>CM042146.1:16759941-16779941 GCA_023376005.1 Doryteuthis pealeii
GAATGCAGAGACCCAGGAAAGATATTGAACTCGCGATCTGAGATGACAAAACAAGTGTACGCATTTGAACAAGCATAAACTGTGCCATGTATGTTCTGGTATTACGTAGGGTGGCACACCCACGTACTTAAGAATGGGTACAACCCGGATATTAATAAAAGTAGATGGCTGGAATAAGCAATAATTCCTTGAAGAATTGCTACGGCAAGAAACTGCAGTTGGAATATTTTATAACATTCGCTTTTAAAAAAATGTATATTTAGCTCTTTTTATTGAGCACTTTTAAATCGATTTTTATTAACCCAGAAGTAAATTTATTTGCTTCGTGGATTAGCAAAGATCCGTAATATATATATATATATATATATATATATATATATATATAATATATATATATATATATGTATGTATGTATGTATGTATGTAAAAATGGAAAAGGAATTGAATCCGACAATATGAGGAAAAATGAGTAAATAAAAGAAATGTAAATGGCTAAAATGAATTTAATCGATATCACATTAATCGATATCACTTACACATGTGTTTCGGTCAGTTTATGTGTGTGAAAATATTTCGCACGCATAGAAGAATCGACCTTCATCAGAGTGAACATTTTTTTTTTAAATAAATGTTCACTCTGATGAAGGTCGATTCTTGTATGTGTGCGAAATATTTTCACACACATAAACTGACCGAAATACATGTGTAAGTGATATCGATTAATGTGATATCGATTAAATTCATTTTATCCATTTACATTTCTTTTCTTTACTCATTTTTCCTCATATATATATATATATTCATCCACATGCAGTAGTTTTTAGCCGTATCACGGCTCTTTCATGCGGCTAAAGCTTACAGGTTGCTTCAGCGCGGAATCGAAACACATGACGGATTTTTATTCATCAGAATCTCTACCAACCGAGTCACCAGCACAATGAAGGGGAAATTTACTGATATAAGTATATAAATACATACTAAAGGCTGCTAATAGAGCTTTATCCGGGTTTTTAAAAAAATGTTTTAAGTAGAGGTTTACAATTTTAGCATCGAAGATATTGATATTTGATGTCAGTGTATGATGTCAGCGGTGACACATGTGTGTAAATTGAAAGAGTGTTGAAATGAAAAAGATACAGACATGCAAGGGAGACGCTTAAGTGACTGACCTTGTATTCTGATTGGCTAGAATCAAGCCGGCACCAGCAATAAGTGTGGGAGAGAGATTGAGAAAGTTGAATCTTGGCTGGATGTTTGAAAGAGACAGACATATGATAGTGGTCTGTCCTCCGAGGTCATTTATATATATATATATATATATATATATATATATATATATATATATATATATATATATATGAGTATGAAAAGGTGGGATGAAAACATCACACAATGCTGTTAAAGAAGAAAACAATTTATAATATAATCATAGCTGATACTGATCAATATTTCGATTTTACAAAAATCATCATCAGAGCTCATTCACTCCCGTAGTTGTTTGGGTCGGAGAGGAATGTCAAATCAGTTTACAAAACAAAAAACCTTAATACTGCAAAAAAGAAACGAAAGTCGTTACAATGTTCACCAATGTGGGCATTCGGGCCATTTATAACAACTACGGGAGTGAATGAGCTCTGATGATAATTTTTGTAAAATCGAAATATTGATCAGTATCAGCTATGATTATAGTATAAATTGTTTTCTTCTTTAACAGCATTGTGTGATGTTTTCATTCCACCTTTTCATACTCATATTGTCGGATTCATTTCCTTTCTTTTAACTTATATATATATATATATATATATATATATATGTGTATGTATGTGTGTGTGTGTGTGTGTGTGTGTGTGTGTGTGTGTAAACAAACACACACACATATGTGTATGTTTTATCTGTGTTTATGTGTGTTTGTAACGAAAATTTATATCATTTGAGTGTTTCAGAAAAAAATGATAATTTCGATAACTTCACCCATTCTCCTTCTAATGTTATATACATTTTATACATTTTCACACAGAGACACACACCGAGACGAACACACACACACCAAGACACACACACACTGAGACACACACACGCACACCAGCACACAGTCACGCATGCAGACCCTCAGAATCAAATACACTCATACAAACACACACACACAAAACACACACACACACACACACCACACACACATATATATATATATATATATATATATATATATATATATATATAGAGAGAGAGAGAGAGAAAGAGAGAGAGAGAGAAAGAGAGAGACCAGACAGTCTATTAATTGTCCATTTTTATACATATGGATAATCTCGTCTTTAACTTTTCATTCTTTCCAATATCCTTCGGGCATTTTGACTATCTTTCCATAATTAGAATTAAGATACATAATTTACATTCAATAATTAATATTTTAGGCGCGCCAATATTGTACAGAAAGTCCAGCAGCACACCCATTTTTCCTCAACACTTAAATTTCGCATATAATTCTAAAATAAAATGTCAGTGATTTTTGCCACCATATTTGTCATTGTTCTCAAATACCAGTTTTATTTCCCGCTGATTTCGAAGATTTCCATTATTTGTCTAAAATTCATATTTCTTTTCTTTCTCTTTTTTTTAATTCTCACAAACACTGGCGAATCCACATGACAAACCGTGCGATAAACACAATTACGATAATTTTCTTTTGTTTATATTTAAAGTGTTTATTTTAGTAATTATGTTTAAAAAATGTATTGTTCGTTAAATACTGTTTTATTTTAATGAAGACATTCCTGGATGTGGCGACATACAAATCTTTCTTTTTTTTCAGCTGCTTCATAGACAAAAAGCATTACGGTTCATGTTTCTGGAACATTTCTATTCCTATCTACTTTGAAAGATGACACAGGCGTACAGACTCATGATGCAAATTATTCAAACCAAGATTTTTTTTCTCAAAATGCGACTTAGAATTTGCAAGAAAAAATGTTTGTATAATTCAATATGAGGGTACTGCCTGAGATGTTGTGGCTAAGTTGCTGGACTGTGACATCTTTTTTTTGTACGTAATACAATCTTCAATTCAGTTTTTAATTGCTTGATGAGTTAGATATACAATGTAATATTGTAATTCATTTCTTTCAATTTTTTTTTTTTACATGACAACAATTCAAATGTAGTTCTTAATTACTTGTTGAGTTAAAGTTAAAAGAAATGTATTCGTTTAATTTATGTTCCTTTTGTACTTCTTCATATTTCTTTTCTTTTTTTTTTTTAATTCTCACAAAAACTGCCGAACCCACATGACAAACCATGCGATAAACACAATTACGACAATTTTCTTTTGTTTATATTTAAAGTGTTTATTTTAGTAATCAGATTTTCTTTTATTCATGTTTGTTTAATGTCTTGTTTTTAGTTTAAATAAACAAGAATTCCGACAAAAATCTATCTATATTATTGTGTTTATCTATCTATCGCAGTCTATTCCGATCTATATATCCATCTTCATATTCAAACAAGAATTACGACAAATTACGATAAATAAACAAGAATTACGACAAATTACGATAAATGAACAAGAATTACGACAAATTACGATAAATAAATAAGAATTACGCCAAAAAAAGAGAAGCCCCCTCTAAAATACATTTAACGCCCTAAGTTGGTTGTTTTCTTTCAAGTAACACCGACATAGCTGGGGACGTTATTTTAATAGTCACCGGGTAGCAATTTCTGAGGCAGGAGACCGGGACGCACTTCCTCATAAATTACCAATATTTTTGTATAATTCAATATGAGGATAGAGCTTGAGATGTTGTGGCTAAGTTGCTGGACTGTGACATCTTAGTAAGCAATTTCAAACCTCAGTCGTGCTATTACGTTCACTTTCGTACTAATGTTGCATAGCGCCTTCTTTACCGGCACTAAATAGGTATATGTTATATACTGATCTTTTCACTAAGCCAAATCAGCATATAACGTTAGATACCTTTCTTACTACTTCTTACTCTGGTCGTCTATTCTTCTGACCGGCCTTGCTTCTGATCGTCTATCATCTATCTTGGTCTGGTATATCTTCTAAAGTCTCCTCTGGTCTTCTATTGAGGATTTCGGGTCTGGTTTCTGTTGGGGTTTCTCGTTATCAGAAGCCCTGCGCTTTTGTTAGTTTTTGGTAATAAATACAAGACTTCAATTTACATTTGATGTTACTTTATTCATAAATCCCCAGACCAGACAATGCGCGCGGATCCTTACATCTTGCTAGCTCGGCTTCTATGTTCTTACTGACTAACTGAGTTGCTTACTCCTTAAACCGAAAGAGGGCTTTCTATGGGGGTTCCGTTCTCACGGTCTATCCCCAGAAAGCAAGGTCAGAGTGAGGTCAAACGCTGTCACTCACTCTCGAGGCCATCAGCTGTACTGATCGCCATAATGATTTCTACAATACCTTAAAAATGTATTAGGGATCCAATAATTATGTAACACTAATAACCTTTGAAAAGGTATGAACCCTATAATAATATGTGCTGGGGCACGGTGTCAATGTATGTATGGGAACGATGCTCCGGCTCAGTATTATAGTCGTTGTGTTGGATGATACCGAATATAATACTATAATGAGAGATTTCTTCTAATGCTAGTCGTACCACAGATTATAGTATTATAGGGCCCTGACGGAAAACTAGTTTTGTTCCTTTTCCAACTCGGCTGAAATATGATAACCAAAAGCTGTCAACGGGTTCAAACAAAACAAACAGAAAAGCCTTCTGATAATTATACACAAAATATATACATTTATTGTTTTTTTTATACAATGATTAACATTCTTGTATAATGTCAGAAGAGCGAGGTGATTCCTTTGTTAGTTGACTGGCGATCTACAGCTAATTGCTTTGGATAACTTATTAACTTGGTTTGTTACCGAGTGGCAGGACGTCAGATTGCAGTATGGACGGCGACAAGGGATCAGACGTGTAGCGAGTCTTCTGGTTGCGGCGTGTCAGACTCTGGCGAACGTCCTCGGCTTCTCTCTCTTCTTCTTTCTGTCTGTCTTCTTTAGTTTCGGTCTCCTTCGGTCTGTTATTTATGGGATCCAGACCTCCCCACCCCTAGCATATGTCTCTGATTGGCCAGCCACTCCTTAACATTGCCTACGTGTCTAAATGGCCTTGTATCAGCCTTAGTTTTAGTTTTCCATTGTTTTTTTTTTCAAGTGCCACAACTGAAGGTCAGCCATTGTTTCATTTATGTCAAAATTTATAATTCTGATCATATTGGTCAAATTCAAGAATTTAAGGAATGTATGCCTACTTGAGAATTCTTTGTTTAGATAAATTTGTATTTTTTAATATAAGCATTATTATTATTATTATTATTATTATTATTATTATTATTATTATTATTATTATTATTATTATTTCTTTTCTTACAGTAACTTTTAACTTTTAACAAACTACCATAATTAATAATTGGGTAGTTTTAATTAATTTGTAATTAATTAACAGATCGCCAATCAACCCATAACACTTTAATAGTGTCATAACCCTTTTATCAGCCATCTATGGGCTAAATCGTACTATGGCTGTTGGTATACAAGTATGCCTTTGGCATTAAATAACCCACAATGATTGATATGCAATTAGTCAAAGAAACCAAACCAAACCAATTATAATTCTATAGAGTCTTGTTGCTAAACAAGATGGCCGTATTGTAGACGTGGTTGAAAACAACAACAACAACAACAACAAAATATATAATTGCATACATTAGTGTAGATTCCCATCATAGTGTAATGATTAGCCACGTAGATGTATTACTTTAAAATAGTGTAGTGAGATCCTCGATGGATGCCTCCGACTTACGACCTTACGTAACGAGCAACCCGTGCGCGAACAGGATGAGTAAATACCTTGATTAGTACACGCTAAGATTGGATCTTTGGTGATACTATGAATTTATGGAAATATTGTAAGTCAATGTTCCTCTTTTAAAATGTGTTATGTTGGCCCAAAAATAATTCTGAATTTTTCATTGAAGATTTACTCCGGCTTATAAATCAATATATCTTTTAGTTTACTCTTGTAACTTAAGTTTGAATAGTGCGATTCCGCTTTACTGAATTACGATAATAATTCTCTTTACGTAATTTATCCTTGTTTATTGCTTGGTCCTCGTTTTACAACCTGATGAAAAAGTTGTCACACTTAGAGAAAGTTCATCTACTTTTTTAAAATCTTGATGTTGCAGTAAATATACTAATAACACATAAGACGCAAAATATGTTTTCTTTAATTGTATCAATAGTCTGGTTGCTTAAAATGTTCTTTAAAGAAACAAGATTAAATTACTTAACTTGCTTAGATATTTTCCACAAACCAAGTAGAAGGGAAATGCGCTTTGTCGGTGGGGTTTAGAATACGCTGATACTGTCATCTGCAGAGGGATATGATCCCCGCAAAAAGAGGTGTGTAGGGACCGTTGTTTGTTTGGTGTTTGTGATGTGTTGAAGATTGAACATACAAGTTTCGATCCACAATTTAAATGTATGAGACTACGTAAATGAAGTTTCCGTAGAAAACAAAAGAAGAAGACAAAATTGATAAGGAAACAAACTTTATATACATTAATTTACAATTGGTATATTCAATTGTTCTTTCAGCGGCGTTGCAGACTGTATGTGTCTGTACGTAGTTGTGTGTGACAAGTGTGACATGTATTGTTTATATTTGTGCGATTGGTTGTCAACATTGTAGCAGTTTTGTCTGTGATTGAGACTTGTGATTGTTGTTGAGCGAGAGAGAGAGAGAAATTTGGAAACGAAAATACGAGACCAACCTGATATATCATTTTGTGTCTTCGGGCAGCGACTTCTCCCCGTTGTGTCGATGTTGGGGGAGAACTTTCGCTCCTACTGTCGAGTTAGGAGCATCAGCTCCAACTCTGTCGAGTCGGGAAGAGCGTAAGCTCCTACTGTATTTTTTCAGCTCTATGGGCCTTTTTATAATTTTAATTATTCTGCAAAAATCAGCTGATCTTTGTGCATTCCATTGAAAATCGGCAGTTTTCTAATGACGTAGATATTGCCATCGAAACGTTCAAATATCAGCTGATTCTGTTACTTGTGGCATTCCAATGACCGTTCAGTTCTCCAACTCTGTCGAGTCGGGAAGAGCGTAAGCTCCCACTGTCTGTTCTTTTTCAGCTATATGGGCCTTATTATAATTTTCTTTTTGTCGTTGTCTACGTGATCATTAAGCTAAAATATTCATCAAATATCAGGTGATTTGCAATGATGCAATATCGAATGATTTTGGTACATTCCGATGGCGTACATATTTTCCCATGGAATTTAAACCATTGTTTCTATTGTTGTTAAAATATTTCTAAACTAATATTTATTTGATTCTCTTTTGTTTACATCTTTCTAAACTTAGCTTATAAAATTGTAAAACTAGTTATTTAAGAAAACTTAATTATTTTAATTTGGTCAATTCCACATGCCGTAAAAATATAGGGGCCTGTCCCTATAGGCGTCCTGGATATGACACTCAAGTATAAATGATGGTGAGGCTCCAGTTCCAGAGCTATAGAAAATATGTAGTGTCCCTTTATTGTCATTACTTCGAGGCGCGTTCTATTATTTTTGCTACATAAAAATTGTTCTACATCAAAATATTTTTCAAGGGTTCAATATTTCATTTTATAAATTGACATTATGTATTTGCTCTTAATTGACCCATGAACTTATAATATATAACTAAATAATATTTTTGACAGGGAAAATAGAAAAAAATGAAATTATATAGATTAACAGGCCTATGGATATACCACAGTATGATAATTTTGAATGTTTGATTAAGAGCTATTGCTTAATAGTTCAATATGTAAATGTATAATAATCTTGATTTAACTCTTTCTCATATTTTCCTTTCCTTTCTTCTTTTCATTTTTTCATTATGTTCGAGTGAAATAGATTAGCATTATCGATATCGCGTGCTCACCCGGTGCCTCTCTGTCTGTCTCTTCTTCAGTCTGGCTCTGTGTCTGTATCTGTCTCTGTCCCTCTCCCTCCCTCCCTCCTCCCTCTCTCTCTCTCTCTCTCTCTCTCTCTATATATATATATATATAATATATATATATATATATATAATCCAAAAGTCCAGAGAAGAAATCTTCCTTACGACACAATATTTTTATTTAAAAACTGTCGCAGTTTGAGAGAGCTCAATGTGTGCTCTTAATGTTAGAGTCACAGAGCAAATATAGGAGTAAAGAAATAACAAATGACTTAGAGATTGAGCATTATAGTCTCTTTCAGGGAACTTAGACAAAGTGTCTAAGCTCCCTGAAATATTTGTTATAAATTCTACGTCGTTACTTTTTAAAAAATTTAATTTGCGTTTGCAAAATATCTTTTTCTTTCCAATCAGTTTAAACTTTCAGTTGACATTTGAATTTCGAAAGTTGTTTTTAACTAAATTTTCAATTTACAAATCATAAATATTGGGTTTAAACTTGTGAATCGTGCGTCAAAATAAAACGGAAACTTATTTGGATTGGAGCTCCATGGACAGTTTAACTACAGTGCTATGAATAAACTTCTTTTGCGAATTGGTTACGCCGGTTTAGTGGTTGGGGATAACGTTTGTTTATAATTACGTTATTGCTTAAAAAACAACAACCAAAAAACTCAATTACTATAACATTTATAATCATTGACATTAATTATTGAATCCAAAGGTTAGACACATTTAATCTCAGTTGTTTGTATTAGTATTGCAATGTATAATTTCAATTAACTGTGGTTTAAAAAAATATTTTTCAATACAAATGTATAGTATCCCAAAATAGATTATTCCCGCAACATACCAGTGATTGGGATACTTTTTACGCCTCATCTATTCCCTACTGACATTAAACTGTGACTGACCATATTTCTCGCTCACTTGTCAAAATTCCACTCCGCCCCATAATCTGACACATCACATCTCCATTTTCAACATCCTCACGCGCCACATCTAGCAGCCGGTTGATCACACCCCCTTCGTCAGGAGGAGACAACATACGTTCATCTAACACAAGAAGTCATAGTTATTGTCACTGAAGTGAAGGCTCAGGGACAGACCCCCGGAAAGCGCCGCTAATCATATAATACCATATAAATTTATATATATGATAGTCTCTCTTTATATTACATTATGTATATATACATGAGAGAGAAGGATATGATGATCAGGAGAGAGCATGATGATGAGAGACGATTGAGAGGAAGAGAAGAAGAAGAGAGACCGAAACGAGAGAGCGAACGGTGAAGAGATGATTGAGGAGAGAGACTCATTTATAGATACAGATATTCCCATATAAGGATTAATAGTTGGGGAATTTTCTTATTTTGGGAGTCATCTTATATCTTGCGCGTCATATTTTACAACAACATGAGAATACATATATAGATATATTATACTCTTACTTCTACTCGATACGCTAGTATGTGTGTTTGTGAACTGAGTAGTAACTAATAATATATGTGTGTAAATCCCTGATACAGTCAGATAGCCATCATAAACTAAGATAACTACCATACTAAAATAGGAGAAAAAAAAGGAAACCACTATTTTCCATCCTTGGACTCCTATCCTCAATTCAAAAGCACAGCTCACACCACACACAGTACACACACACACACCACACACACACACACACACACACACACACACATAGTATATATACTATATTATATTTATAATTTACTATCTAATATCATATAGTTAATTATATAACTCGTAATAAGTAGTAAAAGTATAATAAAACATACCAATGGCAATAACTAATTACATAAAATAGTATAAGAATAGTAACATGATGACTTGTTTCTTGAATTCGAGAACGCCGATAGATCTACGCAGCCATCTCTGAATAGAGCATGCTAGTTTAACATAGGATTAACGTGATAGAATAACCATGTTCATTATATTAGTGATACGGCAGATAGTACTCTCGCTGTATATATAGTGTATATCTAGCTAACTCACTAATATATCATTATTGGTATCAGATATCGGCAGTACATATATATACTAAATCTCAAGAACATAGTAATGTTAATGCATTTATGATTACCGTACATTATCTGCTCAATGCATGTTAATTGATCTCTCTCTCTCTCTCGCAACATGAAACATGTTTGTTTTAGTATTCTCTTGTCCATTAAGTTTGTTCGTTCGATATGCTGCCCTCCTTGTCCATACGTTGCCCATTCCTTCGTGCATATTATGTTTCTTTTTACTCTATTTTGTATTCTACCCCATTCTATTTTCAGAGCATCTTCTCTCGTTTAGATGCATAAGGGTTTTTTCGTTTGAAGAATACACCCGTTTTCTAAAGTGCAATTTCTGTCTGTTTTCATTTAAGCCGACATAAATCTCTAGTCGAGAGTACCTGGATTTCAGCTGTCTGATCAGCAGAAATCCAGAGTGAATTACTTTCTCATCAGGTAATCTGATTAAACACGTCGAAAAGGCAACATCATTTGGCTGGAGGTGGACGAGAATATGAGCACTCTTCGTAGGCCATCCGCCGTATTGCAGCTGAGAATCATGCATCGCAATGAAGCATCTCCAACCTTCGCGTTCTTCATTCCGCCACCCTGCATCCTGTGGTGTTTATCAATTGCCTCCATTCATTTACCATGCAGAACCGCTGCTCCCGCCCTTCCGCCTCCACATTTTACCGTCGGCAAGTGCACATTTTCAATGTGCGGAAATATATTGCTTTTCGTAAGAAGCTTCAGGTTGAAACCAGATTATTCTCAGTTGGGCAATATACGGAAGCGCCACGCAGGTTTGTGTGGATGTTTAATGGGTAATAAAATAAAATAACGAAATGAAATAGTATCATAAACTGAATTAAATTATATAAATCACTGGCAATATAATACCGAATCACATTTATTAAGGGACACCAGCAAGTTACTCAGTTAAGAGATCCAATAATTGCCATAATTTATACTCTCGGAACGGAAATTAAAGGTTCATAATAATTAATTAACCAGTTATGAAGCAACTCGCTTATTATATTAGTATACTATATATGTATATATATATATAGTATATATATATATATATATATATAATAATATATAAGATGTTATCCCCCATCCTAAAAAAAGTTTATTCATACATTTGCAGCTCTCTTTAGTGATTTAAAGATTCACTGTATTTATACATACTGGATCATACAATAATTAATTTACAGTGTATCTCAAAAATTCACACATTTAGGAATCAATCCCTTACTACCAAGTTTTGGATACCTCTATCATTCATATATAAATATATACTATATATATAGTATATATATATAAAGGAGGATTTATCCAAAATTCGGTAGTAAAGGATGATTCTATATGTGATTCTAAAGATCAGGCTGTATTTAATATTGTATGCATTCCAGTATGTGTAAAACAGCGAATCTTTTAAATCACTAAATAAGGCTCAATGGTATAATAAAACTTTTTATATTGATATATCAGAGCAATATTTTATCATAGAAAGAGAGGAAGAACTCCAACACCGTAAATTTCATAATAAATTTATTTCGACAAAAGTGAATTATACCCATCTGATGGACTGGATTTGTGGGAGCTATATTTAATCAACTTAGATTTATATAGGCCCAATTTTTGCGAAATACATTTTATGAATTACGGTGTTGTAGTTTTCCTTCCTTTCTATGATATATATATTTATATATATAATTATATATATATATATATATATTCAATAAATCGTCATACATTAATGCATGCATACATAAAACATGTCGATTGTAGATGATAGTAAATACATGTTACAATTTTATTTTGGGATCAGTAAAGTTTAAATATATTACCATTTGTTCATCTTATTTTGTTTAATATATATATATAATATATAAATATATATAGTATAGTATATAGTATATATATATATATATAGAACAAATGTTAGATAAATATTTCCCAACCATGCAGTTTCTGCCGTAGCAATTTCCAGGGGAATTTATTGCTTATTCCTGTCAAAGGAAAATGTTTTCACTAACTGATAGTATATGAAGGAGTGGTAAATGCGCCAACCACAAAGGAAAGAAGATATATGTAAGCGGCACCAGCAAACCTGTAAACGCATAGGATATCACAGCACAATGCTATCATTTAGGGATAGAAATACAGAGAAGGCAACACTCTTGCAAAATATGTGTGGGAGCTAAAAGGTTAAAGCATGTAGAGATCCAGGGTATAGATGGAGAATCATAAAAGGCACCTTCACATAAAGGGAATATCGAAAACCCCTATTTTATGCTGTTTTAAATGAAAGAAACTAAAAATAGCGAATGCAAAGAGACCCAGGAAAGATATTGAAACTCGCGATCTTGAGATGATAAAAAAAGTGTTACGTTTTGAAAGCTAAACTGGCCATGTATGTTCTGGTATTACGTAGGGTCGGCACACCCACGTACTTAAGATGGTACAACCGGATATTAATAAAATTAGATGGCTGGAATAAGCAATAATTCCCGTAAGAATTGTTACGGCAAGAAACTGCAGTTGGAATTTTTTTTATCAGCATTCGCTTTTTAAAAAAAGTGTATATTTAGCTCTTTATGAGCACTTTTAACTCGATTTTATTAAACCCCAGAAGTAATTTATTTGCTTTCTGTGGATTAGCAAAGATCCGTTAATAATATATATATATATATATATATATATAGTATTATATATAATTATCCACATGCAGTTAGTGTTTAAGCCGTGAATCACGGCTCTTCATTGCGGCTTAAGCTTACAGGTTGCTTCAGCCGCGGAATCGAAACACATGACGGATTTTTATTCATCAGGAATCTCTACCAACACGAAGTCCCAGTCAGCACAACATAATTACGAATGGGAAATTTATGTTATAAGTATATCAATACTTACTTAAAAGGCTGCTAATAGAGCTTTATCCAAGGTTTTTTAAACATAATTTTTTAATTTAGAGGTTTACAATTTTGCATCGAAGATGATGATATTTGAGGTCAATGTACTGATGTCAACGGTGACACATGTGTTGTAAAATTGAAAGAGTTGTTGAAATGAAAAAAAATACAGACATGCAAGGGAGACGCTAATGTGACTGACCTTGTATTCTGATTGGCTAGAATCAAGCCGGGACCGCATAGAAGTGGGAGAGAATTGGAAAGTTGATCTTGGCTGGATGTTTGAAAGAGACAGACATGATGATAGTGGTCTGTCCTCCGAGGTCATATATAATAATATATATATATCTATATATATATATATATATATATAATATATATATATATGAGTATGAAAAGGTGGGATGAAAACATCACACAATGCTGTTAAAAGAAGAAAACAATTTATATATAATCATAGCTGATAACTGATCAATATTCGATTTTACAAAAATCATCATCAGAGCTCATTCACTCCCGTAGTTGTTTGGGTCGGAGAGGAATGTCAAATCAGTTTACAAAACAAAAAACCTTAATACTGCAAAAAGAAACGAAAGTCGTTACAATGTTCACCAATGTGGGACTTCGCCCAGTTATAACAACTACGGGAGTGAATTGAGCTCTGATGATAATTTTGTAAAATCGAAATATTGATCAGTATCAGCTATGATTATATATAAATTGTTTCTCTTTTAACAGCATGTGTTGGATGTTTTCATTCCACCTTTCAATACTCATATTGTCGATTCATTTCCTTTCTTTTAACTTATATATTATATATAATATATATATATGTGTGTATGTGTGTGTGTGTGTGTGTGTGTGTGTGTTGTTGTGTAAACAAACACACACACATATGTGTATGTTTATCTGTGTTTATTGTGTGTTTGTAACGAAAATTTATATCATTTGAGTGTTTCAGAAAAAAATGATAATTTTCGATTAACTTCACCCTTCTCCTTCTAATGTGTATTAATAATTATACATTTAACAACACAGAACACACACCGAAGACCGACACACCACACACACTGAGACACACACACGCACACACGCACGCACATCATGCATGACACCCTCAGAATCAAATACACTCATACAAACACCACACACACACAACAAACACACACACAACACACACACACACATATATATATATATATATATATATATATATATATATAATATATATATATAGAGAAGAGAGAGAGAGAGGAAGAGAGAGAAAGAGAGAAAGAGAGAGAGACCAGACAGTTCATTAATTGCCATTTTTATACATATGGATAATCTCGTCTTTAACTTTTCATTCTTTCAATATCCTTCGGGCATTTTGACTATCTTTCCATAATTAGAATAAGATACATAATTTACATTTCAATAATTAATATTTTAGGCGCGCGCCAATATTGACAGAAAGTCCAGCAGCACACCCATTTTTCCTCAACAATCAAATTTCGCATTTAATTCTAAAATAAAATGTCAGTGATTTTGCCACCATATTTGATCATTGTTCTCAAATACCAGTTTTATTTCCCGCTGATTTCGAAGATTTCCATTATTTGTCTAAAATTCATTTATTTTCTTTCTTTCTTCTTTTTTTAATTCTCACAAACACTGGCGAATCCACATGACAAACCGTGCGATAAACACAATTACGATAATTTTCTTTTGTTTATATTTAAAGTGTTTATTTTAGTAATTATGTTTAAAATGTATTGTTCGTTAAATACTGTTTATTTTAATGAAGACATTCCTGGATGTGGCGACATACAAATCTTTCTTTTTTTTCAGCTGCTTCATAGACAAAAAGCATTACGCGTTCATGTTCTTCGAAACTTTCTATCTATCTACTTTGGAAAGATGACACAGGCGTACAGACTCATGATGCAAATTATTCAAACCAAGATTTTTTTTCTTCAAAATGCGACTTAGAATTTGCCAAGAAAAAAATGTTGCGTATAATTTCAATATGAGGGTACGCCTAGATGTTGTGGCTAAGTTGCTGGACTGTGACATCTTTTTTGTACGTAAGACAATCTTCAATTCAATTTTTAATTGCTTGATGAGTTAGATATTACAATGTAAAATTGTAATTCATTTCTTTCAATTTTTTTTTTACATGACAACAATTCAAATGTAGTTCTTAATTACTTGTTGAGTTAAAGTTAAAAGAATGTATTCGTTTAATTTATGTTCCTTTTGTACTTCTTCATATTCTTTTTCTTTTTTTTTTTAATTCTCACAAAAACTGCCGAATCACTGACAAAACTGCGATAAACACAATTACGAACAATTTTCTTTGTCTATATTTAAAGTGTTATTTTAGTAATCATGTTAAAACTCGTTAAAACCGTTATGAGACGAGGGCATAAAAATCTTCTTTTCACGTCATAGCGAACGTATATCTGGACATTTATTCATACTTTTGCCTCATTATTGCAAATATTAATAGATTGTGTTTTTAATGATTACATGCAAGATTTGTATTATGGGATGCGTCCGTCTCTCGTCGTTTACCGTGGACTAATAATCCGCTATGCTCGATTTTCTTTTATTCATGTTTGTTTAATGTCTTGTTTTTAGTTTAAATAAACAAGAATTCCGACAAAAAATCCATCATATTATTTGTTTATCTATCTATCGCAGTCTATTCCGACTATATATCCATCTTCATATTTCAAACAAGAATTACGGACAAATTTACGATAATAAACAAGAATTACGACAATATTCGATATAAATGAACAAGAATTACGACAAATTACGATAAATAAATAAGAATTACGCCAAAAAAGAGAAGCCCCTCTAAAATACATTTAACGCCCTAAGTTGTTGTTTTCTTTCAAGTAAACACGACATAGCTGGGGACGTTATTTTAATAGTCACCGTTAGCAATTTCTGAGGCAGGGGAGACCGGGACGCACTTCCTCATTAAATTACCAATATTTTTGCTATTATTCAATATGAGGATAGAGCTTGAGATGTTGTGGCTAAGTTGCTGGACTCTGACATCTTAGTAAGCAATTTCAAACCTCAGGTCGTGCTTATTACGTTCACTTTCGACTAATGTTGCATAGCGCCTTCTTTTACCGGCACTAAATAGGTATATGTTATATACTGAGTCTTTTCACTAAAGCCAAATCAGCAATAACGTTATATACCTTTCTTTATATTCTTACTCTGGTCGTCTATTCTTCTGACCGGCCTTGTTCTGAGCGTCTAATCATCTATCTTGGTCTGGATATATCTTCTAAAGGTCTCTTCTGGTCTTCTATTGAGGATTCCGGGTTTCTGGTTTCTGTGGGGTTTCACGTTCAAAGCCCTGCGCTTTTGTTAGTTTTTATGGTAATAAATACAGAACTTCAATTTACATTTGATGTTACTTTTATCATAAATCCCCAGACCAGGACAATGCGCGCGGATCCTTACATCTTGCTAGCTCGGCTCTATGTTCTTACTGACTAACTGAGTTGCTTACTCCTTAACACGGAGAGGGCTTTCTATGGGGGTTCCGTTCTCACGGTCTATCCCCAGAAAGCAAGGTCAGAGTTGAGGTCAAACGCTGTCACTCACTCTCAAGGCATCAGCTGTACTGATCGCCATAATGATTTCTACAATACCTTATAAAAATGTATTAGGGATCCAATAAATTATGTAACCACTAATAAACCTTTTGAAAAAGGGGTAATGAACCTATAATAATATGTGCTGGGGCAGGGTCTCAATGTATGTTATGGGAACGATGCTCCGGCTTCAGTTTAAGTTCGTTGTTGTTTGGATGTACGAATATAATACTATAATGAGAGATTTCTTCTAATGCTAGTCGCTACCACAGATTATAGTATTATAGGGGCCCTGACGGAAACTAGTTTGTTTCCTTTTCCAACTCGGCTGAAATATGATAACCCAAAAGCTGTCAACGGGTTCAAACAAAAACAGAAAAGAACGCCTTCTGATAATTATACACAAATATATAACATTTTTTTTTATACAATGATTAACATTCTTGTATAATGTCAGAGTAGCGAGTGATTCTCTTTGTTAGTTGACTGGCGATCTACAGCTAATTGCCTTTGGATAACTTATTAACTTGGTTTGTTACCCGAGTGCAGGACGTCAGATTGCAGTTATGGACGGCGACAAGGGATCAGACGTGTAGCGAGTCTTCTGCGGTTGCGGCGTGTCAGACTCTGGCGAACGTCCTCGGCTTCTCTCTCTTCTTCTTTCTGTCTGTCTGTCTTTAGTTTCGGTCTCCTTTCGGTCTGTCTATTTATGGGATCCAGACCCCCCACCCCTAGCATATGTCTCTGATTGGCCAGACCACTCATAACATTGCCTACGTGTTCTAAATGGCCTTGCTATCAGCCTTAGTTTTAGTTTTCCATTGTTTTTTTTTTCAAGTGCCACAACTGAAGGTCAGCCATTTGTTTTTTTATGTCAAAATTTATAATTCTGATCATATTGGTCAAATTCAAGAATTAAGGAATGTATGCCTACTTGAGAATTCTTTGTTTAGATAAATTTGATATTTTTTAATATAAGCATTATTATTATTATTATTATTATTATTATTATTCTATTATTATTATTATTATTATTTCTTACAGTAAACTATTTAACAAACTACCTAATTATAATTGGGTAGTTTTTAATTAATTTGTAATTAATTAACAGATCGCCAATCAAACCATAACACTTTAATAGTGTCATAACCCTTTTATCAGCATCTATGGGCTTAAATCGTACTATGGCTGTTGTTACAAGTATGCTGGCAAATTATGAATAAAACCCAACCCAAAATTGATTATATGCAATTAGTCAAAGAAAAGCAAACCAACCAAAAACCAATTATAATTCTATATAGTCTTGTTGCTAAACAAGATGGGCCGTATTTTGTAGACCGTGGTTTGAAAAATCAACAACAACAACAACAACAAAATATATAATTGCATACATTAGTGTACGATTTCCCATCATAGTTTAATGATTAGCCACGCTAGATGTATTACTTTAAAATTAGTGTAGTGAGATCCTCGCATGGATGCCTTCTATGGACACATCCCCCAGGACAAGCGGGATGCTACCATCGTCCCCTTATACAGGAATAAAGGAGATCGGCGCGACTTCAACATAGCTTGACAAGTCTTGCGCATGTTACACTGGCGTGTCTGCAGACTTTTCATCTTGCACCTATACAGGAACACAGTGTGACTTCCGAGCAACCAACTGCAGGAGGGGTGCCGGGAGAGCGGATACCACTCTGCACCGCACTGACGGACCTAACTAAGGCATCCAAACTGGCCACCAGAAGTGTTCACAGTCACTGAACCAGAGATTACAGAAATTGTCATTCAAAATTGTGCCGCTCAACCACTCACACAGTTGCAGGAAGAAAAAATAAATAAAAATTGGACTCTACGCCATCGTCTTTAGTAGACGGAAGGATGCCAACATATATATATAAAGAGAGAGAGAGAGAGAGAGAGAGAGAGAGAGAGAGAGAGAGAGAGAGAGAGAGAGAGAGTATCTAAAAAGTACTTAAGGAAACGATGAGAAAACTATATATTTGTTAATGTTTCGACATAACTGCTAACTTTCTAGCGCATCTGCTAATGAGAAAATAAGACCGAAAAAAACATGTAGTTCAAATATCTCGCACGACTAGAGGCAGCGAAATAATTTAAGTGGTCATGACTCAGTTAGGTGTAAATTACACATAATCACAATGATTTCTAATGTAAACGGTTTGTGGTTGTTTTTGCACTGGAAACTCTCATTTTACATTAAATCTGTTATTTCCAACGATATATAAAAAAATGTTTTTTTAATCATTTGATGGAAATACTATTGTACGGTAAACGTTTTTTTTTTCAGGTACGAAAGTGCATGCCTAAAGCAGAGATGCGACCCCTCCACACACACACACGTATAGGGTTAGCTCAGTCGGTAGAGCGTTCGGCTAGAAACGATAAGGTTCCTAGTTCGATACCGGTCCTCGCCAACTCAGCGCTATTGAAAAGGAGATAGACTCCGTCGCTGACTGGCTGATACCGACTTTACTTTTTACTTTATATATATATATATATATATATATATATATATATATAACCCTGAAGAATCAATCGATGAAACTCGAGTAGGTAACTTTTATCCATTTTATAAATAAATGTTTGCTCTACATTGTATTGAGCACTTTGTATTTGTTTTTTCTCAATCTTAACCTCTGGATACTGTGCGCTTCCAACGATCGTACTCATACCCACTACTACTCATACATTAAAACATATATATATATATATATATATATATATATATATGCACGGACACACATGTATATGCATATTACACTCGCAAACACACACATGCAAATGCACACTCACACGCGACAACGTGCATACATACACACTATTTATTTATTAAGTTATTCTTATCACGTGCCCATTTCAGCATGTAATTTAGTGAAAGTTTAACCCAAAATGCTATAATATACAACTTTGTCTTTCCTTTAATATATTATATATATTATATATATATATAATATATATATATATAATATATTATATATATACCATTTAGTATATGTATATATATTCCTTTAGTATATATATATATATATATATATATATATATATATATATATATATATGAAATAAATATTTTAGAAAAAACAAACATATGATGTTATAATTCAGTGACAGAAATCTGTTTCGACCCTTTATTGAATCTTGAACGTTTTGATACTTTCTGATACATTTTTATACATATTTACATCAAACTCTTTTGAGTTTTCTCTGTGGATTATAATGCTTCTGATTTAATAAAATTTATTTTATTTTATTTTCAAAACAGAATATGCATTTTCAAAATTAAAAAAAAAAAAAATTCCGGCTCCGAACTCGAACGTTTCGTTTGTACCACTTATGTCTTGTAACGGTTTACTCACACCATCTTTCTATCATACACATCTTGATCTTGATGAAGATCACTTCAATAAAGGGTCGAAACAGATTTCTGTCAGTGAAATC
>CM042146.1:16784941-16814941 GCA_023376005.1 Doryteuthis pealeii
TCAATATTTCGATTTTACAAAAATCATCATCAGAGCTCATTCACTCCCGTAGTTGTTTGGGTCGGAGAGGAATGTCAAATCAGTTTACAAAACAAAAAACCTTAATACTGCAAAAAAGAAACGAAAGTCGTTACAATGTTCACCAATGTGGGTATTCGCGCCATATATAACAACTACGGGAGTGAATGAGCTCTGATGATAATTTTTGTAAAATCGAAATATTGATCAGTATCAGCTATGATTATATTATAAATTGTTTTCTTCTTTAACAGCATTGTGTGATGTTTTCATTCCACCTTTTCATACTCATATTGTCGGATTCATTTCCTTTCTTTTAACTTATATATATATATATATATATATATGTGTGTGTGTGTGTGTGTGTGTGTGTGTGTGTGTGTGTTTGTAAACAAACACACACACATATGTGTATGTTTATCTGTGTTTATGTGTGTTTGTAACGAAATTTATATCATTTGAGTGTTTCAGAAAAAAATGATAATTTCGATAACTTCACCCATTCTCCTTCTAATGTTATATAAATTTTATACATTTACACACAGAGACACACACCGAGACGAACACACACACCGAGACACACACACGCACACACGCACGCAGTCATGCATGCACACCCTCAGAATCAAATACACTCATACAAACACACACACACACAACACACACACACACACACACACACAATATATATTATATATATATATATATATATATATATATATATATATATAGAGAGAGAGAGAGAGAGAGAGAGAGAAAGAGAGAAAGAGAGAGAGACCAGACAGTCTATTAATTGTCCATTTTTATACATATGGATAATCTCGTCTTTAACTTTTCATTCTTTTCAATATCCTTCGGGCATTTTGACTATCTTTCCATAATTAGAATTAAGATACATAATTTACATTCAATAATTAATATTTTAGGCGCGCCAATATTGTACAGAAAGTCCAGCAGCACACCCATTTTTCCTCAACACTCAAATTTCGCATATAATTCTAAAATAAAATGTCAGTGATTTTTGCCACCATATTTGTCATTGTTCTCAAATACCAGTTTTATTTCCCGCTGATTTCGAAGATTTCCATTATTTGTCTAAAATTCATATTTCTTTTCTTTCTCTTTTTTTTAATTCTCACAAACACTGGCGAATCCACATGACAAACCGTGCGATAAACACAATTACGATAATTTTCTTTTGTTTATATTTAAAGTGTTTATTTTAGTAATTATGTTTAAAAAATGTATTGTTCGTTAAATACTGTTTTATTTTAATGAAGACATTCCTGGATGTGGCGACATACAAATCTTTCTTTTTTTTCAGCTGCTTCATAGACAAAAAGCATTACGGTTCATGTTTCTCGAACATTTCTATTCATATCTACTTTGAAAGATGACACAGGCGTACAGACTCATGATGCAAATTATTCAAACCAAGATTTTTTTTTCTCAAAATGCGACTTAGAATTTGCAAGAAAAAATGTTTGTATAATTCAATATGAGGGTACAGCCTCAGATGTTGTGGTTAAGTTGCTGGACTGTGACATCTTTTTTTGTACGTAATACAATCTTCAATTCAATTTTTAATTGCTTGATGAGTTAGATATACAATGTAACATTGTAATTCATTTCTTTCAATTTTTTTTTACATGACAACAATTCAAATGTAGTTCTTAATTACTTGTTGAGTTAAAGTTAAAAGAAATGTATTCGTTTAATTTATGTTCCTTTTGTACTTCTTCATATTTCTTTTCTTTCTTTTTTTTAAATTCTCACAAAAACTGCCGAATCCACATGACAAATCGTGCGATAAACACAATTACGACAATTTTCTTTTGTTTATATTTAAAGTGTTTATTTTAGTAATCATGTTTAAAAAAAAGTATTGCTCGTTAAATACTATTCGTTTTTAATGAAGACATTCCTGGATATGGTGACATAAAAATCTTTCTTTTTTTTCAGCTGCTTCATAGACAAAAAGCAGTACGGTTCACGTTTCTGGAACATTTCTATTTCTATCTACTTTGAAAGATGACACAGCCGTACAGATTCATGATGCAAAATATTCAAATCAAGATTGTTGTTTTGTTTTTTTTTCAAAATGCGACTTAAAATTTGCAAGAAAATATTTGGTAACTTATGAGGAAGTGCGTCCCGGTCTCCTGCCTCAGAAATTGCTACCCGGTGACTATTAAAATAACGTCCCCAGCTATGTCGTCTCAGATTTTCTTTTATTCATGTTTGTTTAATGTCTTGTTTTTAGTTTAAATAAACAAGAATTACGACAAAAATCCATCTATATTATTTTGTTTATCTATCTATCTCAGTCTATTCCAAACTATATATCCATCTTCATATCTAAACAAGAATTACGACAAATTACGATAAATAAACAAGAATTACGACGTATTTCTATAAATGAACAAGAATTACGACAAATTACGATAAATAAATAAGAATTACGCCAAAAAAGAGAAGCCCCCATCTAAAATAAATTTAACGCCCTAAGTTGATTGTTTTCTTTCAAGTAACACGGACATAGCTGGGGACGTTATTTTAATAGCCACCGGGTAGCAATTTCTGAGGCAGGAGACCGGGACGCACTTCCTCATAAATTACCAATATTTTTGTATTATTCAATATGAGGGTAGAGCTTGAGATGTTGTGGCTAAGTTGCTGGACTCTGACATCTTAGTAAGCAATTTCAAACCTCAGTCGTGCTATTACGTTCACTTTCGAGCTAATGTTGCATAGCGCCTTCTTTACCGGCACTAAATAGGTATATGTTATATACTGGTCTTTTCACTAAGCCAAATCAGCATATAACGTTATATACCTTTCTTTAATTCTTACTCTGGTCGTCTATTCTTCTGGCCGGCTTTGGTTCTGTTCGTCTATCATCTATCTTGGTCTGGTATATCTTCTAAGGTCTCGTCTGGTCTTCTATTGAGGATTCCGGGTCTGGTTTCTGTTGGGGTTTCTCGTTATCAAAAGCCCTGTGCTATTGTTAGTTTTTAGGTAATAAACACAAGATTTCGATTTACATTTGATGTTACTTTATTCATAAATCCCCAGACCAGACAATGCGCGCGGATCCTTACATCTTGCTAGCTCGGCTTCTAAGTTCTAACTGACTAACCGAGTTGCTTACTCCTTAAACCGGAAGAGGGCTTTCTATGGGGGTTCCGTTCTCACGGTCTATCCCCAGAAAGCAAGGTCAGAGTGAGGTCAAACGCTGTCACTCACTCTCAAGGCCATCAGCTGTACTGATCGCCATAATGATTTCTACAATACCTTAAAAATGTATTCGGGATCCAATAATTATGTAACACTAATAACCTTTGAAAAGGTATGAACCCTATAATAATATGTGCTGGGGCAGGGTCTCAATGTATGTATGGGAATGATGCTCCGGTTCAGTATTACAGTCGTTGTGTTGGATGTTACCGAATATAATACTATAATGAGAGATTTCTTCTAATGCTAGTCGTACCACAGATTATAGTATTATAGGGCCCTGGCGGAAAGCTGGTTTTGTTCCTTTTCCAACTCGGCTGAAATATAATAACCAAAAGCTGTCAATGGGGTCAAACAAAACAAACAGGAACGCCTTCTGATAATTATACACAAAATATATACATTTATTTTTTTATACAATGATTAATATTCTTATATAATGTCAGAAGAGCGAGGTGATTTCTTTGTTAGTTGACTGGCGATCTACAGCTAATTGCTTTGAATAACTTATTAACTTCGTTTGTTACCGAGTGATAGGACGTCAGAGTGCAGTATGGACGGCGACAAGGGATCAGACGTGTAGCGAGTCTTCTGGTTGCGGCGTGTCAGACTCTGGCGAACATCCTCCGCTTCTCTCTCTTCTTCTTTCTGTCTGTCTTCTTTAGTTTCGGTCTCTTTTGGTCTGTTATTTATGGGATCCAGACCTGCCCACCCCTAGCATATGTCTCTGATTGGCCAGCCACTCGATAACATTGCCTACGTGTCTAAATGGCCTTGTGTCAGCCTTAGTTGTAGTTTTCCATTGGTTTTTTCCAAGTGCCACAACTGAAGGTCAGCCATTGTTTTATTTATGTCAAAATTTATAATTCTGATCATATTGGTCAAATTCAAGAATTTAAGGAATGTATGCCTACGTGAGAATTCTTTGTTTAGATAAATTTATATTTTTAATATAAGCATTATTATTATTATTATTATTATTATTATTATTATTATTATTATTATTTATTTATTTTCTTACAGAAACTTTTAACAAACTACCGTAATTAATAATTAGGGTAGTTTTAATTAATTTGTAATTAATTAACAGATCGCCAATCAACCCATAACACTTTAATAGTGCCATAACCCTTTTATCAGCAATCTATGGGCTAAATCGTACTATGGCTGTTGGTGTACAAGTATGGCTTTTGAATAACCCACAATGATTGATATGCAATTAGTCAAAGAAACCAAACCAAACCAATTATAATTCTATATAGTCTTGTTGCTAAACAAGATGGCCGTATTGTAGACGTGGTTGAAAACAACAACAACAACAACAACAAAATATATAATTGCATACATTAGTGTAGATTCCCATCATAGTGTAATGATTAGCCACGTAGATGTATTACTTTAAAATAGTGTAGTGAGATCCTCGATGGATGCCTTCTACTTACGGCCTTACGTAACGAGCAACCCGTGGCGAACAGGATGAGTAAATACCTTGATTAGTACACGCTAAGATTGGTTATTTGGTGATACTATGAATTTATGGAAATATTGTAAGTCAATGTTCCTCTTTTAAAATGTGTTATGTTGGGCCAAAAATAATTCTGAATTTTTCATTCAAGATTTACTCCGGCTTATAAATCAATATATCTTTTGGTTTACTCTTGTAACTTAAGTTTGAATAGTGCGATTTCGCTTCACTGAATTACGATAATAATTCTCTTTACGTAATTTATTCTTGTTTATTACTTGGTCCTCGTTTTACAACGTGATGAAAAAGTTGTCACACTTAGGGGAAGTTCATCTACTTTTTTAAAATCTTGATGTTGCAGTAAATATACTAATAACACATAAGACGCAAAATATGTTTTCTTTAATTGCTGAATAGTCTGGTTGCTTAAAATGTTCTTTAAAGAAACAAGATTAAATTACTTAACTCACTTGGATATTTTCCACAAACCAAGTAGAGGGAAATGCGCTCTGTCGGTGGGGTTTAGAATACGCTGATATTGTCATCTGTAGAGGGATATGATTCCCGCAAAAAGAGGTGTGTAGGGGCCGTTGTTTGTTTGGTGTTTGTGATGTGTTGAAGATTGAAGATACGAGTTTCGATCCCCACAATTTAAATGTATAAGACTACGGAAATGTAATTTCCGTAGAAAACAAAAGAAGAAGACAAAATTGATAAAAGAAACAAACTTTATATACATTAATTTACATTTGGTATATTCAATTGTTCTTTCAGTGGTGTTGCAGACTGTATGTGTCTGTATATAGTTGTGTTTGACAAGTGTGACATGTATTGTTTTTATTTGTGCGATTGGTTGTGTCAACATTGTAGCAGTTTTGTCTGTGATTGAAACTTGTGATTGTTGTTGAGCGAGAGAGAGAAAATTGGAAACGAAAATACGAGACCAACCTGATATATCATTTTGTGTCTTCTGGCAGCGACTTCTCCCCATTGTGTCGATGTTGGGGGAGAACTTTCGCTCCTACTGTCGAGTTAGGAGCATCAGCTCCAACTCTGTCGAGTCGGGAAGAGCGTAAGCTCCCACTGTCTGTTCTTTTTCAGCTATATGGGCCTTATTATAATTTTCTTTTTGTCGTTGTCTACGTGATCATTAAGCTAAAATATTCATCAAATATCAGGTGATTTGCAATGATGCAATATCGAATGATTTTGGTACATTCCGATGGCGTACATATTTTCCCATGGAATTTAAACCATTGTTTTTATTGTTGTTAAAATATTTCTAAACTAATATTTATTTGATTCTCTTTTGTTTACATCTTTCTAAACTTAGCTTATATAATTGTAAAACTAGTTATTTAAGAAAACTTAATTATTTTAATTAGGTCAATTCCACATGCCGTAAAAATATAGGGGCCAGTCCCTATAGGCGTCCTGGATATGACACTCAAGTATAAATGATGGTGAGGCTCCAGTTCCAGAGCTATAGGAAATGTGTAGTGTCCCTTTATTGTCATTACTTCGAGGCCCATTCTAATATTTTTGCTACATAAAAATTGTTCTACATCAAAATATTTTTCCAAGGTTCAATATTTCATTTTATAAATTGACATAATGTATTTGGTCTTAATTGACCCATGAATTTATAATATAACTAAATAATATTTTTTGACAGGGAAAATAGAAAAAATGAAATTATATCGATTAACAGGCCTATGGATATACCACAGTATTATAATTTTGAATGTTTGATTAAGAGATATTGCTTTATAGTTCAATATGTAAACGTATAATAATCTTGATTTAACTCTTTCTCATATTTCCTTTCCTTTCTTCTTTTCATTTTTTCATTATGTTCGAGTGAAACAGATTAGCATTGTCGATATCGCGTGCTCACCCGGTGCCTGTCTGTCTGTCTCTGTCTGTCTGTCTGTCTCTGTCTCTGTCTCTATATCTATCTCCCTCTCCCTCCCTCCCTCTCTCTCTCTCTCTCTCTCTCTCTCTCTCTCTCTATATATATATATATATATATATATATATATATATATATATATATATATATATAATCCAAAAGTCCAGGGAAGAAATCTTCCTTACGACACAATATTTTTATTTTAAAAACTGTCGCAGTTTGAGAGCTCAATGTGTGCTCTTAATATTAGAGTCACAGAGCAAATATAGGAGTAAAGAAATAACAAAAGACTTAGAGATTGAGCATTATAGTCTATTTCAGGGAACTTAGACAAAGTGTCTAAGCTCCCTGAAATAGACTATAATGCTCAATCTATAAGTCTTTTGTTATTTCTTTACTGGGGTAACAACATTTTTGCATTTCATCTTGGACGATTTGGGCAGTGTCATTCTTAACCAGAGTGTGTTGCAAGGTTATTAGATTCGGTAGATTAAGCAACAAGCGTATTAACATATAGGTTATTAAGAATTTTATTGAATGCAGTTAAAAGGAAACATGAAGCAGTGGAAAATACTTGTAATTTCAACCAACCATTTGCCGAAATAATCATCAAGATACGTGAACAGCAGAGTCATTATATTTAATGTACATATCACAACTCTACTGGGCCAAATATTGATGCTTTTAGGAAAACATTTGTTTGGGTATATCTATTTGAATTTAATAGTTAAACAGCTATGCATGTAACTATTAGCACTCATTAACCCTCATTATGGATACTAAATGTATCTACATAACGCGTTATTAATTGACGTTTGAAAAAAAGGATAAGGTAAGTATAATAATTCCGAGAGAATCAAACATATTAACCTACACTGCGTAAAACCAATTAACTAAAGAGTTATGGGAAGGATCATGGTGTAATGGTTATCGTTATTAGTAATGAACTCGCCTACCAGAGTTCAAACCCTAGACGAGACTGTTTAAATTTTCTATAGCGCTAATACCTTTAGCGAAAGTATGTATTCAATTATTCCACCCACCCAGATATTGATAAATGCTGGAATATTTTAATATATAAGGTGTGCTACAATACACCACTTAAATTTATAGACCAAGCGAGGTCATGTGGTTTAAACCTCATCCAATCAACGTGTTGTATACTCTTCTTAAATTCTATTATTCTTCTGCTCATCTTTGGTATCTTACGTTCATCTTCTAGCGTCTGGACTTCGTCTTGGTGGTCGGTCGCACTTAATTCATTTCTTCTTCTAGATCAGTCTTGTTGCCAAGACATTCATCAACCACAAAACCATATTATTTATGTAAACCTTTATTTACTTAACTAAACATCTTTCATCTAACTAACATAGCGCGCGTGTGCAGTGAGCTCCAGCTAAGACAGAAACATCTTATCTGCCTGACGTCCAAGCTGAAAACTGAGAGCCAACCAGGTCCCACGTGATTTCTCGTATTTCGCGGGCTTTCTGTAATATTCCATGGAAAGTCCCGCCCGTGATATGAAAAGGGACCATCCCTTCAGAAATACAGGTGGTTGACAATAATCTATGCATAGATTATGTAACAAACGGCCCAAATACGTGGCTGGTTAAGTACTTAAGCGCTGATACTGATAGACGCCCGTTTACAATCATTGACGAACGGCCTGCAAGACTGAGGAGCACAAAGGAACAACCTAAGGATTATTTACTAAGGAACGCGCTCTGCTTAATTCCAAGTATCTCAGCTAGAGAGTGGTCTTGCTTGAAGCCTAAAGGATGGCCATAAAAATCGTAACAGCGAATAGTAGGACAGACCAGGCTCTTTAATCTCGGTATTGCACAAGTCAAGAAGAAAAATCCTGAATTCAAAACTCCACCAAAGAAATCGGGCATATGTCACTCCCTACTCGTGCGGAGGGGTTGGTAAATATTTATATAAGGAGGATCAAATTGAAACGCTAATAACCATGTCATTCCAGGTCACGTTGCGGTTTATCTTCCATTTATTTATGACAATAAGCGGTATGAGTGAAGCGACACCTAAGATTACTTGCAGAGCATTTCTCTTTAATAAAGCACATCTCATAAGGTGCATTTGCCCGTGTGAAGCAAATGCATACATAGGTTTCCCATTTAGAAATATTTTACCTTTACATAGAGCAGGTAGTGCAATTTCTTGTTTTTCACGCAACCAGCATCTGAGGATCCGATGGTATTATTTCTATCTGTCACAAGAAAATGGAGAAATATAATTCCACTGTATCCTTATATATATATATATATATATATATATATATATATATATAGACGGGAATATTATATATATTATATATATATATATATATATAATGTGTGTGTGTGTGTGTGTGTGTGTGTTATATATATATATAATATATATATATATATGTGTGTGTGTATGTGTATATATCTATATATATATATATATATAGTATGTGCCTGTGTATATATATATATGTATGTGTGTGAGTGTGTGTATATATATATATATATATATATATATATATATGTGTGTGTGTGTGTGTGTGTGCGCGCGCATGTGTGTGTGTGTGTGTGTGTGTGTGTGTGTAATAATTATTTTACATATATATATATGTATATATGAGGGGGATCAGCTATTTGAAGAGGACATTTTTGGCAGCTGGAACCATACGCCAATAAAAAAAACTATAAATACTCATGAATGACAGTTTTTCTATGAGTGGTGACAGTTATTTGTAATTTTATATCCAGTTGGACCGACATACAATTGAAACGGGAAATGTTATATTCAGCTGTCATCACTTAGGACCTGCAAAAATTCCATCAGAATACGTAATTCAACCTCAGTGGCAAACATCCTATATGAAAATATATTTAGAAACGGACAGTCTTCATCCAAACTATTTTGTTTTATGTTTTTTTGTAGTTTTAAATTGCGATGTATGTTTTTTTGTTTGTTTTATACTATTTGTTATTCTTTTATATATTTTAAATATAATTTTGGTTATCTTTTTCTTTTTCTTTTACTTGTGGTTACAAAATACATCAAATCTAAAAGTACAGGTAATTCAAAATATCAAACTCATATACTAAGTAGAATATATAAGCTAGATACTTTAATATTGTCATTGTGTCATAAAAGGATTATGTAGTATTGTGGTATACCGGACAACTAATAGGTCTCAAGCAACATACAACATAGTTATTAGGTTAAAAAATAAAAACATTTCAAAGAAAAAATGGGTTGCAGAAAGGCATAAGGGGTTGTTTATTTCGTGCTCTCTCAGTGTGGCCTTTTCAGTAAAAGAGAGGAAGAATAAGTTAATATTTTATATCATATATTCCATTCATTAACACAATGTCGCGACTAGATTAAAACATTCCCCGAATTCAATTTTTCTTCTTCTTTGTATCTATGACCGTTACATTTTACTACCTAGGATCAGAGTGAAGTATCTGTGCTCAATCTCCAACTCTTTTGAGCTGCACCTCCGAACTGATAATCAATACTATTGTTCTTCTTGTTTCAATCTATGGTCGTTTTAAGATCAGAGTGTAGTATCTGTACTATTATTGGTTGGTTTACGGCATCTCAACCCGTAATGAGTAATTTTATGCCGAAGCCAGTTTAACTACTACAATCTCCAATTAAATACAATACCAAACATGATCTTTACAATCTTCTATACATATATAAAGGTCAGCTGTGTGTATGTCCGGAGGAAACTTCGAAAATAAAACAGCACGAAAAATAGACGTGAGGATGAGTCCACTTGTAGTCTCAGGGTGGGGATGAGACATATCCGTTACCGCTCTTCTGCAGAAAATCCATTGTTTAATCTCTTTCAGGAGTCATTGACTGGTGACTGATTAAGTGATTTTAGAATCTTAGTCCGCTAAATACTTTCTTATATTTTTTCTTATTTTTTCTCTTTTTACAGAAAGTTGATAGCCGTTTTCTTTTAGTTTAATTACGTTATAGATAGAAGCGGCACTAGAATGCTGCGTGTGATCTTTCAAAGATCGTAGAAAGAGCACCCTACGAGAAAGCAGCTGTATGGTCAAAGACACCACCCGAGTAAGACGAACAAGACATGCTAGCCACAGCTAGAAAAGCAGTGACGAACTCATAAGTGACGTTCCCCAATGGAAACCAGCTCATGTGCAGGCCAATGTGTACCGTCCATCAAAGACGTACATTGAACGACACTGAGTGGATACAGTATACTTCGGAGAGGGCCTTATGAGTGTAACGTATGTTAGGGAAGGTTGGCGAGAGGTTATCATAGTTATCCGTACTACTAGCGCGACATGATGATGATGATGATGATGATGATGATGATGATGATGATGATATATCAGCGCAATTTTTGCGTAGCACTTTGAGTAGAAGTAAAAATAGACGAGACCCAAACCAACCAAAATCAACCCAAGACGACCAGCAGATGAAAAGGATTCAACCCAATTTACAGAAAAGGAGAAAAGCCCAACGTAAGATAATACTGCATGGACTATCCATTAACTCCTATATTTTATATGTACATCTAGGTCTCTCTTTTATACCTAAACATTGTATTTCCATTCTTGAATGTGTCCTTTTATTATTTCTATTTCATGTATTCTCTATGTATCTGTATTTCATGTTATATCATATTCCATGTGCTTTTAATTAAAGTCCATCTTGTTATATGTTTAACACCCTTGTCGGAGTTTGTTTCGTTTCAACAAGTTATAACATAATTATAACCTTGAATCTTACACCCTTTTGTTTCAAATCTTTTTATCTGCATTCTTATTTAGTTTCATTAGCCTTTTTAATCTAATATATTTTATTACATTAAAACTTAAATCTTTGCACCCAGAAGATGCATATTTTTGCTAATTATTATAGCTATTATTGTTTACTAGCTATTAGAATTTCTTAAAAGATAACTGAAAAGACCAAGATACTCGAACCAACCGAAACTAATTGATTGATACTATAATACTTGGCCAAAAAAAAACAATCAATATATATATATATATATATATATATATATATATATATATATATATCCTAGACACTGTCTACCCCTTTCTCGGTGGGGGCTTCTGCCCCCATCACTAGTAAGTGAATTATACTGCATGGACTATCCATTAACTCCTATATCTTATATCTTCATTTAGGTATCTCTTTTATACCTAAACATTGTATTTCCATTCTTGAATGTGTCCTTTTATTATTTCTATTTTATGTATTCTCTACTATGTATATGTATTTCATGTTATATCATATTCCATGTGCTTTTAATTAAAGTCCATCTTGTTATATGTTTAACACCCTCATCGGAGTTTGTTTCATTTCAACAAGTTATAACATTATTATAACCTTGAATCTTACACATGGACCAACAAACAAGCATTATAGGATTCTACTTAACACAGATCAAACTTAATTCATCAAGGGATCTCCACTGTAAAGTGTTCTGACCTGCAGCTTAAAAATGGCCACACGAATCATAACAATATAGTGTACAGTCTTTTCTTAATTTGATTTTTTGTTTTCTTGTTGGCAACCAATTTTAGAATTACTGATTGAATTCTATTTATATTTTATTTATATTTTATTTATTTAAATACATGCAGTATTATCAACGTAATTTTCGCGTAGAACTTATACTAGAAGCAAATATATTGCGTGTCTCTTTCTCTCTCTACTTCCCCTCCCTCTCTCACACACTCTCTCTCACTCTCTCTCTCTCTCTCTCTGTATGTATCTGTCTATGTATCTATCTGTATCTCTCTCTCCTTCTCTCCCTCTCTCTCTCTCACACACACACCATCTATATCTTTGTCTCTATCTCTCTGTATCTGTCTATGTCTGTCTGAGTCTGTCTGTCTGTCTGTCTGTCTGTCTCTCTCTCTCTCTCTCTCTCTTCTCTCTATATATATATATATATATATATATATATATATATATATATATATATATATTGGTTTGGAGGTTGATTTTGAAGGCTATCACAATGCAGGTGTAAAGAATAAGGTAACGATGGTGTTGTGTGTTAACCTGTATTTTATTCTTGAATTTTCGAGATAAAATCTCTTTTTCAGAAGATCACAGGAACTGAAGTCGTCTTGTTATGGCATTTCTAGTTTAAAAATTTAACTAGAAATGCTATAACAAGACAGCAAACAAAATCAACCTCCAAACCAATATATACACAATGCTTCAAGCGAATTATAAAACTCTCTTATATATATATTTTTTTTCTTGTTGGCATCCAATTTTAGAATTACTGATTGAATTCTATTTATATTTTATTTATATTTTATTTATTTAAATACATGCAGTATTATCAACGTAATTTTCGCGTAGCACTTAGACTAGAAGCAAATATATTGCGACGATAGAAAAATCCGACCCGATTTCTCGCTAATGCATATTTCTTTAAACATTTTTCATAATAAACATTCAGATGACCTTCGAAAATCTTTCTGAATTATCATTTTTGTAAAAACAAAAACAGTCGCCAGTGTCTTCTGACCCGATCTACCTGCCTTGATTTTGACTGGTCCGTTAGCGATCTCATTTGACCTTGACCCCTGGATCATATTGAGGAGCTTTCTGCTTCGTCTCAGGTAACGATTCGTTCCATAAATTCATCCTCATCTGCTTCGATCTTGCTTAGACGAATGACGAAAAGATCAGCTGGCTGATCTTGGCGCAACGCGTTTGGCAGCAATCGAGCTGATATCGGGTTGAGGCCAATATGCCCCTTTGAAATTGACAACGGTCGAACCATGCGAGAAACCCGACTTCAATAGGCATCGCATCAATTCTGAGTTGAGTGTTTCCCCTACTTTAGTTTCTGAACTTCAGCATCAAAAATCCTCAAGCGCTGACATGAATAATCGGCTATTATCTCTCCCCCCCCCTCTCTCTCTTCTATCTCTCTCTCTCTCTCTCACACACACACACACACACACACACACACACATTCTATCTATCTCTTTTTCATACTCTCTCTCTTTCTCTCTATTATTTATCTATCTATCTCACACACTCACAAAAATTCTGTCTCTGTATGTATGTCTCTGTGTCTCTTCCTCTCTCTGTTTCTCTCTCTCTCTCTCTCTCTCTCTCTCTCTCTCTCTCTCTCTCTCTCTCTCTCTCTCTCTCTCTCACTCACACACACACACACAACACTCACACATTTACACACAAATCTTATCTCTGTCTCTGTTTCACCCTCTATCTCTCTCTCTCTCTCTCTCTCTCTCTCTCTCTCTCTCTCTCTGTATGTCTCTGTCTGTACGTATCTATCTGTATATCTCTTTCTCTCTCTCTCCCTTCTCTCTTCTCTCTCTTCTCTCTCTCTCTCTCTCTCTCTCTTCTCTCTCTCTCTCTCACACACACATCATCCTTATCTTTGTCTCTATCTCTCTGTCTCTGTCTATGTCTCTCTGTCTCTGTTTCTGTCTCTCACTGTCTGTCTGTCTGTCTGTCTCTGTTCTCTCTCTCTCTCTCTCTATATATATATATATATATATATATATATATATATATATATATTAGTTTGGAGGTTGATTTTGAAGGCTATCACAATGCAGGTGTAAAGAATAAGGTAACAATGGTGTTGTGTGTTAACCTGTATTTTATTCTTGAATTTTCGAGAATTTTCTGAGATCACTGGAAAATCGGAAGATCACTGGAAAAGTAAAGAAATAACAAAAGACTTAGAGATTTAGCCTTATAGTCTATTTCAGGGAGATTAGATAAATCTTTTGTTATTTCTTTACTTATATATTTGCTCTGCGACTCTAACATTAAGAGCACACATTAAGCTCTCAAACTGCGACTTTAAAAAAAAAAAAAAAACTCTTGTGTCATAAGAAGATTTCTCTCGGACATTTTGGATTAAATATATATATATATATATATATATATATATATATATATATATATAGAGAGAGAGAGAGAGAGAGAGAGAGAGAGAGAGAGTCATGTGTTAGGTCTTTCCCAAAAACCGTTCTTCCATGTGAGCAGCAACAGTGTGAATTTATTGTGAATATGCAATGATTCAGAGTGTTTTACAGTCGGATTCGCTTTTAGAGTCATAATATCCATCACGTCAACATGAATTTTTCATATCACTGAATTATATTTTTATGAATGCATGTAATAGGAAAACGGAAATTTTATTAAAGAAAAAATGTTGAACCCCTAAAGATCCCGAATATATGGATTGAAACACGAATTTAATGAATTTTACCCCTAACGCACACACACACAGACCACTAATATATATATATATATATATATATATATATATATATATATATATATATATATATATCAGGACACGCTGACTGCGCTGATTTTCATCATTCTCCATCTTCATCCTATCCAATACAAATACTTTGAACGCAGTAATATTGTTCCACATTTTACTCCCTGGGTCAAGTTTTCAAAAGAAGTTGCTGGCATGAAGGAGTCTAATACTAACATAACTCCAGGTTTGCCTTGTTATATCACTAGAGTACACAGAAAATAAAGAACAATTTGAAGATTTGCTTATTGCATACCAATAGCAGCTATCAGTTGCAGACGAGTAAAATCACCCTAATTGAGCACCCCCCACCATGTTGACCGTGGGTTGTGACCTGGATGCTTAAGATACGATCCTGGTGGATGAGCAGTCATGACATGCAACACACCGCTTTAGCCCTTAATTAGGCAAGAGTCCAGGATTTGAACTCGGGCGACGAGTCCATTTTCCATGACGCGCTTCCTACGCCTTATTTGACAATTCACAACCGAAACTATATTCCTACTCAAGTCACAATTCACATTGACATCGCATTCTCCATGTCGGCTGACAACATGCAAAATAGCTTTTACAGTGATTTCGCCTTATTTTGAATGAATGACTGTGAGCTGTTTCAAATAGAGTAGAAGAGGCTGAAAGAGGATCCACAGACCTGAGCTCACTGCCTTTGTAGTCCGGCAGTACGTCCAGTGGCATGGGAACGTCCGAGACAAATGAACTACCGAGATGTTACAGGGTACTGTCTCAGGATCTAGTCACTTCACGATGGGCAAGCCTCCACGAAAGCCACAACACTTGCACTCTATTTCCAGGACGAAAGCTGAACTAACGTGTTTCGTCTATCCATCTATACATTTTCCCCTTTGAATATTGGTTATTCTGTCTCCAATAGACAATTTGATAAAACTGATTCAAAGATGGAAATGGATACCTTTAATTCCTTTTAAACAAGGTATTATTTCCCATAAATGCACCTTTAATTAATTGGTGTTCAACGTAATTCAAATCTATTGTCGTATTCATTAATAATTTGCTCGATATTTTCTGAAAATATGTTAAATAATTTCACATTTGAGTGGTAATTATTGGCATTTAATGAAGACCCATCGAAAAGAAACAGCATTAAATGAGCGCCTATTCAGCAAGTTAATTGACACAGGAATTTTTAAATTTCTTTCTAGACAGACCGGTCAAACACAGGCGTTTCATTACAATTTCATTCTATTGCATTTCAATAAATATGACAAAAGAGAAAAATAGAAATTATGTTTTTTACAAATAGCCTGAGCAAAAATGATAAAATATGAGAGGTTAACGTGTAGATATATCATATATTGAATTAATCTGAGCTACCTGGTGCTGTTTATAAGTTGTTTCCGTCTTTATATATACTAGCAAATATATGCACCCTCCGGGTGCAAGTATTTTCGTTAAATTTTATAATAAAATATGATATTAAATTAGAAAGACTAATGAAACTGAATAAGAATGTAGATAAAAAGATTTGGTTCTATTTTTCAATCATACCGATTGAAAAATAGAACAACTTTGAAACTAAATCTTCCATCGTTTTCCGTTACTCCCTTCTTTCATTGGTAAATTTTCCTAATTAAACTTTTTTCGTTAAAATAGGAAGTAAAGAATAATATTACAGTTATTTCTTTTTGTTAAGAGATTTCTTTTAAGATTTATTGAAGAGATTTTTGCTAATATTCAATAAGATAAAACCAAACAATTAGAAATCAATAATACTAAGCATATATTTATTAAAATCAATATGCAAATTAGCCTTCCAATTCATACTGTAAACCTCTATTTTGTTGTATATATAAATACAATTGCATGTTATTAGTATGTAGATGAGGTCAACAGTGTAAGTAATGTAAAACAATGTTATTAATAATTTAGGTTTAAATGAAAATAAAATCATGGAGAATATGATGTAAATAACTAAGCAATTGTGACTTGTATAGTAATATAGTTTCGGTTACAGACAGACAAACCACAATCTCCATATATATATATATATATATATATATATATATATATATATATATATACAGGTTTCGTTGAATTGAACAAACAATTCCTGTCTGACAAGTATTTCATTGATCCGTTCTAATCTTCGGGCCATCCTTCTGGTGTCAGGGTGGAACTGGTATACCAGTCCACCGAATGGCATAGTTTACCTGTCTCGTTTTTAACGAGAACGAGTAGAAGCAAGGAATTAGTGGGAGGTAATATCAATTGGTAGTGGGAGGTTTTTGGAATGGTAGTATTTTGAACAAAGCAGTGGTGATTTTTTGGGAGGGGGGAACAGGTTGTGATAAGGGGGGGGGGAATAATGGAAGTAATGTAGGCAGAAAATTATAAGTATTTTAGGATATGTTGACTTACTTCAAAGTTTATTTTATTTAGGGTAGTTTTTTTTTGTTTTATATATAAAGCTTCAATTATTTGAAGTTTTTGTTTGTTTTTTTTTCTCTATGTAGTGTGTGTGTATTTTCAGTTAGAATTTTGCGGTAGGTTGATGGGGGGCATGAATGTGTTTTAAGATGTTGATTAATGGAGCTGGAATCTGATAAGTGTAGGGTTAATCTACGTGATAATGTAGTCGTCGTGTGGCCAATATATGTATTATTGATTTTGGAGAGACAGTCTCCTACGTTACATTTAAATTCATACACGATATTGGTCTCATTAAGACGGGTAGTTTTGGGGGAGGTGTTGTTGCATGTAACCAGATTTGTAGTTTTGAATTTTTTGTAATAAATGATTAAATTGATTTTTTTTTTCGTCCAGTTTACAATTCAACGAAACCTGTATAAAAGAAAAAATGCTGCCTAAATACACTTATATATATATATATATATATATATATATATATATGTGTGTGTGTGTGTGTGTGTGTGTGTGTGTGTGTGTGTGTGTGTAATATATTAAGAAAGATTGAAAAAACACAGGTTTAAATGAGTTAAGTGGTGAGTTCATTTGTTTCGCTGTCGTTTATCGCAAAAGATTTATACACACACACGCAACCACACACCTAAAAAATGCACAATACTTTCTTTTCGATAAACACATTTACACAGTCCCATACTCACACCGTAAAAGAGAATATTTGACGTCATATTTCAAACCATCTTCTTTTTTCAAACTTCAAATTTTAAACAGACTGATAAACAAGGACTATCACTCGCTTTTCTGTGATAAAAAAATTCTTGTTACCTTCCATATACCAACAAATGTCCTGAAGATGATCTAATTAATAGATCGAAACACTGCAGCGTCGGCCAATGAACTCACACTTAACTCATTTAAACCTGTGTTTTTTCGATCTTTCTTAATATACTACATACCGTCGGATTCACTTCCTTTTCTTCACACACACACACACACACACACACACATATATATATATATATATATATATATAGATAGATAGATAGATAGATAGATAGAGAGAGAGAGAGAGAGAAAGATAGAGAGATAGAGAGATATAATAGTATAAAATAGTTATAGGTCTACCACGGTTTTGTTTTTTGCTTTTTTGTTTTGTTTTGTTTTACGGCATATCAACCTCAGTGGGTCATTTAATGCCGATAAAGTTTTGAAATAAATCAATTCTTAATGGATAATACACTTTTTTTATAAATACATTTTTCTATTTAACCCATAGATGGGACCCTAACAGGTACTACCACTCCGGGTCAGAGTGGACCAGGGAGCAATGGTGATGAATGGGGTGCTCCACATTCCCCAAACCTCCAAAACGGGAACCTCACCATCAGATAGAGTTTAACGTCATTCCCAGGACATGTAGACCCGCAGACACCGCCTTATAGCACCCATATGATAAAAAAGGGTTGGGGCTTGCCATAAGGGCAATAGGGTTGGGAAAATCATATAGGTGCTAGGGCTTGACGTGACCAGCCGATTGATCGGAGGGGGCCTCTCCGACCTCCCGTCTAGCCCAAGATAGGGCCAAAGTGGAGTATTGCATGTCATGAATTGCTCATCCACCTGCGCTTTATCTTTAAGCATATAACATACAAAGTTAATTGTATTGGGCAAGCGAAAAGAATTCATGCTTAAAGAGGTTTCCCTCAATCACAATCCTTCTTTTCTTTAAATCAGTTTTTAAAAAAATGAAAAAAGGGGGAGGTGAGGGGGGAGTAGCTATACCTTCCAATAACCTATTATTAGAAAGAAAATAGAAAGAAATAATTAGATACATAAAGAAAAAATATATGTAAATATATAAATAAAATTTTTAAAAAAATTAAAATTAAAATTAAAACTATAAAAGAAATAATAAGAGAGAGAGAGAGAGAGAGAGAGAGAGAGAGAGAGAGAGAGAGAGAGAGAGAGAGAGAGAGAGATGGTTAAATCATGATTATTTTACTTTATTATACTATCATATCAAACGATGTAATAATCAAATTACTATACTGTGATATATCCACAGGCCCGGCTAGGGTCTATGAATACCGTCAGTACATACTCACCAGGGAGACCTGCGCAAGACTTAACACTGGAACTGAGTCGTATTTCAATGATTACGATTCCAAATCGGAACATGCATCTAAACAATGGGAAACAAAAATTCACCAACAAGGAAGACCGGGGAGTAGGTATAACCAAATGTCAACTTCTATGATGATTTATCTATCCCAGGTGAAAGGGCCCCTGCGAAGGAATTAGTTTCTTCCGGACAGCTGGTGAGTCAGCAACTGTAAGAGCTGAGAAGATTGGGTTAGGATGTGTAAAGAAAACAACGAACATTGTGATGATAGGATCCTTTGTAACAGCAATACCGACACAGCCTTACGCATCCTACGGGTCCTGGCGCGAAACGACATGCCGCTTGCCCCCCCCCCAACATCCATTCCATTAAACTAATGTCGCTTCGTGTGGCGTCCTTGATCTTTCGTATGAAACAGTGTGAAAGAAAAAAACTGAATTGTATAGATGGTGTCGTCGACTATGTGAAAGGCAAGACTACGCAGACCTTGGATGAAACCAACAGCGAATAGGTGCATAAGTGATCATTCAGTAAACAGAAATACCACCAGGAAAAACGCAATATGAAAAGACCAGATTTTCCCGCTGTAAAACATAATGAATATTATATATACTAGTAAATATATGCACCCTCGGGTGCAAGTATTTAACATGTAATATAATAAAATATTACATTAAATTAGAAAGGCTAATAAACGTTATATTTCTAGTTAAAATAGGAAGTAAAGAAAAATATAGGAAGTCAGGAATAAAATTACAGTTATTTCTTTTTGTAAATGAATTTCTTTTAATATTTATCGCCAAGAATTTTGCTCATATTTATTAAGATAAAACCAAAGAATTAGAAATCAATAATACATAGCACATATCTATCAAAATTACATTTTTTTATATCAATATGCAAATTAACCTTCCCGTTTACACTGTAAACCGCTATTTTGTTGTATATATAAATACAGTTGCATACTATTAGTATGTAGATAAAGCCAACAGTATTAATAATGTAAAACATTTTTATCAATAACTGAGGTTTAAATAGAAGTAATAATCATGGAGAATGTGACGTAAATAACAAAGGGAATTGTGACGGGAGTAGTGATATAGTTTCGGTTAAAGACAGAAAAACACATACTCTCCATTATAATAATAATAATAATTATATATATATATATATATATATATGTAGCGTGACCCCGAACGGAGAATTGAGTGTCAATCGGAAGTTTTGGGTGTTGGCCGGAAGTCACGTGGTGACGTGGAACGACGAAGAAAAGAACGAGTCTCTTTTTGCTTTCGGACGCGTAGGGGAACGGACGGGCCTTTGGTGCCTAGTATGGGGTCACAGTAATCAAGTAGTGTTCTCTCTCTCTCTTTCTCTCTGCCTTTCCTCCTCTCCGATACAGCCCACGAGGCGAGCACGATAATAAAGGCTAGCAGTTGTGACTACATATTTCTCGCGTTGTAATTTTTATCAACAAGAATACATTTTTAGTACCGTGAATATATCGCCGCCACCACCACCACCGCCCCGTTATGTATATCGCTTTGGGTACTGGACCAGATATACGACAACGTTACAGATATCGTTTAGTGCCCGGAAAAAAGGGACAACGTTACATATGTGTATTTTGGCAGCATTTTTTCTTTTAAACACGTTTTGTTGAACTTTACAGACATTTATTGTCGGACAAGTTTTTGGTTGATCCTTTCTAATTAAAAACCAGACACGAAACCATACCATCGTTCCTACCTGATGATGGATTTCTTCTATGGACTGGACTTTCTTGGGAACTTCGGGTCTGGTCTTCTATGGGGATTTCTCGTTATCAGAAGCCCTGTGTCATTGTTAGTTTTTAGATAATAAACACAAGACTTCGATTTACATTTGATCTTATTTTATTGTTAATCCCCAAACCAGACGTCTGCGCAGATCCTTACATCCTGCGAGCTCGGCTTCTAACTTCTAACTGACTGAGAGTTACTATCCTTAAACCGGAACACAGGGTTTTCTATGCCTTCCAGTTCTCACGATTTATCCCCGGAAGGCAAGGTGAGAGTGAGGTCAAGCGTTGTCACTCATCCTTCAAGGCCGTGGGCTGCACTAATCACCATTATGTTTCTACACTACCTTATATAAGTATTAGGAATCCAATAATTATGTAACATTTCCTCTCATTCAATTTTCACTCTCACCTTTCGTTTGCTTCCTTCTCTTTCAGTCTATCAATCTCTCTTTTTCTGTTTTTTCTTCCCCTTCACCTCGCACTCTCATATTTGGTCTGTTTTATTCTCTTTAACTTTTTATTGCTCTGTCAATCTCTTTTTCTCTTTCTGCTTTTTTCTTTGCTTTTTCTTCTTGTTGTATACTGAGGTTTTCACGGTACCAAATCGATATAATGTTGTATACCCTTTCTTACTTCTTTACTTCTTACTTGCTTCTATATCTTGGACATCTATTCTTCTGACCGGCTTTGGTTCTATCTTCTAACATCTTGCGTCTTGGTCTGGAATCTTCTAAGGTCTGGACTTTCTTGGGGACTTCGGGTCTGGTCTTCCATGCTAGGGATTTCTCCTTATCAGAAGCCCTGTGTCATTGTTAGTTTTTTAGTAAACACAATACTTCGATTTTCTTTTAATGTTACTTTATTCGGTAAATACCCAACCCAGACATAACATAGCGCGCGTATGCAGAGTTACAGTTTAGACAAAAGGGTCATCCCCTCAGAATTACAGGGGATTGACAACAATCGTAAGCCACCGCATAGATTATGTAGCATTCTTAAATCCACTCTTTATCACTTTTGCACTATCACTCATGCTATCTTTTTCTTTGATTGTTATTTTTTTATTCTCATACTATTAGTTTGTGATTTACCACCTTGCCTACCCATATATATTCTACCAACTTAAAAATTCAGAAATTAGCATTTTATTCAAGGTTATTCACTTCAATGTGAAAAGCCAATTCAAGCTAAGAATTTATTGGATTAATATTTTAGGGTGTTTATTTTTGTTTAGTTTGTTCTCTGGCATTTTGCAAATGTCAAAGGTCAGCACTAAAACCAGTTGCGAAAGGAGACCTAATGACAGCCTTGTGAGAAGAAATTCTGTTTGTTTGTTTTGTTTTGTTTTTGCGGCATATCAACCTCAGTGGGTCATTTAATGCCGATAAAGTTTTGAAATAAATCAATTCTTAATGGATAATACAATTTTTTTATAAATACATTTTTCTATTTAACCCATAGATGGGACCCTAACAGGTACTACCACTCCGAGTCAGAGTGGACCAGGGAGCAATGGTAATGAATGGGGGCTTCACATTCCCCAAACCTCCAAAACTGGAACCTCACCATCAGATAGAGTTTAACGTCATTCCCAGGACATGTAGACCCGCAGCCACCGCCTTCTAGCACCCATATGATAAAAAGGGGTTGGGGTTTGCGATAAGGGCAATAGGGTTGGGAAAATCATATAGGTGCTAGGGCTTGACGGGAATTTTTGTACCAGGTTTCTTGTTCCTTTTTGGTCATTATTTACATCTTATTTTATTCTATATATATTTTTTTGTTTTGTGAGAAGAAATTCTATCCTCACATTCAGCATTTGTTCACTTGATTTTTGGATATTGTACAAACAGAAATACGAATTTCCGGTTAAATTACACAAAGCGAACAAAAGAATGTTATCAGATCAAGAGTAGAGATGCGTAGGCGTATCGTTAATACAAAAGCCAGAGGTCAGTAGTGAACAGACCCCAGTCAGGAGAGAGACGGCGGACCGACGCGGTCACGCACCGCCACGGCTAAGGCCGGTGAGACGCCACCACCCCTTTACCTGAACATCGCCAGATCCAGCAGCAGTGGAATCATTGTCAACCCTCGATTTTTTCATTGTCTTGCCACCCACCACGTGAGAATGTAAAGAAATAAACTAAAGTTTGTTACAATGCCCATGTGTTGAGTCTCTACGCCGACTACTAACATACCCGCAGTATACCAGCAACGTATACGATTCAGCGTGAGTTTGAAGATGCCAGTATATAATGCCGAACAAAGATGGGCTAAGAAACAGATTGACTGAGAACTTGAAGATATTTCAAGTAAGATTAGATAATTAAATTTGGCTTAAAATATATTTAAAATATATGTTAATGCTGATTTATTTTTTTTCCAGAAATATTATAATGAGAGAAATAATTGAAGTATTTCTTGTGTATATATATTTACCAACCCCTCCGCACGAGCAGGATGCGACACAAGGTCAATTTCTTAAGCGGATTTTAACAGGTTTGAATTCAGAGTTTTCCTTTTCCTAGACCGGTTGCCTAACCAAGGTTAAAGAGCCCAGACTGCCCTACTATTTACCCATAGCTAGAGGGAGAGTAGGATTCTTACCTTTCCCAAGGGTATTAGCGCTAAGTGAAATTCAATTACCACGTCCAGGATTTGAACTCGAGGCGACGAGTCCATTTCCCATGACTTTAACCATTACACCACGCGCTTCCTTTCTTGTGTATATAAAGCATGTATGAATATGAAAAACTAAGATACGTAGTTAAAATATAAAATTACATAGGTATATCAATTACCATTACTAAATCAGATAGTTTAAACCGTTATCTTACAAGGAAACTTCATCTAGATATGTACACTTTTGAAGACATTTTTTTTAATCTTCCTAACAGATCCCTAAAGGCTTATTCAATCTTCGATTTACAACATGTGAAAATTGGCGGATATTGCTCCATCTAGAGACACAAATGACGTTCTTTTTAAATGATCCTCGCATTTGTGGGAATAATAAAAAAAAACATAACTGTTGAAGAAAAATACACATTCTAAGATGGATGAGATAATCGTCTCTAATGAAATTCTCGTAGGACCTCCTTTGCTACGTCACAAAATGAGCTGGCGTGTTGTCGTAATGAAAGAAAAAAAGGGTAGCATTAATTCATGTGCCTGTTTTCTCATTAATGCTTTTTGCAGTTTTTCGAAATGTTTCTTTTTTTTTTTATCATACGACACCTGAAGCTCCCTGTGTTCTCATGATTATCTGAGTGAATCTAATGGACAAACATGCAGAAAATTACAAAAAAATGAAATAAAGAATAGCAAAATTTTAAAAAACAAAAACATTTATACCCTGAGTTGATATCGTTGTTTTTAATTTCACTGGTCATATAGATCCCGGCAGAAATTACTGTTTGAATCAGTGTTTTACTCGGGATTGTGGGTATTAACATAAAAATAAAATAAAATAAAAATAATACAAATAATAATATCCCAGTAAGCAGTATCTGGCATGCAAAGAAAAAAGCCCAAAAATATTCTTTGGCCATTCCAAACTTAGCCCTTACTGGCAACCAGCGATATTGACTGGTTCAGGGAAAATATCATCCCCAAGAAATAACTATGGACCTAGTAATAAAGTCTGAATCGTAAAAGTATCATTTGTCTTATGTCTTCGATTACTTTTCTTTAATTCCTCTCAGCCAGACAACCCAAAAGGGAAAAATCACATATAAGGGGTTTAAAAGAAACAAATGCGAACACGCACCAAAAATAACCTAAAATAAAAGTATTTACGGATTCGAAGGGGCTTTTATTTCCCCGTAGTTGTTGGCAAATTGTTGGACAAAAAGAACAAACACAAAAGTAGAATGCAGACACTTGTATTACAAAATCTACAAGGTTTACAAAAGTACAAGGATTTACAAAAGGGTTTAACAACAAAAAGGGTTTTGCAAATTAGTTGGAATTCGCTACCAGACTTATCTGTTCTAAGAGTTCTTGGTGTCGTGGTGATAGGTGTTCTTTCGTTGCTAGGAAAATGGCTATAAGAAGCTTCTTGGGTCGTTTCTTGTTCTTGGGTTAGTTTGCTATTAAAACAGCCCGTTACAGTTTGCTGAATTAATGCCTTAGAAAGTTTGTTGAAGTTTTAGTTCTCAGTTTGTTATTAAAACAGCCCGTTACAGTATGTTGGATTAATGCCTGGCAAGTTTGTTGAAGGTCTGTTGAAGGCTTAGGGAACGGATACCGCGACTACCCTTAGTGCGTGGTCTGTGATAAGTAACGGTGGATGGGGCCCTCTCCAGGAGATTATTAGGTTCTCAGAATGCTAAATAGTAACGGCAGGCGAGTATGCCTGATACTATGCCTAGAAAGGGTTTGACTAAAAAATACGTCCGTCCAGTATGAGGGCCCCCAGACAAGTCCTGGGTTTTGATTTTGGCGCCAATATCCCATTGGCGATTCGTCCCCCTAGTGGCAGGGAAGATATTTCTCATGGAATTTCTGACAAAAAGTGTACTACCATATATAATCATAAAGTCCAATAGAATCAACAATAGGTGATGTTAACGGATTTCGTTTCTCTTCGTCCATGTATAAAACTATATGTCATCAATTGACATGTAATATTTCTTCACGATTATTCATAAGGGTAATATTATAGGGACAATCATATAGGTGCTAGGGCTTGACATGACCAGCCAATTGATTGGAGGGGGCCTCGCACTTTCAAGGTAGATGATAATCCAGGAGAGAGTTGGTCACTTTGTTTGTAGTCATTTTAAACAAACTCAAAATCGTAACTGTCTCCATTGTAAGCCAAAAGCAAACCGATCTGACGATGGGAATAAGTGCAAGAGACACGCTTTTAGATTGAGGAGATAGATTAGGAGTGAAAGATCTTGCCTAAGAACCAGTAGGAATCTCAAAATATAGTTTAAAAATTCCATGTCCAGAGATGACCGTAACCATTTTCTGAAAGATTTTGTTGAGGGACAGACATTTAGTGAATTAAAACAAAAGGAAAAAGAAATGGCTTTAGATGGTCTGTGTCTTTCTCTACAATTATAAATGTTCTATGACTAACAAATAACAAAAACTGAGAGATTAGAAAAAAAAAAAAAAAAAAAAAGATTTAATCATTTCCAGACAGAAGTTGTTTTTTTTTTTAATGATAATCATTAAATAAAGGACCCTGTGTTCAAGTGGTTTGGTTTGGTTTGTTTTACGGCATATCAATCTCAGTGGGTGATTTAATGTCGTCAAAGTGTTGAAATAAATTAATTCTTAATGGACCCTCAAATTTTCTTTTATAAACACATTTTCTATTTAAACTATAGATGGGACCCCAACAAGTACTACCACTCCTAGTCAGAGTGGATGAGGGATGAATGGTGATGAAAGGGTGCTCCACATTCCCGAAACCTCCAGAACTGGAACCTCACCATAAGATAGAGTTTAACATCATTCCAGGACATGAAAACCCTCAGCTACTTCCTTCTAGCACATATATGATAAAAAGAGTTGAGACTTGCCATAAGGGCAATAGGGCTGGGACAAGGTGCCAGGACTTGACATGACCAGCCGATTGATCCGAGAGGGCCTTTCTGACCACCCGTCCAACTTAAGTAAGGGCTGAAGTGGAGTGTTCCATGTCATGGACTGCTCAGCCCCGGTGTTCGAGTTAGAGGAAGAATAATAGAACAATATGACATCAAATAAAATGTAAAAAGAAAGGTTTATTCCGTTGTTATCTATTTCCAAGTATTTGATATTTGATGATCTGACGTTTGCATTTTACATAGCCAATAGCGGATGGATGATGGACGAATCACAAAAGACATCCTCTCTGGAGAGCTTTTGTTTGGTAAAAGACATATTGATCGCCCCCCAACTGCGATTCAAGGATGACTGCCAGAAGGATCTCTGATGCTTTTGCATTGTCCCTTCCAGCTGGGAAAATTTGGGTCAGGACCACCCTCGGTGGTGGTTGAAACTCCGTAGAGGATTGCTCATATCATAAGTCACCCTGACGCAACACCATGAAGCTAAGAGGTCCAGAAGAAAGCAGCAGCAACAAAGCACCGGCACATAAACATCTTCAGGGACAGCCTTCAAATGTGACATCTGTGGTCAAGAAGGATTTTCAAACATTGGACCGCCCTGTCGGCCGGGGCGTTAGAATGTACCGACTGCACCTCTGCAGAGGGGTAAGACTCCCCCAATGGGGCCACCTGTTGGCCGTGAGTGGTGACCCGTGATGCTTAAGGATAGAGCCCAGGTGGATGAGCTGTTCATGACATGCAATACTCCACTTTGGCCCTATCTTGGGCTAGACGGGCGGTCGAAGAGGCCACCTCCGATCAATCGGCTGGTCACGTCAAGCCCTAGCAACTATATGATTTTTCCAACCCTATTGCCCTTATGTCAAGACCCAACCGCTTTTTATCATATGTGTGCTAGAAGGCGGTGGCTGCGGGTCTGCATGTACTGGGAATGACGTTAAACTCTATATGATGGTGAGGTTCCAGTTTTGGAGGTTTGGGGAATGTGGAGCACCCCTTCATCACCATTGCTCCCTGGTCCACTCTGACCCGGAGTGGTAGTATCTGTTAGGGTCCATCTATGGGTTAAATAGAAAAATGTATTTATAAAAAAATTGTATTATCCATTAAGAATTGATTTATTTCAAAACTTTATCGGCATTAAATGACCCACTGAGGTTGATATGCCGTAAAACAAACCAAACCAAACAAAACCAAACATCGGACTTCCCAATCACAGGAGGCGCTGAAACATTAGGGGCACACAAAATTTAATATAGTCTTCCGAGACTGTAATTCCAATACATAGCTAATACAATTGGGAAAATTATGAATCCAACTAATCTACCTCCATTTATGGATAAATAGTAGGGCAGACTTGGCTCTTTAATCTTGGCTAGATAATTTCTCTAGAAGGAAAACTCTAAATTCGAAACTGTTCAACTTCGCTTAAGAAATCGACCTTGTGTTGCATCCTGCTCATGTGGAGGGGTGGGCAAATATATTTCTTTATAAGTGTACTTCAATATTTGTCTTACTCTTAAGATAGAAATATTAATGTCCCCCTCCCCCCAACCACATCTTTCTCGGATCCGGTCTCACCCTTCGACAAATTGACCTTCGCCTCTCTTTATCGATATCATGTTTAATCTTTGTTTATTTTATTTTTCTGAGAAATTTCTCGTTTCCCACTTGAAGGCTTTTCTTTTACTGGTTTCCCACACACAAACCTGTCACTTAGGGCTTTTTGGTTTCTGTGAGTTGAATCAGAATACAACAAATAGCGATAAGGCCTGAAGCATATCAATCTGTTTACCTGGCGTTGTGTCAAGTTGTGAAATGGAATGAACGTTTCAAAATACATTTGTCACTCAGAATGTTTGTAGTTTGTATAGCGCTCTAAATAAACAAACAATTATTTTCCTTTCATACATCTGATCGCAGAAATAAATTTATATGGTTACATAACTGCATAATAGGAGACGTGGATAGCTACAAACAATATGAATGACTAGAGGATATTAAACATGTTCAACGATTCTGAGAGAACGATATCTATCTATATATTTTCTCTCTCACCCTCTCTCTCTCTCTCTCTCTCTCTCTCTCTCACACACACACACACACACACACCAAACACACAAACACTTTATATATCTATATGTATATCTATATGTCTCTCTCTCTCTCTCTCTCTCTCTCTCTCTCTCTCTATATATATATATATATATATATATATATATATATATATATATATATATATTCTTTCTTTTTTCCAGGCTGTGGTTGTGTCGGTACTGCTGTATGGCTGTACCACCTGGACCCTAACAAAGCGCCTTGAAAATAAGCTGGATGGGTGCTGCACCAGAATGCTGCGAGTGGTCCTGAATAAGTCGTGGAAGCAGCACCCCACGAAAAGCAACTGTATGGCCACCTGCCCCCCATCTCACAAACCATACGAGTAAGACGGGCTAGGCATTCAGGACACTGCTGGAGAAGCAAGGACGAGCTCGTAAGCGACGTACTACTGTGGAAGCCAGCACATGGGCATGCTAATGTGGGCCGCCCAGCCAGGACCTACATTGACCAACTATGTATGGATGCTGGCCGCAGCGCAGAGGAGTTACCAGAGTCGATGAATGATAGGGAGGGTTGGCGAGAGATCGTCATGGATATCCATGCAAACTGCGCGACATGATATATATATATATATATATATATATATATATATATATATATATATATATATATATATAATTTTCAACACATATAGCATTGTAAATTGCCTTGAAAAATTTATATATATATATATATATATATATATATATATATATATATATATAAAGATTTTTCAAGGCAATTTACAATGCAATATGTGTTGAAAATTATATTTATTTTAATTCTAAATATTTTCGGAAATAAAATTCCATCATCAGAGTTATTAAAAGTACTAGGTGTTTTTTTTTTTATAGTACTTATCCCACGGCGATGGTGTGATCATCTGTTGTTTTAAGAAGTTGAGGAACGCCGTATATTTGATTTTTTTTCTATTTCGGTTACTTCCGTGATGTTAAATCGGCTATTTCCGTGATGTTAAGTCGTTTCGGCTGCTCCTGCGCTCGTGGAGATTGTTCGAAATTCTTTTAATTTTTACTATAAATTTAGCATCGCTCAGGAATAGTGAAATAACTCCGATG
>CM042146.1:16827441-16837441 GCA_023376005.1 Doryteuthis pealeii
GTGAGTAGATCATTATAATGTCGAAACCCTTACACTTTTGAACTTGCTTACTTTGATCAATGCCCCTTGTTTTTTTAAAATATTGATCCGTATATGTATTTGAAGTCTTGAAACATGACCTATACTTAGTAAGAACAAGACAATAATATAGACGTTCGAAAAGGTGACATACATATTTTGCTTGTCTGTCCTTCTTTTAATTCGTATCATAGAATATTGATTTGCGGATGTAAAATCGAACATCATGAAAAGAAAATTGAAATTGGTTAAATGAAACAAAATCTGACAGGATATAATGTGATTATTTTGGAGAGTAATTCTGGACATCTAATTGATATTGAGCTAAGTGAATCATACAATTATTTGATTGATTAATTGATTCATTGATTGATTTTGATGCGGTCAACCTGTCTAGTTTTTTTTTAATGCGTATATTTTAGGGCATTGCGTTCACTGTATATAATTATAGAAAAATAAGTCTAACAAAGGTATATTCGAAAAAACTTCTAATGAGGGTAACAACATAGTAAAAAATCTTTGAATTTCTCATATTGATAAAAGCATGTATATATAAAAATAATTGTAACGAAACAAAATGCCATCTGTAACGAGATGGAAGGTCCTGAATTTTGCGAGGACTACTATTAGAAAAGGAGGAAGAAGAAATAAGAGATAGTAATGGTTTTTAAAAAAAGTGATGAACACAAAACGGTTTGTCGGGAATTTGACCGGGGCGTGACCCCCTGAATGCAGAATTGAAAGCCAACCGGAAGTTTCGGATGTTGACCGGAACCAGAAGTCACGTAGTCACGAGGAACGACGAAAAAAAAATACCGGCCACTTTTTGCTTCCCGAGGCCTAGGGGACGGACGGGCCTCTGGTCCCTAGTGTGGGATTACAGTAATTTAACAGTGTCCCCCCCCCCTCTCTCTCTCTCTCTCTCTCTCTCTCTCTCTCTCTCTCTCTCTCTCTTTCTCTCTGCCTTTCCTCCTCTCCGACACCACCCACGAGTCGAGCCCTGGAAATAAAATCTAAGCAGCTTGTGACGATATATTTCTCGCGTTGTACTTTTTTTTATAGACAAGATGAACGCCACGTGCCGAACACCTTTTTAGTGTCGGGAATTTGGAGGCACGTTGACAAGATCGCTATACGTTAGGTATATCGCTTTTGGTACTGTTAATATATCACCATGTTACATATATCCGTTTTGGTACCGTGAATATACCGCCACGTTACACCATTATATGGAAGCATATTCCAGTATATTTTCTAAGACACCACGACAAAAAACATATACAAAATTAACTTGAGAAATTTAAGGAATTTTATGGTTTGTATAATATCATAAGCAACAATTAAAGATCGTTAAATATGTTTGTTTAATATTAATATGTACAGATATAATGAATTATTTCAACCGATTTATTACGACACATGAACTTACATCATGAAACCAACCAACCAACCAACCTAAAAATTAACGTACAACACTGATTCTATCGCAATAGTAAATGAAAATTTCAAAATAATATAACGTAAATACTATACTTCGTCTGACACAAGGCTAATATATTGTTGCATTTTGGCATACTCGAACAATAAGCTATCGAACGTGTATTCAAGAGTACAAAAGCAAGAAACCAAGCAGTCATCAAACCGCGCTAGAAGCACGGATATCCATAACAATCTCTCTATCAACCGTCCATCTGATGCATTGCTCTCTCACGGTCCTCTGTGCACCATCTAGTATCCACGCAGTTCTGATCAATGTAGGTATTTGCTGGACGGCGTGCCTATGTGCTGGGTTCCACAGGAGGACGTCGTTTATAAGTTGTTCCTTGCTTCTCAAGCAGCACATATATGTACAAGTGTTTATGTGTATATACATATTACATATATAATATAATGTGTGTATATATATATATATATATATATATATATATACTAGCAGGACCTGTGGATATACCACAGTATGATTATTATTACAACATTTGATATGTTTACTTAAGAGCTATTGCAACAATTCAATATGTAAATAGTATAATAATCTTGATTTAACTCTCTCTCTCTCTCACTCTTTTTTCTTTCCTTCTTTTCATCATCAATTGAAACAGTTTAGCGTTATTGTTTTCATGTTCTTCCCCTCTCTATATCTTTCTCCTAATCTCTTTCTTTCTTATTATATTTTTCTGTGTAGCATGTCCTTTTCTTCTCTTTCTTTTTTTATAATAAAAACCAAATGGTCCATTATTTAGATGAAGTGACAAAACTCATAAGAGATAAGAATTCAGTGGATAAGCGACTCCAGATAATCAGTATTTACATTTTTGCATTTCATCTCGGAAGATTTGGATGTTCTCAATTTTTAACCAGAAGGTGTTGCAAGATGATAATTGTTCGTCTCAATTGGATGAATTATGAGATAGGGTGAAAGTAGCCGTACAGCTGCTTACTTGTGGATGTTGATTCCACGATGTGTTTGAGATTTCACACAGCGCCTTCAATATACATGCATTAACATCGCTTTCTGTCGATGAGATATTACTATCTAGGTACGTGAATTAAGAAGCTATAAGTGTTGAGATTGCTGTAAACTTTGAACTTTCGAAAACATTAAAGAGAGGGGGTAGCACTCCTTTAAAAAATAGAACAAGTAAAAAGTCTTAAGTAAACTTATATTCTACAAGATAATTTTGTCTGCAAAAGTTTTTTAGATGATGAAAAGATACGAAGTGAATTCTGAAGATGAATAAATGCATCTAACACTGTTGGATTTTTGGTGATATAAGGCATGGAGCAAATGGTCACTCCTAAATATAGACTCGTCAACTACAACGTGACCCGCGAAAGATTTCTATTGTCCAATCACTGGCAGTGCTGCTGCTGATGTTGGTGTATTTATAGAGGTCTGATTCTTAACCTTGGCTCATTGCTATTAGGATTATCTTGGACGTCGGACTTACAAAGAATACTATAACACCGGATTCTTATTGGCTTACTTACTTACTTACTTACTACATCTGGAACTAAGGATGCCGACCAGATACTTAACAAACACTTGACTGAATAATACATAAACTGGAATGTTAAAAAAAAAAAAGAAAGAAAGACGATAATAGTATGAATGTGTTGGATAATTTTGTATATATATATATATATATATATATATATATATATATATATACATTGATTTCTGTGAAAAACCTTACAAATAAACTGTAAATAATTGGATAACTGGATTATCTTGTTCCGCGTGTTAGTCTGGTCACTTCAAAGGACCGTCTCGATCGCCGCCGATTCTCGCCTCTGGGATTTCTTTTTACCCACTTGAGATTTTACTTCAGATATGGTCATTTCATGGCCACCATCAGTTTTGATTCTCCAAGTGAAGAAAATACTTGACCAATGGATGTTTTAAGTGTGCATTATTCTTGATAGAAAAAAAATAGTTGTAAACTTATTATCTTTAAATATTTTTGTTAACCAAGCTTCTTCTAATATTTCTACAAAGTCATAAATGAATGAACGATCAGCATACAATAACACTGCAACATCTTTTGACAAAGTTTACGAAAACTATATTGATATCTCAGAAAACTTTCTGCTTCTGGTCTTTCTGTCTATTTCAAATGAAAATGTTTTGTTTTGTTTTTGTAATCACTTCTGTCTGATTGCAATTCCACTTTTCGCTTCATTCACTTCATTAAGCGACTCAATTACAGTAATTGATATCAAATCGAATAGCTTTGGCTTCGGGTCATTGATTTTTAAGCTTATCTTATCGACTAAATCAAATATTCGATTTACTGATCAAAGGATTTGATTTCACCATCAAATGACACTAATTTGTAGACACATGCTAATTTGATAAAAATAAAATAAAGATTTATCGAAATGAAATAAATAGAAGTGAAACTGTCAAAAAATCTAATAATTGTGTTTTAAATTAAACTGAACTCATCTATCCATGTAATGGAAGATTTGCACTCGAAATAACAGTGAGAGTCAAATACTTGCCTTTCGAACACAATGTGATAATCTGTGTCTGATCCACTTGAGTAACAGCAGGTACTGTGACCCACAACCGGTAGAATAATTTTAATTGTTAACGTGGCGTAAAAATAATAAATGAGTAAATCAATGAGAAACACTGTTTACAAATGCTCCTTTATTTACCATCGACAAAATTCACATAAATTTCCCACGATGAATTTATATTTGAATTATATACACTCCTTTTGTTTCTCAAAATAAGCAGATTGGGCATTAAATGACCTGAAAATGTGTTTTAAAAATTCCGAAAGACAACCCCCCAAAAACAAAAAAAAAAAACATAAACAGCAAAAAGGAACATCTGCATCTGTTGGAAATATATTTTTGTTTGATTTCTTTAGTTAATGGCATATCAACTTTCATGCCATCCTTGTAGAAGAACAGTAGTAGTATTATATATCCATAGCAAGGCGAACGACGGCGTTATTACCTTTCGAAAGAGTATTATTCTGCTCCAGAACGTTATAGCACAATTGGGATTTGAACTCGCTGACTACAGTCTCATACTCCAGAAACTTAAGCTATTATTGGACTCATCTCCACCGGTAGAATCATGTGGAGTGTATTTCATTGTGTGTTCATTCCGGACGGTCAAACTATCGATGTCAACCTGTATTTCGAACAGTTGGAGCTGATATCGGTATTTACCCAACCCTTTCGCCAAGAGTAGGATGTGAAACAAGGTCGCTAATATGGGACATCCAGGGTGGACCGAAATCGCTATTCATAGTTATGCATATACGAGACTAGATTACTGACCATTGCAGGAAGATGAAGGCCCCTGCTGGAGCTAATTATGTTACATAATTATTAGATACCTAATATTTATGTGCAATAGTGTAGAAATCAAAATGGACGTTATAAGTGCAGCTGATGGCCTTGAGGAATGAGTTACAGCGTTGACCTCAGTCCTCACCCTACCTTCCGGGGATAGCCGTGAGAACCGGTAGAGAAGACCCTATCTTCCGGTTTAGATAGTAAGTAAGTTTCAGTCAGTTAGAAGGTAGCAGCGAGCTCGAAGGGGTAAGTAGCGTTATACGCGGATCCTCTAATCTGCGCAGATTTTCTGGTTGGGGATTTAAAAATAAAGTAAGATCAAAGAAAATCGGAGTCTTGTGTTATTACCCCAAAAACTAACAATGACACAGGGCTTCTGATAAAGAGAAATCCCCTATAGAAAACCAGATCCGTAGTCCCCAAGAAAGTCCAGACCTTAGAAGATTCCAGACCGAGACAAGATGTTATAAGATTCCAAAGACGGCCAGAAGAATAGAGTAAGAAAGAAGTAAGTAAAGAAGTAATGAAGAGGGTATGCAACAATTATTTTTCCATTGTGCGTCAAAACTATCAGAAAACTATCTCTTCTTCAGCAGTGGAACAATATAGGATAAGCACTAGTAACTTCAGGTAATTGAACTAATACACATCATATAATCCGGATATTGCTCCCTCGGATTCTTGTTATTAACGAAAAAAAAAACACAAAAAAACAAGTGGAGGTGGAAGCTTCAGTGAAGGAGTTCTTCGCCTCGAAATACTAGAATTAGTATCACTGTGAGATCAATGAATTGTCAGTAACTTTTTTCTTTTCGTTTTTTCTGTTAAGTAATTCGCCCAGGGTCGGTTGAGCCGACTCCAACCAACAAAATCACCTGTGATGAATGCATGGAAGGAGTAACAAGATAATATGAAATACACAAGCAGTACCCAAAACCCGCATGCATATCCTGTTCTGGGAAAGGAGATTGTGATAAATACACGAAAAGCTGTTGATTTCTGACGATGGTAAAGGTGCCCTTTAGATTTTCGCCAGTGCCTCTTTGGCCGGGTTGTGGCCCTGATACCATTGGGTGCCAGATATGTCCGTCTTGGGTGACTCTACCAGTAACATAAGTTCCCAACGACATGGCTCCGACACTACCATGTTTACACGACTTTGCCGCGATGAGGGGGGTGACTTAAAAATAATGGGTAAAATGAGAAAAAAGCATCCTCTGCCATTTTGCAGGTTTTAATTTTCGTTCAGCAGGTGTCTAGCCACCCTCTTCACCAGAAAAAAATGTATGGGGTTACTGGTTTAATCTCCAATGATCTGGCTATGAAACAGATAGTACTGGTCGACATAATAACAGTAGCACATTGAGTGACATTACAAGAAACTTTGATTCAGATATTGCCACGCAGTTGCTTCTTCTATGATCACTAGGCTCCTTTTTGTCGAAACTTGAAGAATAAATGGAATGAATTACCAAAATATTGCAAAGTCTTTAAATTACCATAGTGTCACCATCATGTGACATTTCTTCTACACTGGATGTCTTACCAAGGGTACTATTACCCATATTTGGAGAGAAACGACATAAAACCATGTTTTTCTTAAGGACATTATTTGAAACGTAAACAATATTGCGCAGGATTTGAACTTAGTTCACGGTCTCAATTGAGCAAACCATCAGATTTTATTATTTGCTTGGGTGTAGTATGCGCAGAAACAGTAGACCCGCTCTGAGCGGCTTAAAGTAGACAGAGAGCTAGGACTATGGAATAACTACAGATAATCCAAATCACTACTCATGTTACGATAGTTTAGCTTGATAGTGGTTCTACCACACTGTCTTGTGTATTATCTGGTAATATTGTTATTATTCTCCGTTGACACCGGGTGCTTGTCACTGCGAATGATATGAATTAAAGTCTACTTAAGCCAACAGAAATCTCCTTATAATCGTTTACTACCATAGTTGTCTGCATTGTTTAAGCACTTCAGCGAATATCCAGCTCCTTCAAATTCGTTATAATAGTCCTAGAAATGTCTCAATAGCCCCAACAATTACGGCGCCTATATGTCATGTTTCATTCAATGCGCTAGAAGAATTTTCGTGTACTGATTTCTTCTACTGTTTCAGATAAATTGTTCGGTTGGAATACCAGTGTTAAATATTGAACATAGTTTTCTAAGAAATGCGTGTATATTTAACTATTTACAACTATTTAATATTTTGCTGCTTTTAAAATTTTTTAAAGCCTTTTTCTGATGAAAAGGGAATAGACTTCCTCGCTGTCCAGCTGATATCAACAATAGGCCACCAATTACTTACTTTATCTATTCATTAAAGCTAACTTGATGTTTTCGGTTTATAATAATCCAACAAGGGTTGACATGCCGTAAAATGCATAGAGAAAAAGCTATATCGGAACTACACAAAGATGGTGCATATTGTTTTGAACAAATTTACCCTCTGCCGTTTAAGTGTGATCATTGCACAGGTAAACCAGTGCAGCAGTGTGTGTGTGCCCCCCCACACACACACACACACTGCTGCACTGGTTTACTGGCAGTGGAAATAAAAGTACTGCTGGTATAACAGGCTGAAAGGTTTCAAATGGATCTGTCTGAATAGAATTGCCTAAAGAGTTAAAACCAATACTTATTGAGCACCAGGTAGTGGTAGGTAACCTTACTAGTTTATATAAATAGATATTTAAAATTTTGATTATTATCATTACTAGCAGATCAGGTATATCAGGCAACAATACTAAGATCAGAGATATCAGGCAACAAGTTAGAATCGTAATATACAGTACTTTAGCCGACTATGCTAACCGTTACATTAAACAAGGTCCCTTCTACAGTTTCAGATAAATTGTTCTGTTGGAATAGGAGTGTTAAATATTGAACACAGTTCTCTAAGAACTACATGTACGTTTAACTATTTACCAACTAAATTTCTCCTACAGCAGCACAAATTGTCTTGGCATTTTTTTACATGTATGATGTGAAATTTAAAATTTCACTCTCTATTCTGATATAGTCAACAAGTGATACGTGGAATAGCTAGAATGATCCAAGGTATGGAAGAGTCACTATGAGCTGGTTAAGGTAGGCAAATAGATAAACATGTTGCTTGATATTACTGGTATTAATTTTTTGATTATTTCAGTCTATAAGGTGTGCTAGAATCCATCACTTAAACTTATAGTCCCTGTGTGGGCGCGTAGTTTAAAACCTGCCAATCAACAGCTCGAATACGTGGTTAGTTAACTGTTTAATCGCCAATCTTGAAAGCCGTTTATTTGCACGTATTTAAGATTGATGAACAGGCATGTAACCAAGGATTTTTGCTCAACCAAAGGACTGTACCCAACACTAAGGGACACCGAGGAACAACCATAGGATTCTACCCAAGTCTAAAGGACACTGAGGAACAACCAAAGTTTTCTTCATTAAAGCTCACCCTCTGATTAACAAAAGGGATCTCCACTGTAAAGTGCTCTCAACTGAATCCTAAATAAATTGCCACAACAATCGTAAATGTTAAATACTTAATATATATGGACTGTACTTAAAATTTAAATGTCTTCACACCGGACCCCCCGTCCGGAAGGACCGGTTGGAAATGTCTATTTAACACATTGATGGAACCCTAACAAGTACTACCACTCCGGGTCAGGGTTGACTTGGGAGAAATGGTGATTAATGTTAACTTGACACTAGACAGAGTTCAAGAATTAGACTTTCACATTTCAACAAAATGGTATATACATAAACCAGAATCTGTTCTTGAGAATGAAATGCATACAATTCTCTGGGACTTTGAGATAAAAACGGATCATCCTATAACAGCCAGGAGACCAGACCTAGTGTTGATTAACAAAAAAGAAAGAACTTATCAACTAGTGAATTTTGCAGTTCCAACAGATCACAGGGTGAAGATGAAGGAAAACGAAAAGATAGACAAATACCTGGACCTTGCTAGAGAAATGAAAAAGCTATGGAATATGAAAGTCAAAGTGATACCAATTGTAGTTGGTGAACTTAGAACGGTCCCATAAAGCTTGGAAAGAAGATTGGAAACTCTGGAAATCAGAGGAAGAATTGAGACCATCCAGAATACTGCATTGTTGCAATCTGCCAGAATACTCAGAAGAGTCCTGAAGACCTGAGACGTGGTTAATGATATAATTCAAGAATTAGACTTTCACAATGAGATGCAGCTGAACGTCACACTTAAGATACTAGTACATATATGATAAAAAGGATTGGGTGATTTTTCTAAGAGAAATAGGGTCGGGTCAATAATATGAGATGAGGGGGGGTCTTAATAATCCGCATGAAATAATGATAGTCTATTCTTGGTCCCTTTGATAGGACAACCAGATCCTGTTAGAAAATAAACTATGAAGTGGATAAGGCAGTTAGGTTAAGACAGTTCTAAGTGACAGATATCTCTGGAACCCGAGTTCAATCCTGAGTGAAATCAGGAAGAAAAATAATTAATTAACACAACTCCAACCCCAGCTATGGTTAGCGGAATGAGAACAGGATACCTCCGTGGACTAAATAAAGGGTTACGTTCAAAGTTCCCTAATGGCTCCCGATTACGACAAGAAAGTTCCCGAGTTCGAAAAGAAGGTTCCCGAGTCCAAGAAGGTTCCCGTGTCCGAGAAAGTTCCCGAGTCCGACAAGAAATAACTGAAGAAGGCCGGAGGGCATATCGGCCGAAACGTTGTACAAATAACAATGAAGATGGGGACAATAGTCCGAATAACACAGATAATACTAAACTATGAATTGTTTTTAATAATGTTGGGACTGAACTGAAATCATCTGAGAAAGATAAAGAACACAATTTTTATTAGACTTCTAGCACCCGACTGCTGCACACAAAATTCTATATCACATAATTATATTCATGATGTTAATGAATAATCGGAGAGAGATAATATCGGTGGATTTTTTTTATATCGAACATGATGATTGTAAAACATAGACGAAAACAATAGTCATATATTAATGTCTGTAGTTTGGAACTTAGCAGAAGTATCAGAAAGACTATTGGTTAAAAATAGCTATATATATATATATATATATATATATATATATATATTTAAAATGGACTCTCCCGTCGATTTTCGACGTATGAGGGTTCATACACACAATGAA
>CM042146.1:16842441-16862441 GCA_023376005.1 Doryteuthis pealeii
AGGGAAGAAAAAGGACATGCAAAATTATGTATAGGAAAAAAGGAAAGAAAGACAGTAAGTGGGAGAAATACAGATGGGGGTGAGCGCACGGGTGCGTTAACGAGAATCTGTTCCAATTGAAATTAATGAAAAGAAGGAATAAAAAAAAAAAAGATCGAGAGAGAGTTAAATTAAGATTACTATACCTTTTACATATTGAACTATTTTGCTATAGACCATTCAAACATTGTAATAATTAATAGTAATTGGTAATTTGCTTGAAGTATTGTTAAGTATGTTATTATATATTAATGGTTGGAAGGCAATTACAATGCATATAAAATAAAAACAAAAATATGCTTTTAGACTTATCGATTTCAAAGTAAACATTATCTTCAGAGACGGTTTTCAAAAATAGACGCGTTTTTTTGTGTCGTTATTTTTTTAATGTTATAAACATGAGTCTCGTGGTGTTCTTTTTTTTAACACCACGCGGAAGGTCGTGATAGTCGTAATAGCCGTTGTTCATTCAATTTCAATTTTATTATTTTCATCTATTTATGTATTTATTTATTTTTATTTATTTGTTAAATGTATATATATATGTGTAAAATATACATACTATATATACTATATAATATATATGGAACGTGTATTTTAATTAATTATAAGTGTTTAATTCTAATCTAATGTTTATACTAGGACCTGCTTTAGTTATTAATAAACTTTCTCTAATTCTGAGATTACCAATGTTGCGTATTATTGCCTCTATCTTAACGGAAAAACTATTTTCCTTATTTTTGCATTTGATTAAATGTTTATGGAATGTGGATGCACGTGTGTGGATATGTTCTTCTAATGTAGAGGGTTCTAATTGTACTTCCTATATAGAAATTAAGGCAATTGGAGCAAGTTAAACGATAAATGGTGTTAGTTTTGTGACATATATATTAGGATCTCTTATTGTACAGTGGTATATCTACAGGTCGAGACAGTAATATATAAAATAGTTTTTGTTCTATGATTGTTATACAATCATGCTTAGAAAATCAGAACATGTGAAAGTAAGAAAAATATACATCAATAAATGGCTGATGTGTCAACCTATATGAATATAAGGAAATCCTCTGTAATATTAGAGATAAGACCCTCCAATCGGCAAGAAATAATATACACATTCAGAGCTACATGGTGTTACAAGGGATTTAAAAATTATAAAAATATATATCTTTTCTATCTATCTATCCATCTATCTATCTATCTCTATCTTCGTCTGCCTCTCTGTCCGTATATCTGTCTATTTCTCTCTCTCTCTCTCTCTCTCTCTCTCTATATATATATATATATATATATATATATATATATATATATATATATATATATCAACCCCTACGCACGAGCAGGATGTGACACAAGGTCAATTTCTTAAGCGAAGTTAACCAGGTTTTAATTCAGAGTTTTCTTTCTCTTGATCGTGCGGTGTGGGTTAGTATCTACCTCGAGGTATGAGCACTCTGTTGCGATTCACTATTTGTCTGGCGCACATGTGATTTGAATATACTAGTATTCTGAATACTATATGATCCAGTATACAAAATAAACTGCATTTGATATAGAATAACTAATTAGCTTAAGATGACAGACAGTAATATGATCCTTGGTTGGTATATCTTCAATCCAAACGATCACCAATGACCTATGCCTTAATACACGACATCCAGTCCACCTGATATTGCAGTTAAAATCTTTTAAAACTTATCTACATTACTGTTGTACCGGCCGTTCCTACAGTAGAGAATATACACCGGTTCTCACTATAAATAGTGAGACACCGAGTGAAAAGGTTGTACTGTTACCGTTTAGCGGCAAGCTAGCCGTTCTTGTACCTTATTGTAAATACACTTGTCTCATTTTACCCTACCTCGACTTGACTTCTTTTTTTACGTTTGAACTAACATCCCAACAATTACCTTTCTAGTATTTAACATACTTAAACCAGATTACACTAAACCAAACAGACACAAATTGAGGCATTTACTCTCACGGACGTAGGCCTACCTGACCTTGCCTGATTGTTGAGGTTTTTGCAACCTGAGCTAAATTTCTTCAACCATTTGGTAATACGGCATAGGAGTGTGCATCTTACACAAGATGCCGGATGGGACTAACAAACCTATCGCGTACGCGTCACGGACCCTCCTCCCCGCTGAGAGGAACTATTCGCAGATTGAAAAAGAAGCCTTAGGAATCATATTTGCCGTTACCAAATTTCACCGCTATCGATATAGTCGACATTTTTTTTACTCCAAACGGACCACAAGCCATTACTAACCATGTTCGGTTCGAAGAAGGGTCTGCCGACTCACAAAGCCAACAGGTTGCAAAGATGGGGAGCGATCCTACTTAACTACGATTTTAAAATGGACTTCCTACCATCACAAAAACTGGGCCATGCAGACGGACTTTCTAGGCTAATTCCTAAGATGTGAGAGCCCCTAGAGGATACGGTTATTGCATCCCTATGTACTGAAAGAGACATGAGTACCGTATTATGCAATACAGTAAGGGAGTTACCGGTCACTCTGGAGGAAATCAGAAAGGAGTCTACGAAGGATGAGTTCATCACACAAATGAAGGAAAGAATCGCGAACAAAGACCAACAAGTAACTAACGCTTATACATTATGCGATGATGTATTGTTTTATCGGGATCGGTAATTTTAATATTTTATCGTCCTGGCCTCCTGCTCTAATTTATGCTATGCTTTAGTTATTTAGCAAATAAAAAAATGCTTAAATACCAGTAATATTAGCAGTTATAATTATAAGATGTATAACTGACTGGCGTTGAAGTTTTTTTCTTTGCTAAATATATTGCTCTGTATATAATTCCTGAACTATTGAACACAGAATCAATACAACACTCTTTAACAGAGGACCATATATATATATATATATATATATATATATATATATATATATATATATATATATATATATATCCTCGTATATATATATATATATCATCATCATCATCATGTCGTGCAAGCAGCAGGATTATCCATGACAATCTTTCGACAATCTTCCTATCATTCATTCACTGGGAGGTCCTCCGCACAGCATCCAGAATCCTCACATAGTTGGTCAATGTAGGTCCTTAGTGGGTGTCCTACGTTAACATACCTATGTGTTGGCTTCAACAGGAAAACGTCGCTTTTGAGCTCGTCCCCGCTTCTCCGTGTCCTGCATGTCCAGTCCGTCTCACCCGGATCGTTTGTGGGAGGAGGGCTGATGACCTCACACACACACGCAATATATATATATATATATATATATATATATATATATATATAATATTATGTGTGTGTGTGTGTGTGTGTGTGCATAGATAATGGGTATGAAAACACACAATGTTGTTAAATTGAGTATATTTTTATATCATTTTCATTGCTAAAACTATATTCATTTTAACAACATATTGTGTTTTTATACCCTTTTATCTATACATATATCGTCCGATTCATTTCCTTACTTAACTCTAATATACTAATATATATATATATATATATATATATATATATATATATATATATATATATATATATATATATATATATATATGTGGTGTGTGTGTGTGTGTGTGTGTGTGTGTAATTGCATTTCACTTAGCGCTAATACCCTTGGGAAAAGTATGAATCCTACTCTCCCTCCAGCTATGGGTAAATAGCAGGGCAGACTGGGTTCTTTAACCATGGCTAGGTAACCAGTCTAGGAGAAGGAAAACTCCGAATTCAAACCTGTTGAACTCCGCTTAAGAAATTGACCTTGTGTCGTATCCTTCTCGTGCGGAGGAGTTGGTAAATATATATATATATATATATATATATATATATATATATATATATATATATATTGCTAAAGTTTTGCAGCACGTTTGATTTTAACTGAGCTGCATTAGCTGATTTTTTTAATAAGCCGATTAATAACATGACCTAAGTTGGTCCTGTTTCCTGGAAGATTCTCATTTCAGTCCTTGGGTCATGCGGTGTACGAGCAGATCTGATCAATGAATAGTCAAGATGGAAGGAGGTAATTGTTAAGACGTTTGATGTCGACAAAAAAAAATGGACGACGTTACAAGAAGGAAATAAAAATGATAAAATTCATCTTCCAAGTAAGAAACGATTTAAATTCAACTTGAAGATTATTCGAGATAAAAAAAAGACCGACGAGAATAAAAATGTGTTCGTGAAGTGTTAAAAAATTGTTGATTTCAGTTGGTGATTGTGTATGCATGTACATGTGTGTGTGAGTGTGCGCACGTATGTATTCATGCATTTATGTATGTATGTGTCTGAGTGATAGAGAGAGAGAAACAAGTGGAAAGAGAGGGTGAAGTGATTGCATGAAAGGGAGAGGGAGGGAGAGAGAGACGGGAGAGAGAGAGAGAGAGAGAGAGACGGGGGCGGGTAGGAGAAAAATCGATAGTGAAAGTTTGGATGTGTATCCCCTTGGTTAAGTATTACTGACTCTGTGTGTGTGTGAGAGAGAGAGAGAGACAGACAGACAGACAGACAGACACACAGAGAGAGAGACAGACAGACAGACAGAGACAGAGAGACAGAGAGAAAGTGGGGAGAAGGAAGAGGGAGACAGAGAGAGACAGAGAGACAGAGAGAAAGTCAGAGTGAGTAAGTGTGTGTGTGAGAGAGAGAGAGAAAGAGAAAGAGAGAGAGAGAGGGAGACGGAGAGAAAGAGAGAGAGAGAGAGAGAGAGAGAGAAAGTAGTGCGTTCCGTAAGTTATAATGAGTGCAAGCGTAATATATATATATATATATATATATATATATATATAGAGAGAGAGAGAGAGAGAGAGAGAGAGAGAGAGACAGACAGACAGACAGACAGATAGACTGTGTACGTGAGATGGACAGACAGAGATTAGATGCGCGCGGTCACTAGGATCGGGACAATAGGGCCATAGTGGAGTGTTGCATGTCATGGACTGCTTATCCACCCAGATATCCGTCCTTAAGCATCACGGGACACTAGCACGACTAACACGCGACCCCATTTGGGGGTGGGTCTCACTACTCTGTAGAGGTGCAGCCGTTTTATTCTAAAACCCCAGACGACAGGGCTGACGTCAGAGAGATAGAGAGAGACCAAAAACGAAAAAGATAGAGAAAGTGTCTGCGTGTCTGTATGAGAGAGAGAGAGAGAGAGAGAGAGAGAGAGAGAGAGAGAGAGAGAGAGAGAGAGAGAAAGGAGAGAGAGAGAGGGAGAGAGAGGGGGGAAGGAGACAAAAAGAGAGAAAGAATGAGGGGGGACAAAGACAGATATATATATGTATATATATATGTATATATATATATAAACATGGAGAGAGAGAGAGGGAGAGATAGATAGATAGAGAGAAATAGAGAGAAATAGAGAGAGAGAGAGAGAGAGAGAGAGGAGAGAGAGAGAGAGAGAGGGAGAGAGAGAGAGAGGTTATTTGAAATCCTCATTACAACGACTGTCGAATCCATTCAAGCTATTCTTCAAAAGGTTTACCGCCGGTGAGTAGGAAATGTGCTGAACATTGGATTACCATTGTCTTCAAAAGATAATTCTTTCCGATGAATTGGGTTGCTGGTAAACAGAAGGCCCCACAATCGTTAAGAAGAATCCTTAAAATGCACACTCATTCCCTGCTGAATCGATTATGGGCATTTGAATCTCTCTATGGGGAAACATTTCTATCTGAAGATTCCCGTTGATTTAGAACGGAAGAAAACGGAAATTGCCATAAAACTGGGACACAGTCATGTAGCCAGAACTTCTCCTGCAACTACTAAGGAAGAAAACGGCGCGAAAATAGTTTACCATAGAATTCTTAGTGTTTTTGAAACATTAGAAAGGAAACATTATATCAGCATGGATCTCCATAGTCCCAAGTACCAAAATAAAAAAAAATGAAAACGTTTGTAACGTAACGGGGTTGTTCGTCGTCACGTTACCAAATCGACATGTTACGTAGCGCCTTTTCTTTCACGGCACTGAATAGGCATATAAGTTGCGTGGTTGGTTGGTTGGTTGGTTTATTAATTTTAACGGCATATCAACCCGTCCAGGGTTATATCATGCCTAGCGGTTGGGTTGTTATACATATTGTGTATTCATATATATACATTTAGTAATTGGTTTTAACAATGTGTTAGCATTATTGGGAATCATACTCTATGACATTGATTTGTTTCATGTCTATATTCTATGGTATAATTTTATTTCCCTCAAAAAGGAGAAAATATCCTCCATGTTAACATTTTCAAATAGGTCCTTCATATTGTTTGCTTTAAAATAATGTTTTCTGATGTGAGCAAAAAATCTGCATTCCATCATTAAGTGTTTGACTGTCAGGGGTGTTTGACATGTTTCACATTGTGGTTGTTGTTCTTGTTTGAGTATATAAGAGTATGTTAGTTTTGTATGACCAATGCATAATCGGGACATAATGACTTGTTCCTTTCTAGACTTCCTTAAAGTTGGTCTGCAGCCTCCCAAAGTCGGTTTGATTAGGAAGAGTTTGTTGTGGATACAGTTATTCCAGTGTTGCTGCCATTTTGTATGAAGGAATCTATTAATTTTAGGTTTCAAGTCAGTATATGGTATCTGGAACTTGTCAGGGATTAAATCTAGAGCCGATTTAGCTGCAGAGTCAGCTCTTTCATTCCCCCTCACTCCTATATGACTTGGTATCCAGCATATAATAATCTCCTTAGAGTTAGACATTGAGTCTAATCTATTCAGGAGCTTAATGATGAGAGTTGCGTAGTGGGTTTGTTTACAACTCCACGCAGAATCCAGTAGTAATCGTATGTAGTCCGGGTATCAGGTTTCACAACTGTGCGTCTTTTAGTCACGGTCAATTTGACTTCCTCCACGGGTGTCTAGTGGTCGTCCCCTTTATGATAGTATCTTTACTATTTTGTTTGTGTAGAGATCCTATTCATAGAAAGATAATACCGTATTTGTTTTTCAGAAGTTTATTGGAATAAAAACTTCACTATAACTTTTGAGAGAGAGAGTCCCTAATATTCTCTATCTTAACAAGAGGTGTATCTTGACTGGATTTAACTTCGGGTTTAGTTATTCGTAAATTTCTCAGGTTTCACAACTGTGCGTCTTTTAGTCACGGTCAATTTGACTTCCTCCACGGGTGTCTAGTGGTCGTCCCCTTTATGATAGTATCTTTACTATTTTGTTTGTGTAGAGATCCCATTCATAAAAAGATACTACTGTATTTGTTTTTCAGAAGTTTATTGGAATAAAAACTTCACTATAACTTTTGAGAGAGAGAGAGTCTCTAATATTCTCTATCTTAACAAGAGGTGTATCTTGACTGGATTTAACTTCGGGTTTAGTTCTTCGTAAATTTCTCGGTTACAACCTTTTCTTAATAATAATAACAGGCCGTCGCTTTTCGTCTCCAGCGACAACAGATCCCAATTCCGTACGGCCTCGACTAACCCTCGATCACTGCCTCTCTGGCCGACTGTGTCACTCGTTCTGACTCTCCTAACTGACTGGCCCCCGATCTCAGACTGACTCTAACTAACTCTAATCCCTCACTGACTGCTTAATATAGTGTGTCTAAATAATCTTCCAGAAGTTTCTTCTTCTGGTATGTTCCAGCTAGTTCCCGACAGAATAGAAGATTCTATTCCTTCGAATCACTCTGGTCAACAAGAGTTCACGAGCCATAAGATCAAAAGGACCTCTGTAGTCTCTAATCCTGTTTTTTCGTTAAACATAGACTTTACGTCTCCAATCTCTCGTTAAAAGATTTTATCTTTCTAACTCCTTTTTCGGCGATTCTACAAAGACAACCTAGTAATATAAGAGGATCGGTAGTACATTTTTAAAAAGGTTTTTCTAAGTCTGGCACAAGGCCACAAATATAGGTGCTGGTCGGCGATTATGTAACACGTTGTTGTCATCGATATCACTTGAGCTGGATGGAAAGCAATATACAAGCAGGATAATGAATGTCGTGTGGGAAAATCCCGAAATAGGCATAGATTTGACTGAGCCTGAGTAAGAAACACGATCTTTCCATGAATATTGACGAAAGCATCTGTATAGATGGGCCAGGGTGGAAAAAGGGTAATCTTTAACTTTTTCCTCGTAAATTCCTACCATAAAATAAACTGAACGCTCATTTTATGTCCGTGTTTTTGCAATAAATGTTTTATTTTTCTTGCACCCGTTATTTTGCAATATTTTGTTCAGAGGTTTAGGTGTAACATCGACAATAAAGTGAGTGGGGTTATTTTTCACCATGTATCGGACTTTTCCTTTCATCTTGTTTTCGTCTTGGCAAACGTTCTACGATACGACTGCATCTGCACAAATAGCTTGAACTTATGGCACTACTGAATGTCAGATGTACTTGCTTTCGTTTAGTCACAAACGGCTTCTTTCATTCTTTCCATTCTATAATTACTGAATTTTTCCTAGTTTGGAACAAGGCCGCCTTTGTGACACATCAGTGAACGTCTTACTACAATTGTAATGATAAGGGAGAATAGCTTTATTATACACTACAAGCGGCTACTCGTACTCCATTATTGTTTAAATACTACCATAATTTGAGGTATTGATTTTTATGAATTGGATGATCGGAAAAACAAGTGTCCAGTTTATTAAATAAATCAAGAGACATTATCTTTTTTATTAAGTTTATTGAACAAGTGTTAAATGGTGGTATCAATTAAAAGGAAAGTGTATGTTGTAATAAGATCATTAAGAATCAAACTGGGTATGTGACATGGCGTCTAACTGAGGGAGTATGTAACTTCTATACTTATCTGGATTTGTGGGATCTTCTCTTCTGGATCAGGGCAGTTGGGTCTGTTGTTTGGTTGGCATTTCTTCCGTTCTTCAAGTCTGGAATTACTTGGGATCTTCTTGCGTCCATTGGCAGTTCTTACTAACGAACAGAAGGTGTAGTTTTTCTCAGAGCTCATTTTATTCTATTTTAACCCAAGTAAAATGCCTTGGAGAACAGACAATCATCTTGCATCTGCCCTCTTCAAGCACCCAGCCCAGGTTCCCTCCTCTTCCTATCTCTCTTTGCCCTATTGACACTTTTCGACCAATCAGAAACCAACAGGTCAGCCTTTCCCACATCATTCAAATTCCAGTGAATTTCTACTATTACATAGCAAATAACTAAAAATTTGTTTTTTTCCACATTTCATTGGGGCGTTGACATTAAGTAACCCACGAAGATTAATATGCCATTAAAACCGTTAAAGTTAATCAGAAGTAATCACTATTCATTATAATGCAGTAGGATTGTAGCTATTGGATCATGGATCACTAGTCACCAGCCTTCAGTTATTTATCATTCATTGTTATTATTTTATGTATTCAAAGTTTATAAGGAATATCCTCTTATCAATAAACTAAGTAAATAATATCAATCTCAAATATTAATTCTGGGATGTGAAAAAATCTGCTTTGATGCCAAAAGTAAGATCCATCCTGGATGTCTAAAATAAAAGCTTTTAGTTTTATATACCCATCAAATTATTTCTTATATTCATATATATTACCGAGTATTACTTAACAATACTACATCCATCAATTTTCTAGATACAGTTTTGCAACAATATCAATATGAACGAACGCCCACTTCTTTGATAATGTATATCAGAACTCATAGAGTTCATTGAGTTATACTACCAACTAATGGTAACTTTAAAAAAATACGTCTATATAATCGAAACTTTTCATGTGTTATATATATTTACCAACCCCTCCGCACCAGCAGTATTTGACTCGCTAGATTTTCATGCTAAATTTGCAGATCATTGTTAGGGAGTTCGATTCTCATTGGGCACCCCATATTTCTGGCCTTGTGCCGCATCTAAGCAGAGATTAGTAAATAATTATTTATCAACCCCATTAGAAAACAATAACATGCTTTAAAATCCAAATAAAAGTAAAATCGCAATAATCGCCTGAGATATTTTTTTAAAGTCAGGAGTCCCTCGAAAAATACTTAATACATATATTTACCAACCCCTCCGCACCAGCAGGATTTGAATCGCTAGATTTTCATGCTAGATTTGCAGATCATTGTTAGGGAGTTCGATTCTCATTGGGCACCCCATGTTCCTGGCCTTGTGCCGCATCTACGCAAAGATTAGTAAATAACTATTTATCAACTCCATTAGAAAACAATAACATGCTTTAAAATCTAAATAAAAGTAAAATCGCAATAACCGCCTGAGATATTTTTTAAAGTCAGGAGTCCCTCGAAAAATACTTAACATATATATATATATATATAATATATATATATATATATATATATATATATATATATATATATATATATATTTAACAACCCTCCACACAAGCAGGATATTACACGAGGTGATTTCTGAAGCGGAGTTTAAAAGATTTGAATTCGGACTTTTCCTGCTCCTAGACTGGTTAACTCGCCATAATTAAAGAGCCCAGTCTATCCTGCTATTTAACCATAGCTGGAGGGAGAATTGGATTCATACCCTTACCAAGGGTATTAGCGAAATGTGAAATCTAAACAGCTTCGTCCAGGAATTGAACTCGGGTTGTCGAGTCCATTTCCTACGACTCTAACCATTACACCACACGCCGCATCATCATTTGATATACATCCCTTTATCTATATGATCAGTTCCATTTTTATTGTTCAAAAATTAGGTGGATAATCACATAAATACGCATATGTACACATACACATACACAAATATGAAAAATATATGGAAATTAATCCGACAGTATGAAATATAACATTTTGAAAAAACATATGTTGTTTGTTATGTGATTGCTGACAAGCTTGTTTCGACCAAAACGATAAGTTGGTCTTCATCAAAGAGCGACATAGACGAGAAGAAAATATCCGTTAAAAAGACTGTTTACAAAACGAACGCTGATATCAACCGCTGAAATTTTTTATTTTTATTTTTTTTTTATGTTTTTTCAAAATGTTATATTTCACATACACAAATATACAGAATCACAGACACACATTTGTACACACACACACATACATAAACTCATACACACATCTGAAAAAAAAACATCAGCAAACTATGTTTGAAACTGCAGAACTATATCATAGTATATTTCAAGTATTAAATAATTTAATTCAGCTTCATAAAAACGCTCTTAATTTTGAGTCTTATGTTGTCAATACGAAGGATGAGCTGATGTTCAACTTATGTAGCTCCTATCCTCCATCTCTCCCACTTTCTCCCATTCTCTCTCTCTCTCTCTCTCTCTCTCTCTCTCTCTTCTCTCTCTCTCTCTCTCTCTCTCTCTATGTATGTCTATCTGACTGTATGTCTCTATGTCTCTCTGTCTGTCTGTCTCTCTATCTATCTATCTATCACACTTTCTATTGTGTTATGTCTTAATGCCTGAACATCTTTATTCTTCTCATCTTGCTTTATGTAATAATAGGTGATTTTGATGTGTCACCAACTAATTTCTAGTGTCAAAATTTGAGTAATCCGTGATGATAATATTAAGAGCTTGTATGTGGGAATATATATATAATATATATATATATATATATATATATATATATATATATATATATATATATAACCCGTATAGTTATAAATATTGGGATAATTATCAGATTTGAATATCTGAATATCTGAAAGAAAAACAAACACACATTAAGTCATACACATTCGCCCTCACAACCCCACACAATACACAGACACTGCAACAGACACAGACACAGACACAGACACACACATATATATATATGTGTGTGGGGGGGGGTCTGTGTCTGTGTCTGTGTGTATGACTGTGTCTGTGTCTGTGTCTGTGTCTGTTGCAGTGTCTGTGTATTGTGTGGGGTTGTGAGGGCGAATGTGTATGACTTAATGTGTGTTTGTTTTTCTTTCAGATATTCAGATATTCATATCTGATAATTATCCCAATATTTATAACTATAAGGAATATATATATATATATATATATATATATATATATATATATATATATATATATATAACGTATTAACAATGAACAGAGAACGCAACATTTATTTTGGTTTTGATTGAAATGATATTATCATTGTTTCCATTTATCTAAAGTTAATCTCAACTCTTGTTGCTGAGTGTATTAACGCAGGTGCTTTATCAACATAGATGAAACAACTATTTAAAAAAAAACTGGACTGTTTTTTTTTATGAATTTAACCTTGTCGTAAAAAAAAAGATATGGAATCCCCTAAAGCATACATGTGATAATGCAGCTGAAACACAAATAATGTTATTGAAAAATATATTCAAGTACTCAAAGAGTCAAAAGTATTTAGCGAAATTACCATTGGATATGTATTGCTCTATAATTCCAGGTTCTGGTTTAGCTCAGTCGGTAGAGTGTCCGACTAGGAATCACAAGTTTCCGGATTCTATACCGGCCCTCGCCAACTCAGAGTATGAGCAGCAAAAGGATCTGTGCGGTAAAGTGAAGACCTGATTATAGGTGTGGCGCTCCACATCAGATGCTAAAATAATCTCACGATTATAGTGCTAGTGAAAAGGGGATAGATTCCCTCACTATCGCTGTTACCGACATTAGCCCTCCACGTCAACTTTCCTTACTTGCTTACTATATTTTTTGGATATCTAACGCCGAATCAATCCATAGAGATTGGAACTCCTTTTGCCGTGTCCATTAATCAGACAGAAACCATTACATTAGGCCCCTCCACTGTGTTACAGTATTATTAAACCCATTCTCAACTGATATTACAAAGGTAAGAGACGGATTTTATCTTCTCTAATAACATATAAAATAATTATATTAACTTGATGCTTCGAAGGAGTCTAATAATAGATGAGAAAAACTTTCTATCAGGGGCCCCACTTTCAAAAAGTGTTTTAATACTTTTGAGAGGGGTCTCTTCGAAAGGATTTTTCATTTATCCCCTCATTTCATTGTGATTTTACATGCTACAATAAAGATGAGGACAACAGTTTAAAAAACTTTAATTATTTAAAGGCTGATCATTGCTTTAATTTAATGATTAACCCATAACAAGGAAGTGAAGATAATCCTTACAGATACTTGTATAGGTATCTTTTTTTCTAACTAGTGATTACACTTTAGCTATTGGTGAGGGTATTATTATTACATTAAATAAAGTTCATCTTCTTCAGGCTACATCTATTATATTTAGATGAGCCTATTAAATGGTGTCATGGTTATCAACCTAGATTAGGGTGGGGAAACCTTTATTGGTTTTTTCTAACTAGTGATTACAGTTATTTCTACCAGTGGAATCATGTGACATAATGGTTATCATCGTAGGAAATGGACATGGCGAGAGGAGTTCAAATCCTGGATGAGGCTGTTAGAATTTCACATAATGCTAATACCCTTGAGAAAGGTAGGCATCCAACTATTCTCCCTCCAGGTATGGGTTAATAGTAAGGCAGACTGGGCTCTTTAACCTTTGGTTAGGCAACCAGTCTAGGAGAAAGAAAATTCCAAATTCAAACGTTGCTTAAAAACTGACCTTGTGTCACATCCTACTCATGCGGAGGGGTTGGTAAATATATATAAAACCAAACCAATATTTACCTAGAAACTATTCATTTAAAATCCTATATTATATATATATAAAAAAAACAAACAAACAAGATTTGCATTAATAGCCCACAAGGGTTGATATGCCCTTAAACAAATAACCAACAAATGAAACTTAAATCACACCTATAACTTATCCTCTACTTTGTCTCATCTGTTGGTGGTTTATTGTTATTGTTGTTATTACACACTAGTAGAGTTAATAGGATATTTTATTTATTTATTTTTTTTTTCGATGAAGTAGTGCCAAACATTAACTTTTACTACTATTGGTGAGGGTATTATTATTACATTAAATAAAGTTCATCTTCTTCAGGCTACATCTATTATATTTAGGTGAGCCTATTAAATGGTGTCATGGTTATCAACCTAGATTAGGGTGGGGAAACCTTTATTGGTTTTAAAGTATGCTTTTCCTAGAGTATCGTGAAGATTTATTTATTTTATTTATCCTTTAGGAATTCACTCAAACCACTTACTCTTTTCAGAATTTAAGTTTTCTTCTTTATCCTAATCTTCATTTCAAGATAAAAATGATTTGTTGGGGTCTATAGATTTTAATAAGAAAATTCATGTACATTAAAATAATTCTTTTCAAAAATGCAATTGGTAATTTTCTCTTAGAAACATTTAAAAGTAAAGATGGCTTCTCCTAAAGTGAAAGTTAAAGCAGATTTATTTTTATTTCATCCATTCATTCATTTTACCATTAATTTTTTAAGTATATATATATATATATATATATATATATATATATATATATATATATATTACAGAAACAGAATCTTTCGTTGATAGAAACGAAGTGAGATTTTTCTTTTAGAAAAGTTAAAAGCACGAAAGTAAAGTATAGGAAGTATAAACCAAACATCGAGGGATTCTATCCTCTTTTCGCTTGCGCAATATCAAAGAGAGGTTTTCCACATTGATCGTCAGCCCCAGATACGTTACCGCACATATCAGATTACCCAATATGTTATACTCATGTGATTAGTTTCCTTGGTGGTTACCCTACCGGCTCAGCTAAACTGGTCCCTTAAAGATTAAATATATTTACCAAAACCTGCACAAATAGGATGTGCCACAAGGTCAATTTCTTAAGCAGAGTTTAACAGGTGTGAATTCCGAGTCTTACTTCTCCTAGGACGGTTATCTAAAACAAGATTAATGAGCCCAATCTAGCATAATAGTTACCCATAGCTGGAGGGAGAGTGTATACCTTTCTATAGGGTATTAGAGCAATGTGAAATGCAAAAGGGTAACGTTCATAATTTGAATGTGTTGGTGTTTTCCTGATATAGTTATTCACTAAGCTTAGCTTAGATGTGGCACAAGGCCAGAAGTATGGGGCACCCAGTGAGAATCGAACTCACTAACAATGGTCTGCTAATCTAGCTTGCTAACCATTACACCACCTGAGGTGCCCGTGTTTTCCTGATATAAGGTTTGTGCTAGACGCCCGCTTCTACTTAGAGACTCGGCGATAATCATGTGACCAAGCTCTTGGCCAATCACTGGCAGTACTCTGCTGCTGATATTGTTATTTATACCGGCTGTTCTGGTCATACCTATGCACATTGCTTTGAACCTTCGTGGACGACGGAACATAGGATTATATCACTGGACCTTTGAAACTACCTAGGATTCCATAACTCAGGACTTATTCACATACCAAAAGATTCTATAGCCCAGAACTTACTTACTTACTTTAAGTCCTTTTTAACTGGCCAAGGATATATATATAGTACTACACGTACTATATAACATTTCAATATGAATGTATCCCGTGAGTCTATTCACTTGTGAAAGGGTAAAATGTTCAAAACAATGAATATTACACACTAAGTAGTATCAACGCTAAACTAACACGACTAAATGCGTGCCCTGTCGAGGGCCAATTTAAAAGAAATGGTAACGGTACCCTGAAGATGAATAAGACGCTATAAAATAAAGAGGTGTCCTGATATGACAAATGCATCTGATGATGAGGCTTCACAGTTCATGCCATGTGGGGAGTGTAGACTGTTAGGTTCCCAATTAGGTACCAAATATATTTGTTTTAAAATTATACGTATTTGATAGGTCTTCAGTGCCAGAAGATACCTTTTCAACAGCAACTAATCAAATGATGTAAACATGAACATACAATGAACGCCATTTGCTAAGGATAAAATAACCCTAGACGTGTCGATATGCCGTTAAAAATATTAATCTGTCAGTCAATCTAAATTAACATTTAATTAGTAATGGCTATTTTTGTTAATTCAGAAATTATATAAGAAATAAAAGAACAATTTTAACATACAGATTTTTCAAAATACTCAATTTGATTAATTATAAGGTTTGGCTTAGTTTGTTTTGTTTTATGGTATATCGACATCAGTGGGTCATTTAATACCGACAAATTCTTGAAATATATTAATTCTTCATGGGTACACAGTTCATTTATAAACTGATGTTTCTATTTAACCCATAGATAGAACACTAACAAGTACTGCCACACGGGTCTGACTGGACCTTTGAGCAATTGGGCAAATATACAGGTCAGGCAAAATGATCTGACACATTTGTAGGTTTAATAAAATGAAGTAAAGAAACAATCATCTGACACATGTGTAGATTAAATAAAAGGCAAATAAAGTAAAGAAACAAAAACATGTTTTTATTTTCGAAAAGTACATTTTTTTCCATATAATGCCATTTTGTTTTGTTTCTTTATAATGCCATTGTTTTTCGTTTCTTTTTCAGTTGCTGCCATGAATTGGACTGGTGAGCATCGCGCTTTCATTGTGGAAACGTTTATCAAAACAAACGAATCTGTAACTGCAACACAAAGAGCGTTCCGTTGGCACTTCAATCTTGGTAGACATGATCCTGTACCAGCTCAAAACACGATCTTGTTATGGGTTAACAACTTCAGAGCTACTGGGTCTGCATTGAAACGAAAATCAACCGGCCGACCTCGCACCGCCAGAACTCCAGAAAATGTGGCAGCGGTAAGAGCTTCAGTTCAAAAGTCTCCACTCCGTTCCACATTTAAACGCGCCCAGACTCTTAGACTTCCCGAAAGAAGTTTGCGAAGAATTCTTCACAATGATCTTCAAGTGCATCCATACAAAATGATGTTGATAAACGTTTCCACAATGAAAGTGCGATGCTCACCAATCCAATTATATGTACTTTTCGAAAATAAAAACACTTTTTTGTTTCTTTACTTTATTGCCTTTTATTAAACCTACAAATGTGTCAGATCATTTAGCTTGACCCTGTATATTCAGGGAAAATACAAAGAAAACGGCTTAGACTAAATGAAACTTAGAATCGTAGCAAGATTTTTATAACATAATAACATTGAAATAATATACATTAATTCTAGTTCAATTCACAGCTTGATAATGGTATTTATATGTATTCATATAATTCTCAGGGGCTAAACTATTAGATTAATACTATAGATTTAATTTCCATTCTTTATTCACAAATAACAGAAGTTTAATTAAGGTACCTTGCACGAATTGATCAAATTGTTTATGTATATGAGAAAACATTTCTGTGACAAATGAGCTAACTTTTCATTCTAAAAGTAACTTATCTGACAATTGTTAATGGAAATCGTATTGATCTTAAATTAAATTGATAATAGGATCGGAATGTATTTTAATGTTATCGTGCTAATTATAAACTAATCCACTAAATCTGATAGTTTAACGGTTGGAGTAACACACACTCACACACACACACACACACACACACACACATATATATATATACATATGTGTGTGTGTATGTGTGCGTGTATCATCATAGTGTTTGTTTTGGTTTTTTTTTTGTTTTGTTTTATGGCATATCAACCTCAGTGGGTCATTTAATGCCGATAAAGTTTTGAAATACATCAATTCTTAATGGATAATACAATTTTTTTAATAAATACATTTTTCTATTTAACCCATAGATGGGACCCTAACAGGTACTACCACTCCGGGTCAGAGTGGACCAGGGAGCAATGGTGATTAAGGTGTGCTCCACATTCCTCAAACCTCCAAAACTGGAACCCCACCATCAGATAGAGTTTAACGTCATTCCCAGGACATATAGACCCGCAGCCACCGCCTTCTAGCATCCATATGATAAAAAGGGGTGGGGCTTGCCATAAGGGCAATAGGGTTGGGAAAATCATATAGGTGCTAGGGCTTGACGTGACCAGCCGATTGATCGGAGGGGGCCTCTCCGACCGCGCGTCTAGCCCAAGATAGGGCCAAAGTGGAATATTGCATGTCATGAACTGCTCATCCATCTGGGCTCTATCCTTAAGCATCACGGGTCGCTACCCACAGCCAACAGGTGGCCCCATTCGGGGAGTCTTACCCCTCTGCAGTGGTGCAGTCGGTGCATTCTAACTCCCCAGCCGACAGGGCTGTCACCATAGTGTATATATAGATATGTGTATGTATATATATATGATATTAAAGATATGTTTGTGTGCTTGAACAATGAACTAAAAATTCGAATATGAGCATACAGCGTACATACACACATGCAAATCCAATGCTGTGTCCATATATCTTTGTATGAATTTGTTTTGTTTATTTGCGCTTAAATTCCAATCTTGGCATCACGATACATTTGGAACATAAAATCATCCAGTCAAGTAAATCTTTCTAAAGAGATACAACATAGATTAGATTCCGGTCATCATAGTACAAAATGCCTGAATGAGTGCATTGCGGAATCTGATAGAATCAAGTCGATCAAGATAAAGACGCTCAAATGAAATAACGAGCGTTCAAATACATGAACCGAATATTAATCCTAGTCTCAGTTTATAACACGCAATGTCTAGATTATTGGTTCTCAAACGGGATCCACATGAGACCTTTTGTAAACTCCGCTCGAACAAAATAATAGTGGATAATCCATGATAGTATTTTATTGGTTAATGAAAAAAATACTTTAGGCGTATTCACTGCGATAAATAACTTTTAAATAAATTCATTGAATTACAGTGATTAAATATTTCAATCATAAGCGTGGAGTGAAACTCACACATCTTTGTTCAGGATTTGAACTCGGGACATCGATTTCATTTCGTAAGACGTTAACAATGAGACATCCATATGTATTGTAACGTGGATGTCTTTTTCATACGACTAACTCGCAATATGTAACGTAGCGGGCTTTTTACCGCTACACTAAATCGTATAATATACGTGACGTTATGTTTTGGGGCTCACCGCTTCTTCAAAGCACACAGTACTATTAAGCCTCGTACAGTCGTGTATCAGGGGGTTGACTACGCTCGTTCGTTTACAAGCGCACACAGATCTAGCAGTCAGCCTTCAAGCCCCAAATTCTTCCACACTTCCTCGCGTGGTCAAGGAAGTATCACCTTACACACGTCGCGGGCTCTTAGTCACGGTCAATTGACTATCTTCATGGGTAATCTTGGGGCAGGGGTGTCTCATTCATAAAATAACTCGTAGTATTTCTTTGGCGTACTGGTCTTACTCCCTCGGTCTCCAGAACTCAACTGCCCCAAAATCTAAGGTTCGCGCATTATATAGGAATGGCTGATGAACTTTCTAGAATGTTCTGGAACCTTTCGAAGATTCTAACTGTTCTACCAAATTGCGCGAGTCAATTAAGAGGTCAACGGGTCAACCATCCTTTCTTCTGACAAACTGATTAAACTAAATTTTAATAGCACAATCCCAGACTCACTAGCTACGAATCGACTCAAGGTGATAATTAGAATTTCATATTGTTCTTGCACGTCCACTCCCGTAAGGTCTGAGAATCGTGCTACATCCTACTAAGGTTTCTCTGTGTCTGGCACAAGGCCACACATATAGGTGTTCCAGTGTCCATTATGCTACAGCATGACTTGAGGTGACTACTTATTGGTCGGTTTATGGTTCTACAGGTAAACTAATCTACGCAAAAAAGCCATAAATTTAAAAAAAAAACCAAAAAAACCCCAACCAATCACAATTCTACTGACCCAAAATAGTTGTACCTATTGTTATCTCATCTGTTTGAAAATGAGTTTTATTAAATGGGAATAATTCATACCGTATAACCTTGTGCAACGTATTTACATTAAGCATAATTGAAACTATAATTGGTTTTAAGGATTATTAACATTTTACTCCATGCGAGTGTTTCACACCCGTTGTTATTTGTGGTTTTTCACTGATTGATTAAGAGCAAGTTACCTCAGGTCTAGGGGACTCTTCTAAGTATTCTGGCCGATTTCAACTTTGCTGTAATCCACACGAATGTTTTGATTCTTACTCTGTGTCCCTCTCTCTCTATCTCTCATATATCCCTTTCCCCCAGACTTTTTCCAGGACTTTGGGCACTGTTCTTAACTAAAAC
>CM042146.1:16867441-16882441 GCA_023376005.1 Doryteuthis pealeii
CAGTTAATTATTAATCTCGACTGCTATTGATAAGTTGAGTTCATTTCATCAACTCGCCTTTGTTTGACTGGATAGTCACTATTTGTAGATAGCACTTACACTGTTCGTATTATTGGCATTTCAGTCTCGGAAGACTATAATATAATGTTTGCGCCCCTGAAGTTACAGCGTCTTCTCTGACTGTACTGCCCTGTTGGTTGCGGCGTTAGAATGCACCGACTGCACCTCTGCATAGGGATAAGACTCCCCCAATTGTTGGCTGTGGGTAGCGATTCGGGATGCTTATGGACGGAGTCTTGGTGGATGAGCAGTCCCTGACATGCAACACTCCAATTAGACTCTTACTTAGGCTAGACAGGCAGTCGGAGAGGCCTCCTCCGATCAATCGGCTGGACACGTCAAGCTCTAGCACCTATATGATTGCCCCAACCCTATCGCCCTTATGGCAAGCCCCAAAACTTTTTATCATATGGGTGCTAGAAGGCGATGGCTGAGAGTCTTCATATCCTGAGAATGACGTTAAAATCTATCAGATGGTGAGGTTCTAATTTTGGAGGTTTGGGGAAGGTGAAGCACCCATTCATCACCATTGCTCCCTGGTCCAGTCTAATAACCCAAACAAGTAGCGCCTTCTTCACTGGCACTAAATAATTATAATGTTGCATACCTCTTTCTTTAATTCTATTTCTTGATCGTCTTTGGTATTTCTTCATCTTGACTTGGTCTGGTCTAGCGTCTCGGATCTGCTATCTTCTAAGGTCTCTTCTAGCGTCTGGAGTTGACTTGGGGACTTCGGTCTGGTTTTCTGTTAGGGATTTCTCTCTATCAGAAGCTCTGTGTCATTGTTAGTTTTTAGATAATAAACACAAGACTTCGATTTATTTTTATGTTACTTGATTTTCAATCCCCAACCCAGATATCTGCTAACTAACATAGCGTGCGTGAGTTCCAGTTTAGACATGACCTAAAATGGCCGACTTCTCTGCCTGACGTCTAACTGACAACTGGCGACCGAACAGGTCCCACGTGACTTCACGTATTTTGGCGGGCTTCTGTAATTTTCCATGGAAGGACCCGACCATGATATGAAAGGGGCCATCCCCTCAGAATTACAGGGGATTGACAATAATCATATGCAACCGCAGAGATTATGTAACACAAGTTCATTTACCATTAAACTCAATCAATCAATCAACGTGCCTCAAATATAAAAAATATTTATGAAAGGATATAGTTTTTTTTCTTTGTGACGGAGAACGAGAAAGGAAAAAGAGCAAGACATTGTCTTGCCTGACGGGATCGAACTCGCGTCCTCCCGCATGCAAAAACAAATGCGTTTTGGGAACTCGACGGACGTGAGGTTCGACTGATGTGCCCGGATGTTTGGCTAATATGCCCATAAAATAACAAGTGAGTTGAGCGCTGGGCAGTCAGCAGTCAGCAGCAGCAGAAGCAGTCGACGACGAAGCGCTTTTCAGTAAATAAACGGATTTTAGTCGAACAGAAACAAAACTAAATAGGAAATGTGATTTTGAACTGCTAAAGGTTATTTCGAATACGACGACGGATTTTCCAGCTGCTAGACGAAGAATGTGTTGACTAACAGAGGGTCTGGCTTGTGAGAAGACGGAGAAAATCGCTTGTTTTTAGTTCCCCCTCGGCGGGAGCTTGTTGATTCGAAGGTCTATTTCGCCCAATATATTTTCTCCCCTTCTATATTCTTCTGAGAATATTTTGTTCTCTTTTTATGAGAACTGTCGTTTTTATACTCAATGCAGCGCTTTATTCATATAACAGTCAACAAGTGGTGGTCGTAAAATATATCTTTTTATTTATATTTTTATCTGCTATTTATTTATTTTTTGAGGTCTCCCCATGCACCCCCTTTTTTTTCTATATACTTCAATTAATCTTTAACAAAAAACATCAAAAGAAAAAAAATCCTTGCACAGAGCATGATCACTATCAATAGGTTGTGGTCTCAAAATATATGTCTTTATTGATCGTTTTATCTACTATCTATTTATCTTTATCCCTCCAGGAGCACCTCTCATTTTATATATATATATATATATATATATATGAGGAAGAATGAATAAAGAAAAGAAAATACAGAATGGATAATAAAAGATGAAATTAATCAATATCACTTACACATGTGTTTCGGTCCGTTTATCTATGTGTTCACGATTCAAACTATTTTAGGTCTTTAGAGTGTTTATATAAACGTTTTTTCAAATTTCTGGCACTTTCACCAATGTAGACCTTATCGCATTGTTCACAGCATATTTTATAGACACCGGCATTGGATTCATGTTTATTTGTGGAGTGTTTTTATAAATGTTTAATTGTTTGGCTTGTGCGCGTGATAGTCTTAATTCCAAGATGATTAAGATTTTTTTCAATTAATGGTGTTATAGGAGTTTGAAGTAGTGTGATGTATTTGGTTATGGGGATGCTGTTTTTACATTTTGTTATCATTATTTCATTTCATTTGTTTATTTAATAATAATAATAATAATAATAATAATAATAATAATAATAATAATAATAATAAAATGATAGGTTGAATCCTGTACACATAGATAAACTGACCGATAAATTCATCTTTTATTATCCATTATGTACTTTTCTTTTCTTTATTCATTCTTCCTCATATCGTCAGATTCAATTCCAATTCCTTTTATACACACACTCACTCACACACACACACAACACACACACACACACACACACACAGACATATATATATATATATATATATATATATATATATATATATATATACTCCTATCAACCTTTACCTACAAAATGAACAAAAGAAAGTATATCCTTACACATTGCATATACACAGTTTGATTAAGAAATATAATCGCCAGATATATTATCCCATGGAGTGACACATCTATATATAATGGGGGTTCAGTATTTAATGTATGTAACCGAGACTACGCCACTGCTTACGTCACAGTAACTTCAGGAATTAAGCAAGCTTATCTCTGAGTATTTAAATTATAGTAAATATAATTACATAAACTAATAAACAACGCTGAGTTATAGATATAATCAGAATTGAGTAGGGAACAAACGATGATCTGCAGTGTTTTTAAAACAATTTTTAAAAAATACATGCCTGATAGTATTGGTTTATATATTCTTCTCACTTTGATATATATTTTCGTTATCCAAACTTTAGAGTTGTACTAGAAAATTATTTACAAACAAGAAATAGTCACTTAAATTTTCAACCTTAAATTTGAAACTTTTTTGTATTCAATGTAATGTTATATCGATATAGCTTTGTGCTTGTCACTAGTTTAAATGGACTCTCTCATCGATGGTTCGAAGCATGAGTGTTCATCAGTGAACAACCAACACAGTGATTTGTAAATAGTGTGAAGCCTTGTGTATGACCATTCCACACTTTTTGGCACAGTCGATAGGAAAGAATTGGTGCATCACGGAATGCCACGAACCCAATCACGACTGACCTTCAGGAATTTTTGAATTTAGGTTATCCTCTCCTAGAACGGTTACCTACCCAAGGTTAAGAGTCCAGTCTGCCCTACTATTTAACCATAGCTGGAGGGAGAATATATGGATTCATACCTTTCCCAAGTGTATTAGCGCTATGTGAAATGCCAACAGCTTCGTCTAGGAATTGAACTCGAACCGACGAGTCATTTTTCACGACTCTAACCACTAGACCATGGCGCCCAATATACTAGTTTAAATATGAGCGTGAAAAAAAGTAACTATGATGCTTTTTTAAGTGATAATTATTTTTTAATAATTAAGTTCATTCAATATCTTTTGTTAGCAATTATTTCAGTGATGAAATTTTAAAGGTAAAAAACGAAAGAGAATATTGCATTTCCTAGAATGGATTTTACTGATCAGTAGAAATAAATAAATATAATTTGTTATTTCTAATGCAAGTTTCATAAGCTATACTTACGTAATACGTATCAAACTGGATAATATCCACAAAAACTCAAATTCCTTGTTTGTCAAATGGGATTAACATCAACAAGCTATTCAAAAGTCATGAGATTAACTTACTAACATGTACACTCAACAACGCATCTCACCTGACACGCGATGCACTCAGCAATTTTCTGTCAGTTAATTGTTGGAACTGTTAAATATTTTCATCTCGCATATTGAATGCATGGTCATGTAATTATCATAAGTTTTACACGAAACACATTTTGAAAACGAGGAAAAACAAGTTGGTTTCCTTGTTTAGAAATCAATAGATTCAACTTGTTTTTGTGAGATTTGATCGACAATAAATGAGGCAAATATGAATAATCTGATACTATATTTCTATATTGCGTGACGTGTATACACGTATTTTGGGTATTAAATGTTGCATACATTGAATACGTTTCTCATATCAACGTGACCTGGATTCATATTTGTTTTAAGTTGGTTCTCTCTGCATTAAAATTTGAAGGTATTGTATTCAAATCTATTTGTTTCTTTAAGTTTATTTTTCTTGGCAATTTGGAAGCTTGTACTGTATGATATTAAATATTAATTAATAATATCCCTTTTTTTTTTCGTATTTCAGTAATATCAATAAATTCTAGGTACCCTAATAATTATCAAAACGGCCCCTGCTGTTCTTGGTCAATTTTTTTTTAAATAAATCTATATATCATTAGGGAAATAGATCACTAATTAGGATTTAGCCTATTCTAGTAGACCACCCAAGCGGATTTAACCGGTTTGATTTCAGAGCTTTCCTTCTTCTAGACTGGTAGCCTAACCAAGGTTAATGAGCCCAGTCTGCCTTACTATTTACCAATAGCTGGAGGGAGAGTAGTTGGATTTACACCTTTCCCAATGCTATTAGCACTATGTGAACTTGAACTTCGTCCAGTATTTGAACTCGGATCGACGAATCCATATCCTACGACACTAACCAGTAGACCATAACTGGGTTGACATTCTTTGACGACGGACATAGGATCAAAACACTGGACCTTTATCAATACGCAGGATAGGACTTATACGCTTACCAAAGGATCATAAAAGGATTCCATAACACAGGACTTTCTTTAAGCCCTTTTCAAATGGCCAAAGATGGCAATTAAAAACTGTACAGTGTCTAGTTTTACAATGGCCACTACCCAGCCCCACTGAACCTGGTGTCCGTCTGTTTAGTAACCACCACCCATCACCAGTGAACCTGGTGTTTTGGCCGCCATCCACTACGAGTCAAACTGGCGCTTGGCTGTGTAGTGTCCACATCTCAGATATTGTGAACCTAGAGTCGGACTGTATAGTAGCCGCTATCTACCTCAAGTGAATCTAGTAATATTATCAATAATAAATTGATAGGTTTCGGTATATGTACATAAAAAACAAAAAACAATATGAGTCTAGGTAAAAAATCAACATAAGTAAAATAGGTAGATATTCTAGCCAAATCAAGACATTAGGTTTATAAGTTCCCAAAATTCACACTCAATTGTCCAATTGGACACATGGCCGAGTGGATAAGGCAGTTGGGTTAAGACAGTTCTAAGTGACAGATATCTCTGGAATCCTGAGTGAAAGCAGGAAGAAAAATAATTAATTAACACAACTCCTACCCCAGGTATGGTTAGCGGAATGAGAACAGGATAGCCCGGGGAATAAATAAAGGGTTACGTTCAAAGTTCCGTGATGGCTCCCGAATACGACAAGAAAGTTCCCGAGTCCGAAAAGAAGGTTCCCGAGTCCGAGAAGGTTCCCGAGTCTGACAAGAAATACCTGAAGAAAGCCGGAGGGTATATCGGCCGAAACGTTGTACAAATAACAATGTAGATTGGGACAATAGTCCGAATAGCGCAGATAATACTAAATTGATAGGTGTTTTTCTGTGACCACGTGTGTGATATGTTTCTTTTCTTATAAAATCATCATCATCATCTCGTCATTTCATCTGTGTTTTACTTCGACACACGGCAACGCCACATCTACTTAACAAATTAAATAGATTAAATCCCTCATTATCAAACCGACAAATTTATTTCCTGTATATTATTCTTAGATCAGGCATTGGGAAATTATCATATATAAATATTTGAAATGTAGAAATTATTGGCATCTTATAAAGGAGATTGTATCTCTATCCATCTATAACCGAAATTACGTCACCTCTGACGTCACATTCGCCATGATGGTTTTAAATTTGAATCTCAATCATTAACAAAAGTGTTTTATATTCTTAATAGCTTTGACTTTATCAACATAGTAATAACATTTTATTGTATTTATGTATACAGCCGAATAGCGTCTTAAACGGAGAGGCTAATTTTCATATTGAACATAAAAAGGTGATTTTATTAAATATTTTCTTGGTTTCTAATTGGTTGGTTTTATTTTGATAAGTAAGTAAGTAAAGTCGTCGGGGCGGCCTAAAGTCGGTATCAGCCAATCAGCTAGGGAGTCTATCCCCTTTTCACTTGCGCTAGACCAAGGAGATTATCTTAGCGTCTGAGGTGGAGCGCCATACCTACCATCAGCTCCTTACTTTACCGCACAGATCCCTGTGCTACTCATACGCTGAGTTGGCGAGGACCGGTATCGAAGTAGGAACCTTGTGGTTTCTAGCCGAACGCTCTACCAACTGCGCTAACCCGGAAAAATACTGTTAAAAAATCTTAAAATAAATCCATAAACAAAAAGAAGTGAATGTACTTCCATGTTTTACTGTCTAATTTAATTACATAGTTAAATAGTGAAATGTTAGCAATGAAAGGCAGGAGTGATGTACAGAGCTAACATCCCGACTGTCATATTCTTTGATTTCACCGCCTCAGTTTCATTTAAGTTCAACGTAATAATTAATAATTCGGTATATGTACATAAAAATAACATTTGAATCAATGTAATCTTTTATATGCGTTCTTATTTAGTTTTTTTTATTATTATTCAATATAATATTCTAAAACCAAAATACTTTCCCCTGGAAAGAACATATTTTAGCGAGTCAGTATAATTGTTTTATATTGCCTTTAGTTATTTCATCGACAATAACTAATAGAAAAAATACTGGAAGACAAAACATTTATTTGATTAATAACGAAGAATACTTCAACCGTGCTATATAGTATAAGCATTTATGTACTTGCTGTATTTTTTATATATTTCTAGTAATAAATGTCAGTTGCAGGGTCTGACATGATAATTCGCAACTTTTTTTATTAAACGGTAAAAAAAAAAACGAGATATAAAATACATTATTTATTCATTTGTTTGTATTCCTATTAAGCCAGCATCAGCAAATCACTATATTGGGGAGACGATCAGGATGTATAGCTTGTATTTATTGCACACGGAAACAGCAACAGAGAGAGAGAGAGAGAGGAGAGAGAGAGAGAGAGAGAGAGGGGGGGGGAGGGGAGAGAGAGAATAATAAGACCGTTTGATAGAATAGGTTTTCAGCCAAGAAACTACTTGCAATGTAATCACCACAATTGAATAGGAATTTTCATAAGAGATGAATTTGAGCCTAAAACCACAAGAATCACTTTTTTTTTTAAAAAAAGGAAAAATGCGTATAAATGCATAACCAAATGATTTTAGAACAGGAAGAATAGTTATGATTGCATTTCCTGAGAATCTCTTTGAGCAAAATATTTCGTCTCGTAAAATCTTAAATAAATGGAAATTTAAGTATTTGTCACATAATTATTAGATCCCTAATAATTATATAAGGTTGTATAAAAACATAATAGCGATTAGTGCAGCTAATAGTTCTGGTTTAAGGATAGTAAGTTTCAGTCAGTTAGCAAGTAGAAGCCGAGCTCGTAGGATGTAAGGATCTGCGCAGACGTCTGGTTTGGGGATTTAACAATAAAATAAGATCAAAATTAAATCGAAGTCTTGTGTTTATTATCTAAAAACTAACAATGACGCAGGGCTTCTGATAAGGAGAAATCCCTAACAGAAACCAGACCCGAAGTCCCAACAAAGTCTAGACCTTAGAAGATTCCAGACCAAGATGATAGAAGATAGAACCAAAGCCGACCAGAAGAAAAGACGACCAGAAGTAAGAAGTAAGAAAGGGTATACAACATATATGCTGATTTGGTACCGTGAAAACCTCAGTATACAACATATTTTCGCGAAAAACAGTCTGTCTTGAGAAAAGCAAATTTTGACCTAAACTGTCCAATAGTTAAAAACATAAAACATATTCCAGTATAAAAATATTTTTACTTAGGATAAATATCTCAGTCTAATTTTCTGACGACCTCTAATGACCGCCCTGTTGGCTGGGGCGTTAGAATGCACCGGCTGCAGCTCTGCAGAGGGATAAGACTCCCCTAATAGGGCCACCTGTTGGCCGTGGGTGGTTGACCGTGATGCTTAAAGATAGAACCCAGGTGGATGAGCAGTTCATGACATGCAATACTCCACTTTGGCCCTATCTTGGGCTAGACGGGCGGTCGGAGAGCCCCCCTGATCAATCGCTGGTCACGCCAAGCCCTAGCACGATATGATTTTTCGCAACCCTATTGCCCTCATTGCAAGCCCCAACCCCTTTTTATCATATGGGTGCTAGAAGGCGGTGGCTGCGGGTCTACATGTCCTTGGAATGACGTTAAACTCTATCTGATGGTGAGGTTCCAGTTTTGGAGGTTTGGGGAATGTGGAGCACCCCTTTATCACCATTGCTCCCTGGTCTACTCTGACCCGGAGTGGTAGTACCTGTTAGGGTCCCATCTATGCGTTAAATAGAAAAATATATTTATAAAAAAAATTGTATTATCCATTAAGAATTGATTTATTTCAAAACCTTATCGGCATTAAATGACCCACTGAGGTTGATATGCCGTAAAACAAAAACAAACAAACAAACAAACAAACAAGACCTCTAATGACATTAAATGTTCTCAGAAGTCAGATTCGCACAATCTCTTTTTTGGGTGTGAGGACTGATCGACATATAAGTAAAAAAAAATTATTATTCACTGAGAATTTTGTACGAAATTAAATTTTGAACAAGCTACGACATGGTATAGGCACAAATGGGAATACGCCTTAGCGAATGAGAAGCAGAAAATTCTTGGAAAATTTGAGATATAGACGGATCGCCTAATTCAAATCAGAAAACCAGATATAGAGTTAATGAATAAAGCTTAGATAGTACATGCCTCTGAATTACACTATAAAAATATATCAGGTGACCCAAGATGTGTCTCATAGTTAGCATGTGCACATTAAACTAAACTGCGTGGAAAGTATCTAAGAAAATCAGGTTGAAGCCAAGAAATTATACATGACTCTTTGTTTATCTATCTACTATAAATCAACACACATACACACACACACACACACACACACACACACAGACACACACACATATATATATGTGTGTGTGAGTGTGTGTGTAAAGATGAATTTAATGAGTCAGACGAACCTACTATTAGTTTCGCTTAATGCTCTTCAGGGCTAAGATCTGACTGTGAGTATAATAATCAGATCTTAGCCCTGAAGAGCATTAAGCGAAACTGATAGTAGGTTCGTCTGACTCATTAGATTTATCTTTATCATTTGCTCTACTTAGGTATTGAGCACTTTTTACTTATTAGCTTATTCTCATAGCGGTTGTATGAATATATATACATATCTTATATACATATATATACATATAAATTGTTTTTCCTTTTGGCCAAATACTGTACCAATAGATTACTTTTTGTTGATACGACTATCTTGGTCTTTTCTTTTTTCCAAATTTTTTTTCTCCCCGGTTGATGTTTGGTAGTATATTTTTACAATCAAACTATTTGCTGGTTTTTTTTCTCACCGCGAGGATTTACCAACACGCTTGGTATATTAAATCATATATATATTGTATATATATATATATATATATATATATATATATAAAGGGACCGGTTTAGCTCTGTAGGTAGAGTGTTGAACTAGGAACCACTAGAAATGGACGATGAATAGAACGTTATTTTCTTTTCCGAATACAAGATGTGCCATAAAAGTACCGAGTGTGAAGCTGTAGTTACAAACATACAAATGAGCAATGAATAGAACATTTTTTTTGAGAATATAAAAAGTACAAAACATTTCGATATTTCTTTGATACAACTTGTGTTGTATACCATTTCTTTTCTTACTTCTATCCTTCTGCTCATCTTTGGTATCTTACGTTCATCTTCCAGCGTCTGGACTTCGTCTTGGTGGTCGGTCGCACTTAATACATTTATTCTTCTAGATCAGTCTTGTTGCCAAGACATTCATCAACCACAAAACCATATTATTTATTTAAACCTTTATTTACTTAACTAAACATATTTCTCTAACTAACATAACGTGCGTGTGCAGTGAGCTCCAGCTAAGGCCTTATCTGCCTGACGTCCAAGCTGAAACTGAGAGCCAACCAGGTCCCACGTGACTTCACGTATTTCGCGGGCTTTCTGTAATATTCCATTGAAAGTCCCGCCCGTGAAATGAAAAGGGGCCATCCTTCATAAAATACAGGGGGTTGACAATAATTATGCATAGATTATGTAACACTTGTATATACATATAAATGTGTGTGTAGGTGTGTGTATGTGTGTGTGCGCGCTAGCTTATTAGCAATTAAGCTAGAACTTTTGGAAGGGTGTTGATTATGTATTTGGCCTAATAATAACACTTCCTCCACTGCGTACATATAAAACGTTATTAAACGTAAACAATATTTTTTAAATAATTAACAGATTTCCCCAAAACAAATATATAATTTGTATATTTGGAACTCATTGCAAGGCTGCATTTATTGTTGTTTATATTCGGAGTAAGTACAAATAGATTTTTTCCATGCTGAACACTTGAACATCCAGCATAGAATCGATTATTCGAAAATTCATTTCCAAGCTATAAAAATTGTTATTGTACAAAAATATTGGTCGCAAATAATTATGTAAAATATCGCCGGAAACAATCAAGTAAATTGATTTGGAATCAACAATTTTAGAAGTCCGGATTCGGTTAGGATTGTATTGAACTGGTTCACAGATCGGTCTGGGCCACGGGCCCTTGGGGTAAAGTTGAAAAAACGTAACTCAAGGACAAACTGGTATTCAAAATTATATATATATATATATATATATATATATATATATATATATATATATATATATAAATATATATATATATATATGCGTGTGTAGTATATTAGGAAAGAATGAAGAAACACAGGTTTAAATGAGTTAAGTGGTGAGTTTATTGGCCGACGCTGCAGTGTTTCGATATATTAATTAGATCATCTTCAGGGCATCTGTTGGTATATAGAAAGTAATGAGAAATTTTTATCACAGAATAACGAGAAAAGCGAGTGGTAGTCCTTGTTATTCAGTCTGTTTAAAATTTGAGGTTTGAAAAAAGGAGATGGTTTGAAATATGACGTCAAATATTCTCTTTTACGGTGTGAGTATGGGACTGTGTAAGTGTGTGTATAAAAGAAAGCATTGTGCATTTTTTAGGGGTGTAGTTGCGCGTGTGTATATAAATCTTTTGCGATAACCGACAGCGAAACAAACCTCAAGGTTGTGTGTGTGTGTGTGTGTGTCTGTGTGTGTGTGTGTGTGTGTGTGTGAGAGCATGGTTACCATTGAGAAACGATGTATGTTTCAGGTAGCCAGAGAATATTCTTTAAACTTATATATATATATATATATATATATATATATATATAATATATATATGTGTGTGTGTGTGTTTGTGTGTGTGTATGGGTGTTATATATATATATTATATATATATATATATATATATATATATATGTATGTATGTATATATATATGGAAATAATTCTGAGACACTGCCGTTTCATGTTTCTAACCTATTCATTAGACAGAATATATATACCCATGTATATCTAACTTTATATACACAACACAACAACACACACACACACACATATATATATATATATATATATTATATATATATATATATATATATATATATATATATATATATATATATATATATATCAGCTAAATCATTGATATGTGTCACTCCACTAATATACTTTAAAAAATTGGTCCACTATTCACTCATCAAGTAGTTAGTGATTACCATCTACAATTGCAATATATATATATATATATATATATATATATATTATATATATATATATATATATACATACACACACACACACCACCACACACATATATATATATTTATATATATATATATATGCAGCCATGTCTATCACACCATTTTGAATGGCTGATATGTAAAGAAAATATGAAAAACACATTCAATATATTAAGTTAAAAACTTTTGGAATTATTCTAATTTTCCCAAAAGATGCACAAATCAAAGAATCTACATTTTGCATCTTGAAACCTGAAAATTCGTCAAATTATGCATAGCATTCTTTTTTAGTTTTTATCCATTTTTAATTTTTTCATTGGTCTAATCAATTCTTATAACAGACCCGTGAGACTTGAAATTTTCCAAGTTACATCTCGTATCGCTGACGCTTAATTTAATTACTTATCATAAACTTGTTGGCTTTTTGTCTGTGTTATTTTCGACATCAAGATATTGACGTGTCTCCTACAGCTTAAGATATAATTGACTTCTTTTTTTTGTTCGTTGTGATACTAATTTCTGGCCGATGAAACGGACTTCTTTCTTTTTTTCATCTGAAGAGATTTCATTAGTGAGGATAGACGTTAAGAATTGGTGATATGTTAAATGTAGTATCACCTTCAATGAAAGACAGGAAATAGATCACAGAAACACACACACATATGTTTACAAACACGCACACACACAGACAAATTCAGATAAACGCAGGTGTATGATATATATATATATATATATAATATATATATTATATATATATATAGTTGGTAAAGACAAAAGCTTAAAAATCGGGTATTATTACTCTGTTTATAAAAAAATAAACATTGAGCTCTCAAATCGTACCTGAACTCTTTAGCATTTTACCGTTAGAATAAAGGACCAGCTTAAAACCATCCTAATAGCAAATTACCTAGTATCCCACCTACGAATATATATATATATATATTGGGATTCTAACCATTACACTAGCTGGTTTTACCTGATTTTTCGTTTGTTTTGAACTCAGTTATACAGGGTTCGAATCACACACAGAGCAGTCTTCCTGTCTATAAATCTGCTGTAATCAAATAGCAACTACACGAACCCAGCGGAGATTTTTGATGTTGGCGATTATTAAAACGAAGATACATGCAATAATGCAAGGATATTGAGATGAACAAGTGAAGGTTTTATTACGCCTGCGCACACTTAAACGATGACAATATATTGACTTTCTCTTCAGGATAGACAGCCGGAAATAAAAGTTTATAAAATCGTACTGGCAAGCGATTGAGATCTGGCCGTACAAACAAGTCCGAAATTTAGGCTAAGCCAAATCGGCAGCGGACTTTGTGAATGAGGATAGACGAACACAATCGGTTAAGATCAAAGCGCGCGAGATTTGAAGAAAACGGAAAGCAGGTACTCATGATTCTCAAATGCCCAACAGTTAAGTGATTTACATCTTCGCTTGTAACGTGACTTAAATACCTGGAGATAAGCCAAAGTTACCATCAAACACAAAGATACTATCTTTATATCAGGTGTCTATATATATATATATATATATATATATATATATATATATATAATATATAATATATTTGTGTGTGTGTTTGTGTGTGTGTGTTGTGTGTGTGTATGTGTGTGTGTGTGTATTAAGCTTGAATATCTATATAGTAAAAAATATTTCCCGTATGTTTATATCTATCTTATTATCTCTCCCTTCTCTCTCTCTCTCTCTCTCTCTCTCTATACATATATATATAATATATAATATATAATCCTTCTATACATAATCTCTCTCCATGTTTAATATCTCTATATATTTATGTATATATATATATATATAATATATATATTAATATATATATATATATATATATATATATATATATATATATAGAGAGAGAGAGAGAGGGAGAGAGAGATAGAGATAGAGGGGGATAGATTTCTACACCTGTTTTATTTACTCTATCACATTCTACATCCATATATATATATATTATATATGTATATATATATATATAAATATATATATTATATAATATATATACATATACATATATATATATATATATATATATATATTCATATATATATATGATATATATATATAGTCATATATATATGTATATTGTATATATGTATGTATACACACACACACACATATATTATATATTATATATATTATATATATATATATAATAATATAGCATTTATAAGTATCCACGTCTCCATACTTATATATATATATTATATATATATATAAATATTATATATATATATAATTATATATATATATATATATATATATATATATATATATATATATATATATATATATAATATTTTATTAATTTTTTTACATTCTACTACTCGACTATTGCCGTTTTTGAATTGCAGGCATAAGGAACGAATTAATTGGAACGTTAAATAAAATGGAAAAAAAGGTTTTGATATCAATCGGAACCAATTAATGATAGTAAGTCTACATATATATATATATATATATATATATATATATATATATATTAATTATTGATAGAGGAATTATATATAAATTGATAAATAATCATATTACCACGACCAAACAACTCGGCAAACCACATTTGCGACATCCGGAGCACTGGACAGCTGTTTCGACCTTCTTTGGTCTCATCAGCAGTGCATACCAAATCTCCGCCACTAGAGATTGAACCAGCGGAGCACAGCATGAAGAGAGGGGACTCAACACAATCGTTGTCAGGTCGTGGTAATATGATTCAATTATCAATTATATATAATTCTTCTATCAAATTTGATATATACCCTTTGCCCATTAGGTTGTGTCTGAGAGATTCGGGCCCCGAATTGGGAAGTCGTTGTCCTGTGGGTGACCTTGCCCTCTGTGATCCTGCGATGGGATACACGGAA
>CM042146.1:16887441-16912441 GCA_023376005.1 Doryteuthis pealeii
AACATTTTTCTGAGAACAAAATACATTTTGCGGACCTTCCTTTTTTTTATAAAATATTGAATTTTCACCCGTTGGAACCAGAACAACACTTTATATATATATATATATATATATATATATATATATATATATATATATATATATATATATATATTATATATATATATATACGTGTGAGTGTATGTCCTCTGGTTTTGTCAATGGTGTAGCGATTGTGTGCTTCTCTTGGATTAATGTGGGGTCTGGATGTTTTCGCCAGTAGAGGCCAAGACTATTTAAATGGGAGACCGGAAAAATTATATCTCTTTCCTCTGGAACCTGCAAACACTTCACATGATGTAGACGCTTGTGCTTCTTACCTTTAATGTGTGTGTGTTTGTGAGAGGGGGCTTTGCCTCTCAGCCATCTATCAGTAAGTGACAATCCTGCAGAAAGTTTGTATCATTTCGTTAGTCCTACTTTCTTTATACATGTTTATATATTTGTTCACTATGCATTGCTGTACCGTTTGTAATTAGTATATGTATTTGTGTCCTGAATGTATTTCTATGTGGTCACTATTAAAGTCTATGTTTGTTATATCTTATAACTTGTCGGAATATTTCTTGTACTTATATGTACCCACGTTGGAAGTTTACCATGAAGACTTCCAACTTATTATAAGTAATTTAAATCTTACAATGGAAAACAGTATAGTCATGAATGTCTATTAACTATACATTTCAAATGATTTGATATTTTACCTAATTGTATATATATATATAATTTGATATACCAAACTTGTTGGTAAATACTCGCGGTGAGAAAAAAAACAGCAAATAGTTTGATTGTAAAAATATACTACCAAACATCACCTTAGGAAAAAATTTTGGAAAAAAGAAAAGACAAAGATAATCGTACCAACCAAAAAAAATCTATTGGTACAATATTTGGCCAAAAGAAAACAACAATTTATATATATATATATATATATATATATATATAATATATATATGTGAAGAGAGGAAATAAATCCGACGGTGTGTAATATATCAAGAAAATTGAAAAAAACACAGGTTTAAATGGGTTAAGTGGTGAGTTTATTGGCCGACGCTGCAGTGTTTCGATCTATTAAATAGATCATCTTCAGGGCATAAGATAAGAAATTATATATCACAGAAAGATGAGAAAAAGTGAGTGGTAATCCTTCTTATTCAGTCTGTTTAAAAAATTTTCTGAAGTTTGAAAAAAAAAAAGGAGACGGTTTTGAAATATGACATCAAATATTCTATTTTAAGGTGTGAGTATGTAACGCTGTTAGTGTGTGTATTGAAGGAAAACATTGTGCATTTTTTAGGTATGTGGTTGTGTGTGTGTGTGTATAAATTTTTTTTTTTCTGTAGCGATAAACGACAGGAAGTGAAAGCTCAAGGTTGTGTGTGTGTGTGTGTGTGTGTGTGCGTGTGTGTGTGTGTGTGTGTGTTGGTAAGAGGTAGGGGAGAGGTGTTGTGTATATTGGTAAGAGGGGTATAGGAGAGATGTCATGAAAAGGAATTTTCATGTTTTATATTAAGAGAGGAGATGGAAGTTTGGGTGTGTGGGGGGGATTGGGGATTTAAAAATGAAAGATATTATTTATTTTATTTATTTATTTTATTATTTTTTTGTTAGAAAGAGTATTGTATTGTTGTTTTATAGTTAGTACTGATTATTTGACGATTAATATATATTAATATTACAATTACGTATAAGGGAATGAATTATTGTTATTATTATTTGTTATTATTATTGTTATTATAGTTTGTATTTTTTATTAAATCTAAATACATTATTATAATTATATATATATATATACATATATACATATAATATATATACAATACACACACACATATACATATATATACATATATACATATATATATACATATACATATATACTATATATACACACACATACACACATACACACATATACATATATATATATATATTTTATTTTATTTTATTTATTTTTATTTCTATTTTTAATTTTATTTTAAAAAATATTATTTTTTATAAAGATAATTGTTGTTATAGTATATTATAATTATTATTTTATTATAATTTTTATTGAAATGTTGTTATTGTAATTTATATTATTATAATTATTGTTATTATTAATATTATTATTATAATTATTACTTATATTTTTATTATTGTTGTTGTTATTATTATAGTTATTAGTATTATTGTTATTATAATTTTTATTATTATTAAATTATTGTTATTATTATATTGTTATTATTATAATTATTCTGATGATAATTGTGTTTATGCAAATAGTGTTAGTGTGGTTATAATTATGTGGAAATAATTATTGGTTAATAAGGATGTATATTTTTGATTATTATTTTTATCAGTGGTTATATTATAATTGTGTCAATGGGGAGTGTAAATGTGTTGGGGGTTTAAGGGGAAATATTTTTATATAATAATTATTATCAAACATATATTATTTTGTTGAAAAATCTTGGTTAAATGGGTAAAGTGTGATAATCTGTTGTGTGTTGAGATCGAATGGAGATTATCATGTTACTAAATAAGTCTGTGATCAAAGGTAAATTGTTGGTGGTCATTCAGTAATAAATGGGGAGAGTTAATATGTAGAATTAAATGAGATATTGTCAGATGTAGGGAATTTTATAATTCTTGAGGACAACCTTGGACAGGTAAGGTGATAGAAGAAAAATCCGGGTCTCTGTTTGATTGTATTGAAAATGGAGATGGCGCTGGATTCTACAATTTTTTCTTTCTTTTTTGTTGTGAATTCTGATTAACAACTTGGATTCTTTAAAATTGAAAGAATGGTTAGTTTCTGAGATGTGTTTTGTGAGTGCGTTGTTCATTTGACCATTTCTGATATCTCTCTTGTGTTCTCGGATTCGTTGGTCAATGTGTCTAGATGTCTCTCCTATGTATGTTTGTCGCAATCCAAACATTGAATGGTGTACACACCTGCACTGGACCTTGTGTGAGTGTTGTTTTTTTGGTTATTAAATAATATTTTTTATGGTTTTGGAGGAATTTTGTTACCGTTTTTATTCCTAAATTATTAAGTTTTTTTCAATAATAGCTGTGGCTGAGTTGTTGGGGAGAATGATGTATCTGTTTATGTAGTTGTGGTTGGGGGTATTGTTTGTTGGATTGAGGGGAGGTGTTTGCGGTTATGGATTTTGATGGCTTTTTTTCTGGCACGTTGGATGAAAGGTTGAGGGTATGTAGTTGAGTAAAAAAAAAAAAAAAAATAAATAAATAAAATAAAATATATCTTTTCATTTTTAAATCCCCAATCCCCCCCACACACCCAAACTTCCATCTCCTCTCTTAATATAAAACATGAAAATTCCTTTTTCATGACATCTCTCCTATACCCTCTTACCAATATACACAACACCTCTCCCTACCTCTTACCACACACACACACACACACACGCACACACACACACACACACACACACACACCACACACACCTTGAGCTTTCACTTCCTGTCGTTTATCGCTACAGAAAAAAAATTTATACACACACACACACACAACCACATACCTAAAAAATGCACAATGTTTTCCTTCAATACACACACTAACAGCGTTACATACTCACACCTTAAAATAGAATATTTGATGTCATATTTCAAAACCGTCTCCTTTTTTTTTTTCAAACTTCAGAAAAATTTTTAAACAGACTGAATAAGAAGGATTACCCACTCACTTTTTCTCATCTTTCTGTGATATATAATTTCTTATCTTATGCCCTGAAGATGATCTATTTAATAGATCGAAACACTGCAGCGTCGGCCAATAAACTCACCACTTAACCCATTTAAACCTGTGTTTTTTCAATTTTCTTGATATATTACATATATATATATATATATATAATATATATATATAAGATATATATATTCATACAACGCCAGGAAACAAATGCTAATAAGTTAAAAAGTGCTCGATACCTAAGTGGAGCCAATAATAATACCTAATTAGATACATAAATAATTTATTATATATATTATATATATATCCAATATATATATATATATATACTGTGTGGTGGGATGTCACTATTTCAGCTTTTTTGCCTGGAATAGTGTACCAAAGGCAAGTATAATTGGTAGAGTGCTCAATATAAATAGGGAAAGCTTTGGTTATATAATATAATAAGGATAAATATATGGTTTTACATATCTATTTATGGTGACAAGGAACTTTCCACAACCATATTGGTTTCATGCGATGCATTCCTCAGGTGAGATGTAGATGTTTCAAACATTCGCCTGATGAATGCAATCGCATGAAAACAATAGGTTGTGGAAAGTTCCTTTGTCACCGAATAAATAGATTTGTAACCTATATATTTATCTTATTATATTATATATATAAATATATATAGTATAATATGTGTGTGTGTGTGTGGTGTGTGTTGTGTGTGTTGTGTTTGTCCTGTTCTTGTACGTATTTTGTGATAGGTTACTACGTTCAGTTATCATGTGCTTTGTGATCCATATTCTGTTACTCTCTCTCTCTCTTTCTCTCTCTCTTCTCTTCTCTCTCTCGCTGCTCTCTCTCTCTTATTCGCTGTCTGTTGTGTCTATCTCTCTCTATATTATACTGTATATCTAATCTCCATTCACTTTTCTCTCCTGCTTCTCTGCGATCATCTGTGTGTTGGCTCTCTGCAACAGTCTATGGTTTCTCTTACCTCACATCTCTTTCCTCCTATTTTGTGTAATGTCTGGTCCGCCCTCCCCCTCCTCTCTCTCTCTCTCTCTCTCTCTCTCTCTCTCTATATATATATATAATATATATATATGATATATATATATATATGTATTGCTGAATTTTCTAATTCTCCCTGTTCTTATCAATTCTTGCTGTTTACATAATTGATTACTAGTAGTTTCTTCGGGCTTCGACGTAGAATTGTTCCCTTCTCTTTTTGAGGTTTCATCCTACAAACCATGTCATCTCCTGCAAACATTCCTTAATTTTTTTCCAGACGTCTCACAATCTTTCGCTTTATAGTAGTTTCACGATTCCTGTTTTTTTGTTTGTTTGTTTTTTCAAGTTTGCCATATGGGTTATTTTTTCAGATCTTTTGTAGCGTTGTTTTATTAATTATTATATTATTATTTACTCCTTTTGAGTTTTTCACATCAGTGTTAGCTGATGGTCTTTCACTGGATCGCTGAGTGAACAGCAAGTCCCTTCAGGTCTCGCAGGACTCTTCTGAGTACTCTGGCAGAATTGCAAGCAGTGCAGTGTTCTGAATGGTTTCAATCCTCGCTCTTGATATCCAACTTTCCAAGCCTTTTGTTAATCCCTTTGGACTGTTCTCAAGTGCATCCAACTACAATTGGTAATAACTTTCACTTTCATATTCCTAACTTTTTCAGTTCTCTGGCAAGGTCAGATATTTGTCAATTTTTTCATTTTCCCTTTAACTTTCACCCTGTGATCCGCTGGCACTGCAAAATGCCACGTATGACAAGTTTTTTTTTTTAGTTTTTTTATTATTATTATATTTATTATTATTATTATTATTATTACTTAATTTTACGAGTTTTCACACTTCCCGTAGTCCAAGTGTCTTCTATATAGGCTGAGTGACAGCAAAATCTAACCAGATCTGCCAGATCTCTTTGCTGAGTATTCTAGCCGTTTTAAACGTGGTGTAGTTTGGACTGGTCACATTTTTCTCTCGATTTCCAATTCATCCAAATTCTGTTCAGGCTTTGGAACGTTCCGCAAGGGCAACCAATTACAGTGGCTGACTTCACTTTCCCATTCCACAGTTTTTTCAGTTCTCTGCAAGGTCCAGTATTTGTCTATCTTTTTCGCTTTCTTTAATTCTCCTTCAGTGGTCGACTGGAACGCGGCAAACTTCTTTGTTATCAATACTTGGAACTTGGTCTCCTGGTCGGATTTAGGGGACTCGTTCAGTATCTCAAAGTTTCAAGAAGAATTGTATGTGTTCATTCTCCAGAAAGACAGGCTTGTGCATATACTATTAGTCGGTATGGTGAAAATGTAATTTCTTGCAGCAATTCCAGTGGGATCACCTTTCACATAAGTCGTGCCTAGTCTGTACTCCTCTGGTGCATTCGCTTTATTATATGATTAACCGGTTCTTATCAATCCCCACGTTCCCCACAATCTACACTTGATTATTTACTCTTTTGAGTTTTCACATCAGTGTAGCTGATGGTCCTTTCAACTGGGTCTGAGTGACAGCAAGTCTCCTCAGGTCTCCAGGACTCTTCTGAGTATTCTGACATGATTGCAAGCAGTGCAGTGTTCTGATGGTTTCAATCCCTCCTGTGATCCAAACTTTCCAAAACGCCTTTTCTAATCCTTTTGGGACTGTCCAAGTGCACCAACTACAATTGGATCACTTTCAACTTACATATTCCACAACTTTTTCAGGTTCTCTGGCAAGTCAGATATTTGTTATTTTTGTAATTTTCCTTTAACTTCACCCTGGTCTGCCTGGCACTGCAAAATCCACCAGTTGACAAGTTCTATTCTTTTTGTTAAATCAACACTAGGTCTGGCTTTCTTGCAGGATAAGGTGATCTTTTTCAAAGTCCCAGAGAATTTTGTGCGTTTCGTTCTCAGAACAGATTCCTGGTTTCCATGCATCTACCATTTTGTTGTGTGGTCAAATTTAATATATTTTGCATAATTCCAGTGGATCACCTTCCAAACCCAGTCGTGGTCTAGTTTTTGATATTCTCGTTGTGCCTAGTTTGCTACATTCGCAGAGTATTGGATTAACAGTCTCATCTTCTATTACCGCAAAGTCTACATTTACTATTTGTGTTGGGTCTTAATCAATTTTCGCTTGATGGTAAGTTTGTCTTATGGCATTTATTTATTATTATTATTATTATTATTATTATCTATATTATTATTACCATGGGGAATTGCATACCACCAGTTAACCACTGGGAGTTTTCACCTTGAGTCTGATTGGAGTATTCCTATTTTTTCTGGGACTTCACGTTTCTTTCTGAGATTTCCAATTCCATAATAATATAAAGATATAAATTAATTAAAACAAAAAAATAAAAAAGGGGACCGTTCATTATGATCAACAGTAAATTTTAAGTTCTCTGGCAATGTCTAAGTATTTAAATTTCTCTCTTCTTAATTTGAGAACAAGCATTTGAGCTTTTTTCTTATATATATTATATATATTTATATATATTATAATATATATGGAGATAGGATGGTGTAGTAGAATTCGATCAGTATAGGTAGGTAAAGGATGGTGAACAAGAGATCATAATATCAAAACAAGATCTAAGAGTTGAAACCTCCGTGTGCCAATCTACTCCATCCTCTCTCTACTTCCTGTAAACTAACCCTCATCTTCATTCATGTCTGCCCCTTATCCTCACTCCCTTCACTTCCACTAATATTCACCCCGCCAAATGAACTTGTACTTGACGTAATTCTGATTTTCAAAAAAATCATTTAAACCCATGCGTCCGTATAAATCGGACGTAACGTTTTCACTCTTAGATTTGGTTTTGGAAGTTATCATTTCTGTTCACCATCCTTTTACCTACCTCATATAGATATGGCATTATATATATATATATTATATATATATTATATATATATATATATATTGTCCTGTTGTCCTGTGTGTCAGGTGTTTATCTATATTTATATGATGTATATATTTATGTTTAATATATATATATTTTAATATAACATAGTATATATTCTCTAATTGTCCTTTATTTCTCAGGATATTATATAATATTTCAAAATATAGACATTTTAAAAGGGAGCCATCGTTAAAAAGGTTTCTTATTTTTCAAATCTTCATCGGAGCATTAAGAGTATTGTCTGAAAAAAAAACTGAATCTGTTTACCGCGTTTTTGGTTCATATTTTTTTCGGCCTCTATTTTATACATACTGGTCGATTTATTTTCATATTAAGTACTCCCTTAATAATACGCAAACATTGATCCACATTAATCACAATTTGGACAATTAATATACATCCATATCCGTCATAAATAATATCGCCTCTGCTCCTCCTCTGCTCTTCTCTCTCTCTCCTCTTTCTCTCTCTCTCGTCGTCTCTCTCTCTCTCTGTATACACATATATATAATTTATGTGTGGTATGTGTGTGTATGTATATCTTTGGTGTGTATATTGTATTTTTATATATTAAAAAAACTAGCAAATAATGCAACCCTCCGGTGCAAGTATTTAAGGTTTAATGTAATAAATATTGTAATTAAATTAGAAGGCTAATGAAACTAAATAAGAATACAGATAAAAGATTTGAAACGAGGGAGTTAATAAAGATTTGAAACAGAGGGAATTAATAAAAAATGGAACAACTAAACTTACTCTTTCCATCACTCTCGTCTTTCATTGTTATTTTTTCTAATTTTAAGTATTAGTTATAAGAGGAGTAGATAATAAAATGACAGTTTTTTTACTGTTTAATGGTTTTCATTTAAGATTCATGTGAAGAGATTTTTGTTATATATTCTTAAAATAAATCGAAACATTTAGAAATCAAATAATATCTAAGCACATATTTATTAAACTCGATTTTTTTAATATAATATGCAAAATTAGGCCTTCCCGTTCAACGTAAACCACTATTTTTTGTTGATACATTAATATGTGCATGTTGTCAGTATGCTAGACATAGTTAACAGTATTAATATCGTAAGATAAATTTTATTATATATTGGAGTTAAGATAAAATAAATCATGAGAATGTGATGTCAATAACTAGAGAATTGTGAAACTTGAGTAGGAATATGTTTCGGTTATCAGACAGAAAAACACACATCTCCCATAATAATAAGAATTGTTGTTTAAAGTCAATGGAATCCTTATGATGTGATTAAAGAAAACATTTCTTTCAAACTTTTCTATCATTTTTTTAAAACAATAATTGATGTTAATAACATGAATAACATAACGCAGCTTTTATAAGGTCCAGAAAAAGAATTAAAAGTGCTGGTCTGCAACAAATGTAAACCTCCTTCGAACAAGTGGATTTAATCCTTTCATGAATGATAATGATTAAAAAAAAAGTTTTTTTGTCAGAAACATTGAAAGAAAAAGAAAAGGAAAAAATCCTAACCTAAAAGAATTCCATTATTTTTTAAGCCAATGTCCTTGCATGAAAAATACACCCAAACAACACCAATATATATATATATATAATATATATATATATATATATATATATATATATATCATAATATAGTATATATATATATATATTTACTATAATTACTAAAATATTGGTCATATATTAATTTCATATATATATACAGTATATATATAATATATATACATATATATATATTATACATATATATATAGTATACAATATATATTATTATATGAAGAGAGATTTATATATATATAATATTATAATGAAAAGTATATATAATATATAACACACACACACTACAACACACAACACATATATATATATATATATATATATATATATTTATATATATATTATGCGAGGGGAACTTTAAAATAGGTTTTGAGATGGAAATGTCTACATATTTTTCTCGACTTTCTCTGCACAAAGAAAAAAAAACTCAACCTCATGGGGAATGTTCTCTGTTTGTGTGTCAGTGAGAGACAAATACAAATTGTCTTTTTTTTTTTTACGCAAAGCCAGAACCAGCGGGCCAAATGCCCTTCTCTACTTACGGCAACATTTTGGATGTAGTGGAAATTAACTAATTCACTCCGAGTTTAATTTCCCAGTGATTTTCTTTCGATAGTAAAAAAATGCTCACAATTCGCACAATCGGGCACACCTGTTTTTTTGTCCAAATAATAACACGTTTTGCCAAAATTGATATAGATTTTCGCACACAGAACCAACTACCAAGCTGGAGGAAGAAGAGATATCTCCTATTCAAGTGAATATGGTTAGGACTGTGTGTCCGAGTGTGATACTGTTGGCAGGTTTTTTTTTTAATTACTGTTGCATGTATAGTGGCCAACATCTTTATGACCAACAAATATATCATATAATATGTAGTTGATTTAATATTAATTATATATATTATAAATATATATATTATTATGTGTGTGTGTGTGTGTGTGTGTGTGTGGTGTGTGTGTGTGTGAGAGAAAAGTAGACAAACCGGGGATGTTATGGAAACTTGAATGTTTATTGTCGTATTTGTTATTGACAATAATTATTGTTGTTTAATTGTGTATTGTTTTGACAATAAACATCAAAAGTTTCCATAACATCCGTGTGTTGTCTACTTTCTCCACATACTGTCGGATAACTTCCTCTATTTCTTACCAATATATATTATATTTCTTTATATTTGCTCTACTTAGGGTATTGGGCCACGTTTCTACTTTTAAGCTATCTCCTGTGGTTATATGAATAATATATATTCTATATACATAATATATCATATAATTGTTTTTCTTTTGGCCAATACTGTGTACAATCAGATTAATTTTTTGTTGGTACGACTATCTTGGTCTTTTTCTTTTTTTCAAAATTTTTTCTCCCGGTTGATGTTTGAATAGTATTTTTTTACAGATCAAACTATTTGCTGTTTTTTTTTCTTCGCCGAAGGATTTACCAACACGCTTGTTTTTAATTATATTATATATATATATATATATATATATTATATATATATATATGATATTTAATATATATATATTATGGAAATTAATGCCGACAATAGAGAAGACATATTTTTAAATATATTAACAACACAGGATGTTATGATAAGGGGAAACTGTTTTATGTGTCAATAATTTAAGCATTTCGGTAATATTGTACCATCTTCAGGACCTGTTGTAATGTGGTATAGGAGGGAAAAAATGAAGATGTTAGTGGTATAGTGAATTGTGTGAATATGATGTTATATTTTTGTAACTTTCGTTTCTCCGCCTTTCACGTTCATGCATTTGTCATCTTTGATCTTATCTTCCATTTTTGCGTATGGCTTTTCGTTAACAAACGCGCATAAAAATCAAACGGTTAAGAAAAGGGTACTGTAAGCAACCTAGTGATTTTTTTTTAATCAATTTAGTTGATTTGGCATTAATAGACCAAACGCGTTTATATGCCGTAAAACAAACAACAACAACCAACCATCCAAACCTAACATTATATAAGAACACAGCTTATAAAGTACTGTATAGAAGCGCGAGGTGTAATAGTTAAGTCCATGGGGGACAGATGGACTAGTCGCCCCGAGTTCAAATCCTGGACGTGGTAATGCATTTCACTTAAGCGGTAATACCCTTGGGAAAGGTAATGATACCTACTCTCCTTCCAGCTATGGATAAATAGTAGGGCAGACTGGGCTCTTTAATTTGGTTAGAAGCAACCGTTCTAGGAGAAGGAACTCTGAATTGAAACACCTGTTGACTCCGCTTAAGAATTTGACCTTGTATCAACATCATGCTCGGCGGAGGGGTTGGTAAAATAATATATAAGTAATTATCTCTGAACTTTTTGAGAAGGGCTCTGATGTGAATAACATTTGATTTTCGCTGCAGTCCTCTGATCTATTGGTGGTAAAAAGGATCACAACGTTTTCGCCGCTGTATCTCCAGCCTTCCTAGGTGGTTCCTATCGTATCCGGCAAAGCATACGACGCAACTGGGAAATCATTTGAATAGTTTGGCTGTTTGGTCAAAACAAATTCTCCGACGCTTTGTTTGATGAACAAGTCAAACTATTCCAATGAATTTCCCTGGTTCGGTAATTGCTATGCTCGGATACGCAGTAAACACCCTGTGAAAACGGTGTGAATTACATACCACAATAAATAAGGATAACAAGTACGAAACCAAATTAACGTAAATTAATTGAACTAAGCAATATATGCACCCTCGGGTGCAAGTATTAAGGTTTTAATGTAATAAATATGTTTAATTAGAAAGGCTATATGAAACTAATAAGAATAACAGATAAAAGATTTTGAACAGCACAGGAGTATAATAAAGATTTGAAACAGAGGGAGTATAAAAAAATGGAACACTGACTTACTCTTCCATCATCCTCGTCTTCATTGTTATTTTCTAATTTAAGTATTAGTTATAAGAGGAAGTAAATAAAAATATTGACAGTTATTTTCATCTTGCTAGGATTTCATTTTAAGATTCATGTAAGAGATGTTTCTTATATCATTTAAAATAAAACCAAAACAGTTAGAAATAATAATCTAATCACATATTTATTAAATTCGATTTTTTTATTTAATATGTCAAATTACTTCCCGTTACACGTAAACGTATTTTGTTGTTAATATAATATAATTGCATGTTGTCAGTATGTAGACATAGTTAAGTATTAATAATGTAGACAATTTTATTATTATGAGGTTAAAATAAAAAAAATCATTGGAGAATGTGATTGTCAATAATAAGGAATTGTGAGCTTGAGTAGGAATATAGTTTCCGTTACAGACAGAAAACACACAATCTCCAATTATAATGATTTACATAAAGATTATATGCTTGATTTCAATAAGTCGATGTATGTCATTTTATTAATTTGCAATAAGTTTAAGGGCTAAATTTTCATTCTTTTTGGTGAACTCCCAACTTATCATTTCTTTCAATACGCTTTCATAAAACAAAGCCTATTTAAAAAACTCATTGAAAATGGCTATAAAATTTTACTTTCTTTGAAAAGACAATTCTGAACAAATCGTCCTTGACTAAGTGTTTGTATTATCATAGTCAAATAAAAGTTTTAAAGTATTTCTTTCTTGGAAACGTTATAAAATATATATTATATATTATATATAATTAATATTATATGATATATATATATAAGATATAGATATAGATATAGATATATATGATATAGATACTATGTATATATATTTAAATTTGTTTTGGGATGAACAAAGAAATCACAGTGCTCACCACAAATTTGTAGGACTTTTAATGTATTTGTTGAATTTTTTAAATATAAAAGTTTTCCATAGCAACTACCCGGGTTTTCAGGTTATTTCACCATCGTCCAGGCGGCCTCAATCCCCTGGTGTTTATTTGAAGGAGATTTGTGTTCTTATGTTTATGGAAGCAAAATGATTATTCCGGACGCTCTTTAGTATTCGATTTATATTTTCATTTTTTAATTCTGTATTTTATAAAAAAAAATCATAAAGTTATCTCCCTTTAGGAAATTGAGGCAGGCTGACCGATGGTGAAATAACCTATAAACTGGGTAGTTGCTATGAAAACTTTTATATTTAAAAATTCACAAATATTTATATATATATTAAATATATATTTATAATTAGAAAGATTGAAAACACAGGTTTAATGAGTTAGTGGTGAGTTTATTGGCCGACGATGCCGTGTTTCGTCTATTATATGATCATTTCAGGGATTTTTTCAACTTAAATTTTTAAAACAGACTGATAAACAAGGACTTCACTCACTTTTCACGTTATTCTGTGATTTTAAAAAAAAACCCCATTCTTATTACCTTTTCCATATACCAACAATGTCCTGAAGATGATCTAATTTAATAGATGACACACCTGCAGCGTCGGCCAATAAACTCCCACTTTAACTCATTTAAACTGTGTTTTTTCAATTCTTCCTTTTAATATACTAAGTACCGTCGGATTCATTTCCTTTCTTCACATATATATATATATATATCTATTATAATGGAGATTTGTGTGTTTTTTCCGTCTGTACCGAAACTATATTACTACTCAAGTCTACATTCTCTTAGTTATTTATATATAACTTTATTATCAACGATTCTATTTTTATTTTAAACCTCTCATTTTATAAAATTGTTTTACATATAATACTGTTACCATATATACATACTAATACCATCAATTATATTTACTATATACAGCAAAATAGCGGTTTAACAGTTGAACGGGAAGACTAATTTGCATAACGATATTAACATGTGATTTTAATATATGTCGTTATTATTATTCATTTCTAATTGGTTTGGTTTTATTTTAAATGAATATACGCAAACATTCCTTCAATGATCTTAAATGAAATCCGTTAACAAGAAAACATACACTGTCATTTTTATTCTTCACTTCCTCTTTTAAACTAAATACTTAAATTAGAAAAAAAATAACAATGAAAAACGAGAGTGATTGGAAGAGTAAGTTTCAGTTGTTCTATTTTCATTATACCCACCTCGTTTAATCTTTTTATCTTGCATTCTAATTTAGTTTCATTAGCCTTTCTAATTAATATAATATATTATTACATTAAAACTTAAATACTTGCACCCGGAAGATGCATATATCTTTGGACGTAAGTAATAGTTATATATATAGTATACTAATTTAATAATGAACAGTAGTAGTATATATATAATACGTGTTTCACTGTGTTCACTACTGCGTCTGCTCGAAGCCCGAGTCTCAGATTTCTGTCGGGGGAAATCGTAGTATATACCGCTGATGAGACTTAATAACGTCGAAACAGTCTGTACGGTATTCTACACATCCGAGCGCATCCTTTACTGGGATTACAGCTTGTCAAGTTTATTTTCTATAAGAAACAGTATCGAATTTTTATGCGATACAATGCGTTTGTAAGTGCTTCAAATAAAATTTAATATATATATCTTTATCAGCAACGTTTTCCCTCCGTACAGAAATCGAAACGGGACTTCAGCAGACGCAGTTGGAACACTAGTGAAACACTATATTTTATTATAAAATTATATATATATATATATATATTATATATACTAGCAAATATATGCACCCTCCCGGGTGCAAGTATCTTAAGTTTTAATGTAATAATATATATATCTAAATTAGAAAGGCTAATGACTAAATAAGAAATGCAGATAAAGGATTTGAAACGGAGTGGGTATAATGAAAAAATAGAACAACTGAAACTTACTCTTCCATCACTCTCGTTTTTCATTGTTTCTTTTTTCTAATTTAAGTATTTAGTTAAAAGGGAAGTGAAGAATAAAATGACAGTTTATTTTTCTTGTTACAGGATTTCATTTAAGATTCATTGAAGAAATTGTTTGCGTAATATCATTAAAATAAAACCAAACAATTAGAATGAATAATAATAACGACATATTTATTATCAGACTGTTTATATCGTTATGCAATTAGTCTTCCGTTCACCCTGTAACCGCTAATTTTGCTGTATATAAATATAATTGCATGGTATTAGTATGTATAATATGGTTAACAGTATTAATAATGTAAAAACAATTTTATTAATAATTGAGGTTTAAATAAAATAGAATCGTTGATAAAGTATATAATATAGAGAATTGTGACTTGAGTAGTAATATAGTTTCGGTTACAGACGGAAAACACACAATCTCCAATTATAATAAGATATATATATATATATATGTGAAGAAAAAGGAAATGAATCCGACGGTACTTAGTATATTAAGAAAGATTTGAAAAACACAGGTTAAATGAGTTAAGTGGGTGAAGTTTTTGGCCGACGCTGCAGTGTTTCGATCTATTAAATTAGATATCTCAGGACATTTGTTGGTATATGGAAGGTAATCAGAATGTTTTTATCACAGAATAAACGTGACAAGTGAGTGATAGTCTGTTTATCAGTCTGTTTAAAAATTTAAGTTGGAAAATGCCTGAAGATGAATCATATTAATAGATCGAAAAACGGCATCGTCGGCCAATTAAACTCCCACTTAACTCATTTAAACTGTGTTTTTTCAATCTTTCCTTAATATATATTTTTATATATAATTCTATATATATATTTTTTGATTTTTTAACTATAAAAGTTTTCATAAGCAACTACCCAGGTTTTAGGGTTATTTCACCATCGTCAGCCTGCTCAATTTCCTAAGGGAGATAAACTTTTGAGTTTTTTTTAAAATACAGGTTAAAAAATTAAAAATATAATCGAATACATAAAGAGCGTCGGAATAATCATTTTGGCTGTCCATAAACATAAGAACACAAAATCTCTTCAATAAACCCAGGGGATTGGAGCGCCTGACGAATGGTGAAATAACCTGAAACCCGGGTAGTTGCTTATGGAAAAACTTTTAATATTAAAAAATTCAACAAATACATAAAGCTCTACATTTGTGGTTGAGCATGTGATTTCTTTGTTTCATCCCAAAACAAATTTTTTAAATATATTACATATATCTATATCTATATATATCTATATCTATAATCTATATATCTATATATATATATCTTATATATATATATATATATATATTATTATATAATATTTATAACTTTCCAAGAAAGAATACTTTAAAACTGTTATTTGACTATGATAATACAAACACTTAGTCAAGGACGATTTGTCAGAATTTTCTTTCAAAGAAGTAAATTTATAGCCATTTTCATGAGTTTTAAATAGGCTTTGTTTTATAAGCGTATTAAAGAATTGATATGTTTGGGAGTTCACAAAAATTATGAATAATTTAGCTTAAACTTATTGCAAATAATTAAATGACATACATCGACTTATTGAAATCAAGCATATAAATCTTTATTGTTAAATTTATTATAATGGAGATTGTGTTTTTTCTGTCTGTAACGGAAACTATATTCTACTCAAGTCACAATTCTCTAGTTATTGACATCACATTCTCCATGATTTTATTTTTATTAACTCAAATATATAAATTGGTCTTAATATTAATTAATACTGTTACTATGTCTACATATGACAACATGCACTTATATTTTAGATAAAAAAATAGCGGTTTTACAGTGTGAAGGAAGGCTAAATTTGCATATTAATACTAAAAAAATCGAATTTAATAAATATGTGAATTTAGTATTATTGATTTCTAATGTTTGGTTTTTATTTAATGAATATAGAACATCTCTTCAATGAATCTTAAATGAAATCCAATTAGCAGATAAATAACTGTCATTTTATTATTTACTTCCTCTTATAACTAATCTTAAAATTTAGAAAAAATAACAATGAAAGACGACAGTGATGGAAGAGTAAGTTTCAGTTGTTCGCATTTTTATTATACTCCCTCTGTTTCAAATCTTTATTATACTCCTTACTGTTTCAAATCTTTTTATCTGTATTCTTATTTATTTCATTAGCCTTTCCTAATTTAATACAATATTTTATTACATAAAACTTAAATACTTGCACCGGAGGGTGCATATATTTGGCTAGTTCAATTAATTTACGTAATTCTGGCTTTTTCGTACTGGTTATCCTTATCTTTATTGTGGTATGTAATTCACACGTTTTTCATCAGGTGTTTAACTGCGTATCCGAGCATAGCATTACGAACCAGGGAATCATGGAATAGTTTTGACTGTTCTCAAACAAGCGTCGAGAATTTGTTTGACCAACACCAAACTATTCAAAATGGATTCCAGGTTGGTCGTTGCTTTGCTCGGATACATAGGAAACACCCGAGGAAGGCTGGAGGATCGCGGCGAAAAGTTGTGATCTTTTATACCACAATAATAGATGAAGGACTGCGTCCGAAAAATCAAGTTATTCACATCAAGCCTCTTCTCAAAAGTTCAGATAATTACTTTATATATTTATTTACCAACCCCTCCGCACGAAAGCAGTATGTGATACAAGGTCATTTCTTAGGCGGAGTTCAACAGGTTTCAAATCAGAAGTTTTCCCTTCTCCTAGACACGGTTTGCATAACCAAAGTTAAAGGCCAGTCTGCCTACTATTTATCCCATAGCTGGGAGAGTAGGATCCATACTTTCCCAAGGGTATTACCGCTAAGGAAATGCATTACCGTCCAGGATTTGAACTCGGGCGACTAGTCATTTCCCATGGACTTTAATATTACACCTCGCGCTTCTATCAATTACTTTAATTAGCTGTGTTTTAATATTAATGTGGTTGGATGGTTGGTTGGTTGTTTGTTTTACGGCATATAACGGTTTTTTGGGTCATTTAATGCCAAATCAACTAATTTTGATTAAAAAATCACTAAGTTGCTTACAGTACCTTTCTTAACCGTTGGATCTTTTTAATTGCGGCGTTTGTTAACGAAAGCAATGACGCAAATGGAAGATGAAGATCATAAGATGACAAATGCATGAACGTGAATAGCGGAGAACGAAATGTTAAGAAAATATATACATCATATTCACACATTACTATACACGTTAACATCTTTCATTTTTTCCCTCACATCACATCTCTTAACAGTGTCCTGAAGATGGTACATATCCGAAATGCTTAAATATTGACACTAAAACAGTTTCCCCTGTATCAATAAACATCCTGTGTTTGTTATATATTTAAAATATTGTCTTCTCATATTGTCGGATTAATTTTCGCCTATATATATATATATATTATATCATATATATAATACTATATAATATATATTATATATATATATATATATAATATAATTATACGCAGCGTGTTGGTCAAATCCTGCGGGGAAGAAAAACAAAAGTTGGAATTGTAAAATATATCTAACCAAACATCACCGGGGAAAGAAAAAATTGAAAAAAAGAAAGAAAGGAGCATATTCGTACACAACAAAAATAATCTAGTTGGGACGGTATTTGGCGTCAAGAATGAAAAAACAATTTTTTATAATATTATTGTATATAAGATTAATATATAGTATCATATAACCACGCTAGGAGAATAGCTAATAAGTACAACGTGCCCAATACCTAAGTAGAGCAATATAAAGAATATTATTATATGGGTAGAAATTAGGAAGTAATCCGACAGTATGTGGAAAAGTAGACAAACAGGGATGTTATGGAAACTTTGATGTTTAATTGTCAATAAACAATACGACAATAAACCAACATAATTTTATTGGTCCATAAACAATGACACAATAAACATCAAAAGTTTCCATAACATCCGTGTTTTGTCTACTTTTCTCTCCTCACACACAACACACACACACACACTCCACACACACAACACATTATATAATATATATATATATTTATAATATATATATATATAAATCAACTACTATTATATGATATATTTGTTTGGTACATAAAGAATGTTGGCACTATACATGCAACAGTGACATTAAAAAAAAACCTGCCAACAGTATCACACTCGACACACTGGTCTAACCATATTCATTTGATAGGAGAATTCTCTTCTTCTCAGCTTGTATGTTGTTCTATGCTGGAAATCTTCATATATTTTGCAAACGTTGTATTATTTTGGCAAAACAGGTGTGCCCGATTGTGCGAAATTGTGAGCATTTCTTTTTTACCTAGTCGAAAAGTAAAATCCATTGGGAAATTAACTCGAGTGAATTAGTTTATTTCCACTACTTCAAATGTGTCCGGTAAGTAGACGGGGCATTTGGCGCTGGTTCTGGCTTGGTAAATAAAAAAAAGACATATTGTATTTTGTCTCTCAGCTGACACAAACAAGCAACATTCCGCCTCTGAGGTTGAGTTTTTTTTTTTCTTGTTGCGAAATGTCGAGAAAAAATATGTAGACATTTTCACACCTCAAACCTATTTTAAAGTTCCCCTCGCATATATATTTTATATATATTATATATATATTAGTATATTATAATGTGTGTGTGTGTGTGTGTGTGTGTGTATATAATATATATACTCTTTCATATATTTATATATATATATATTCTCTTCATATATATATTTAATATGTATAATTATAATATAGTATAATATATATATGTATATATATAATTATATATAAATATGTTATACTGTATATTGAATAATTAATATATAGTACAAATATATATATATATATATAATATCATATATATAATATATATATATTATTATTATTATATATTATATATTATATATATATATATATGGGTTTGTTTGGGTAGTATTTTTTTCAATGAAGGACATTGGCTTAAATAATGGGTTCTTTAGGTTTTAGGATTTTTTTCCTTTTCCTTTTTCTTTCAATGTTTCTGACAACTTTTTTTTTAATATTATCATGCATGAAGGAATTAATCAACTTGTTCGAAGGGTTTACATTGTAGACCAAGCACTTTAATTCTTTTCTGACCATTATAAAAGCTGCGTATGTTTATCGATTGTTATTGCATCTAAATTATTGTTTTAAAAAATTGATAGAATTGAAAGAATGTTTTTCTTTTAATCAACATCAATAAGGATCCATTGACTTTACCAACATCTTTTATAATGAATTGTGTGTTTTTTCTCGTCTGTAACCGAAACTATATTCCTACTTCAGTCACAATTCTCTTAGTTATTGACATCACATTCTCCATGATTTTATTTTTATCTAAACCTCAATTATTAATAAAATTATCTTACATTATTTAATACTGTTAACTATGTCTACATACTGACAACATGCAATTATATTTATAATATACACAAAATAAGTGGTTTACAGTGTGAACGGGAAGGCTATTTGCAATTAATTAAAAATCGAGTTTAACTAAAATATGTGCTTAGTATTATTGATTTCTAAATGTTTGGTTTTATTTTAATGAATAAAACAAAAATATCTTCAATGAATCTTAAATGAAATCCAATTAACAAGATAAAAATACTGTCATTTTATTATCTACTTCCTCTATAACTAAATACTTAATTAGAAAAATAACAATGAAAGACGAGAGTGATGGAAGAGTAAGTTTTAGTTGTTCCATTTTTTATTATTTCCCTCTGTTTCAAAATCTTTTATTATACTATCCTCTGTTCAAACTTTTTATCTGTATTCTTATTTAGTTTTCATTAGCTTTCTAATTTAATACAATATTTTATTACATTAAAACTAAATACTTGCACCCGAGGGTGCATAATATTTTGCTAGTTTTTTTTAATATATAAATACATTATAACACAAAGATATACATAACACACACATACACACATATATATATTATATGTGTATACAGAGAGAGAGAGAGAGAGAGAGAGAGAGGAGAGAGGAGAGCAGAGAAGAGAAGGGAGAGAGAGGGAAGTATATTATATTATGAGGGATTATATTATAATTGTCTCAATTGTGAATTAATGGGTGGTCCATGTTTGCGGTATTATTTAAGGGACGTACTTAATATGAAATAATCCGACAGTATTGTTATAATAGAGGAAAAAATATACCAAAACGGTAAACAGATTCAGTTTTTTTTTTCAGACAATCTTCTAAAATGCTCCGATGAAGATTTGAAAAATTAGAAACTTTAACGATGGCTCCCTATTTAAAAATTGTCTATATTTTGAAATATTATATAATATCCTGAGAAAATAAAGACAATTAGAGAATAATATATATATTTATAAATATATATATATATATTAATAATATATTATACATATATAATATAGATAAACACTAGACACACAGACACACAGACATATATATAATATTATATAATATATATATATATATATATATATATATATTATGCACATATCTATATGTGTAGGTAAAAAGGAGGTGAACAAGAAATGAATAACTCAAAAACAAAATCTAAGAGTGAAACTTTACGTCGATTTATACGGACGCCATGGGTAAATGATTTTTATTGAAATCAAAATTACGTGCAAGTCAAGTTCATTGGCGGGGGGTGAAATTGTGTGGAAGTGAAGGGAGTGAGGATAGGGCAGACATGAATGAAGTGAGGGTAGTTTTACAGGAAGTAAGAGAGAGGATGGGAGTGATGGGGCACACGGGTAGGTTCAACTCTTAGATTTGTTTTGAATTATGATCTCTTGTTCACATCCTTTTACCTACCTCATACTGTCGAATTCTACTACTCCATCTTCTCATTTATAATATTATATATATATATATATATATTATATATAAGAAAAAAGCTCAGTTAATGCTGTTCTCAAAAATTAAAGAAAGAGAAAATTTAAATACTTAGACATTGCCAGAGAACTAACTTACTGGGTTGATCATAAATAGAACGGTCGCCCCTTTTTTATTTTTTGTTTTAAATAATTATTTATAGTAAATTTGGAAATCTCAGAAAGAAACGTGAAAGTCCAGAAAAAAATAGAATACTCAATCAGAACCTCAAAGTGAAAACTCCCGGTTAACTGGTGGGATGCATTCCCACATGTACATAATAATAATAATATTAATATAATAATAATATAATAAATGCATAAGGACAAAATCTACATCAAAGCGAAAAATTGATAAGACCAACAGAATAGTAAATGTAGACTTTGCGGTAATCGAGATGAGACTGTTATCCAATACTCTGCGAATCGTAGCAAACTTAGCACACGAGAATACAAACTAGCACGACTGGGTGGGAACCGCTCCATTGGGCACTCTATGCAAAAATAGTAAATTTGACCACACAAAAATGGTAAATAGCATAAACAGAATCTGTTCTTGACCGGACGAAACGCAACAAATTCTCTGGACTTTGAAAACAGATCACCTTTATCCCTGCAAGAAAGCCAGACCTAGTGTTTGAATTTAACAAAAAGAAGAACTTGTCAACTGGTGGATTTTGCAGTGCAGCAGATCACAGGGTGAAGTTAAAGGCAAATGACAAAAATAACAAATCTCTGGACTTGCCAGAGAATGAAAGCTTTGAATACTGTAAGTGAAAGTGATACCAATTGTAGTTGGTGGCACTTGGGACAAGTCCGCAAAAAGGATTAGAAAAGGTTTGGAAGTTTGGATATCAGAGGAGGATTGAAACCATGTCAGAACACTCAACTGCTGCAATCTGCAGAAGTACTCAGAGAGTCTGGAGACCTGAGGAGACTTGCTGTCTACTCAGCTCCAGTGAAAGACCATCAGCTAACACTGATGTGAAAACTCAAAAAGGAGTAATAATCAAGTGTAGATTGTGGGGAGACTGTGGGGAGATTGATACAGAACCGGTTAATCATATAAAAGCGAATGCAAACCAAGAGGTACAAGACTAGGCACGCGAACTGTAATGTGAAAGGTGATCCACTTGGGAATTGGTGCCAAGAAATTACATTTCACCATACGACTAAATAGTATATGCACAAGCCTGGGTCTGTTCTGGAGAATGGACAACATACATTCTCTGACAACTTTGAGATACTGACGAGTCCCTAATCCCGACCAAGGAGACCAGTCCAGTAAATTGAATTACAAGAAGTTTGCCGTTTCCAGTCGACCACTGAAGGAGAATTAAAGAAGCGAAAGAGATAGACAAATACTTGGACTCTTGCCAGAGAAACTGAAAAACTGTGGAATGGGAAAGTGAAGTTTCATTGCCACTTGTAATGGTGGCCCTTAGGAACGGTTTCCCAAGCGCTGGAACAGAATTTGGATGATTGGAAATCAGAGACAAAATTGTGAACCATCCACTACACCACTGTTAAAATCGGCTAGAATACCACAAGAGATCTGCGCCGATCTGCGTCAGATTTGCTGGTCACTACAGCCGTATAATAGAAGCACTGACTACGGAAGTGTGAAAACTCGATAATAAATAATTAATATAATAATATTATATAAATAAATAATAAAAAATAAAAAAAACTTGTCAAGCTCGTGGAAATCTTCGTTGCAGTGCCAACGGAATACAGGGTGGTTAAAGGGAAATGGAAAAGTTAGACCGAAATATCTGGACCTTGCCAGAGAACTGAAAAAGTTATGCCCGAATATGGAGTGAAGTAAGCCAATTGTAGTTGCGTGCACTTGGACCAGTCCAAAAGGGATAGAAGGGCTTGGAAAGTTTGGATATCGAGGAAGGATTGAAACCATTCAGAACACTGCACTGCTGCAATCTGGCCAGAGTACTCAGAGAGGTCCTGGAGACCTGAGAGACTTGCTGTCATCAGACTCCAGTGAAAGACCATCAGCTAACACCTGAGTGTGAGAAACTCAGGTAGACGGTAGGTGAAGATATAGGATCAAATGTATATTCATCAAACTAAACAACAGTACAGGAAAAGATTCTGTCAAAATAACCAAGTTGGCAACTGATACAAACATCAAACAAAAAACAGAATCAGTGAGAAAACGCGTATAAAAAAGCGAAGGAGTAACCGCTGGAAAAATACGAAATCGTTTGCAAGGAGATGACATGGGTTGTGTAGGTGAAACCATAAGACGAAGGCAAAGGGAACGAGTTTGCTGTCCTCGAAGCGCGAAAGGACAAAAACTGACCTAGAGTATACCAAATTGCATCGTAAAGCGAACGTAATTGGATAGAAACAGGGAGAATAGAAAATTCAGGCAATATATAATTATATAAGTATGTAGTAATATAATATATTAATATATTATCTCATATAGAGAGAGAGAGAGAGAGAGAAGAGGAGAGAGAGGGGGGGAGGGGGCGACATGACATAACACATAATGAGAGAAAGAAGTGAGGTAGAGAGAAACATAGACTGTGAGGGGAGCAACACACATGATAGAGAAGCAGAGAGAAAGAGAGAGATAGATATACATTATATAGGAGAGGAGATTAGACCATACGACCGCGATAAGAGAGAGAGGAGAGAGAGAGAGAGAAGAGGAGAGAGAGAGAGAGAGAGTAGAGTAACAGAATATGGATCCCAAAGCCTGATAATGAACGTATTAACCTAATCACAAATGACTGTAACAAGACAGACAAACACACACCACGACGCACACACACCGACACGTAACCACACACCACACACACGATATATATATTTACCGCAGGAAGCTATATATTATAGTCGCGATATGAATAGATAAAGTAATATAGGTTTTACACATATCTATCTATCTGGGTGACAAAGGAACTTTCCACAACCATATTGGTTTTCATGCGATGCTTCACTCAACGGTGGAGAGTGTTTGGAGAAACATCTCACCTGAATGAATGCATCGCATGAAAAATATGGTGTGGACACAGTTCCTTTGTCACACCAATTAATGATATGTAACCTATATATTTATCTTTATTATATTATATAACAAGCTCTATTTTATATGCACTCTACATTATAATCACTGCTTTGGTACACATCAGCAAGAGCTGAAATAGTGATCGCATCCCATGCAGTAAATACAGTCATAT
>CM042146.1:16924941-16927441 GCA_023376005.1 Doryteuthis pealeii
AAAACGGCGCGAAAATAGTTTACCATAGAATTCTTAGTGTTTTTGAAACATTAGAAAGGAAACATTATATCAGCATGGATCTCCATAGTGCCAAGTACCAAAATAATAAAAAAATGAAAACGTTTGTAACGTAACGGGGTTGTTCGTCGTCACGTTACCAAATCGGTATGTTACGTAGCGCCTTTTCTTTCACGGCACTGAATAGACATATAAGCTGCGTAGTGGGTTTGTTTACAACTCCACTCAGAATCCAGTAGTAATCGTATGTATTCCGCAAACCCTTCCTCACTTCTTTTGGTCAAGGGTAAGATATCACTTACGCAGGCCGCGCGCCTTTCGGGTATCAGGTTTCACAACCGTGCGTCTTTTAGTCACGGTCAATTTGACTTCCTCCACGGGTGTCTAGTGGTCGTCCCCTTTATGATAGTATCTTTACTATTTTGTTTGTGTAGAGATCCCATTAATAAAAAGATAATTCCGTATTTGTTTTTCAGAAGTTTATTGGAATAAAAACTTCACTATAACTTTTGAGAGAGAGAGAGTCCCTAATATTCTCTATCTTAACAAGAGGTGTATCTTGACTGGATTTAACTTCGGGTTTAGTTCTTCGTAAATTTCTCGGTTACAACCTTTTCTTAATAATAATAACAGGCCGTCGCTTTTCGTCTCCAGCGACAACAGATCACAATTCCGTACGGCCTCGACTAACCCTCGATCACTGCCTCTCTGGCCGACTGTGTCACTCGCTCTGACTCTCCTAACTGACTCGCCCCCGATCTCAGACTGACTCTAACTAACTCTAATCCCTCACTGACTGCTTAATATAGTGTGTCTAAATAATCTTCCAGAAGTTTCTTCTTCTGGTATGTTACAGCTAGTTCCCGACAGAATAGAAGATTCTATTCCTTCGAATCACTCTGGTCAACCATAGTTCACGAGCCCTAAGATCAAAAGGACCTCTGTAGTCTCTAATCCTGTTTTTTCGTTAAACATAGACTTTACGTCTCCAATCTCTCGTTGAAAGATTTTATCTTTCTAACTCCTTTTTCGGCGATTCTACAAAGACAACCTAGTAATATAAGAGGATCGGTAGTACATTTTTAAAAAGGTTTTTTTAAGTCTGGCACAAGGCCACAAATATAGGTGCTGGTCGGCGATTATGTAACACGTTGTTGTCATCGATATCACTTGAGCTGGAAGGAAAGCAATATACAAGCAGGACAATGAATGTCGTGTGAGAAAATCCCGAAATAGGCATAGATTTGACTGGGCCTGAGTAAGAAACACGATCTTTCCATGAATATTGACGAAGGCACCTGTATAGATAGGCCAGGGTGAAAAAAGGGTAATCTTTAACTTTTTCCTCGTAAATTCCTACCATAAAATTATCTGAACCCTCATTTTATGTCGGGTTTTTGCAATAAATGTTTTATTTTTCTTTCACCCGTTATTTTGCAATATTTTGTTCAGAGGTTTAGGTGTAACATCGACAATAAAGTGAGTAGGGTTATTTTTGACCATGTATAGGACTTTTCCTTTCATCTTGTTTTCGTCTTGGCAAGCATTCTATTATATGACTGCATCTGCTCAAATACCTTGTACTTATGGCACTACTGGATGTCAGATGTACTTGCTTTCGTTTAGTCACAAACGGCTTCTTTCTTTCTTTCCATTCTATAATTACTGAATTTCTCCTAGTTTGGAAGAAGGCCGCCTTTGTGACACATCAGTGAACGTCTTACTACAATTGTAATAATAAGGGAGAATAGCTTTATTATACACTAGAAGCGGCTACTCGTACTCCATTATTGTTTAAATACTACCATAATTTGAGGTACTGATTTTTATGAATTGGATGATCGGAAAAACAAGTGTTCAGTTTATTAAATAAATCAAGAGACATTATCTTTTTTATTAAGTTTATTGAACAAGTGTTAAATGGTGGTACCAATTAAAAGGAAAGTGTATGTTGTAATAAGGTTATTAAGAATCAAACTGGGTATGTGACATGGCGTCTAACTGAGGGAGTATGTAACTTCTATACTTATCTGGATTTGTGGATCTTCTCTTCTGGATCAGGGCAGTTGGGTCTGTTGTTTGGTTGGCATTTCTTCCGTTCTTCAAGTCTGAAATTACTTGGGATCTTCTTGCGTCCATTGGCAGTTCTTACTAACGAACAGAAGATGTAGTTTTTCTCAGAGCTCATTTTATTCTATTTTAACCCAAGTAAAATGCCTTGGAGAACAGACAATCATCTTGCATCTGCCCTCTTCAAGCACCCAGCCCAGGATCCCTCCTCTTCCTATCACTCTTTGCCCTATTGACACTTTTCGACCAATCAGAAACCAACAGGTCAGCCTTTCCCACATCATTCAAATTCCATTGAATTTCTACTATTACATAGCATATAACTAAAATTTTGTTTTTTTCCTCATTTCATTGGGGCGTTGACATTAAGTAACCCACGAAGATTAATATGCCATTAAAACCGTTAAAGTTA
>CM042146.1:16929941-16942441 GCA_023376005.1 Doryteuthis pealeii
TATATATATATATATATATATATATATATATATATATATATATAACGTATTAACAATGAACAGAGAACGCAACATTTATTTTGGTTTTGATTGAAATGATATTATCATTGTTTCCATTTATCTAAAGTTAATCTCAACTCTTGTTTCTGAGTGTATTAACGCAGGTGCTTTATCAACATAGATGAAACAACTATTTTAAAAAAAACTGGACTGTTTTTTTTTATGAATTTAACCTTGTCGTAAAAAAAAAAGATATGGAATCCCCTAAAGCATACATGTGATAATGCAGCTGAAACACAAATAATGTTATTGAAAAATATATTCAAGTATTCAAAGAGTCAATAGTATTTAGCGAAATTACCATTGGATATGTATTGCTCTATAATTCCAGGTTCTGGTTTAGCTCAGTCTGTAGAGTGTCCGACTAGGAATCACAAGTTTCCGGATTCTATACCGGCCCTCGCCAACTCAGAGTATGAGTAGCAAAAGGATCTGTGCGGTAAAGTGAAGACCTGATTATATGTGTGGTGCTCCACATCAGATGCTAAAATAATCTCACGATTATAGTGCTAGTGAAAAGGGGATAGATTCCCTCACTATCGCTGTTACCGACATTAGCCCTCCACGACAACTTTCCTTACTTGCTTACAATATTTTTTGGATATCTAACGCCGAATCAATCCATAGAGATTGGAACTCCTTTTGCCGTGTCCATTAATCAGACAGAAACCATTACATTAGGCCTCTCCACTGTGTTACAGTATTATTAAACCCATTCTCAACTGATATTACAAAGGTAAGAGGCGGATTTTATCTTCTCTAATAACATATAAAATAATTATATTAACTTGATGCTTCAAAGGAGTCTAATAATAGATGAGAAAAACTTTCTATCAGGGGCCCCACTCTCAAAAAGAGTTTTAATACTTTTGAGAGGGGTCTCTTCGAAAGGATTTTTCATTTATCCCCTCATTTCATTGTGATTTTACATGCCACAATAAAGATGAGGACAACAGTTTAAAAGACTTTAATTATTTGATCATTGCTTTAATTTAATGATTAACCCATAACAAGGAAGTGAAGATAATCCTTACAGATACCTGTATAGGTATCTTTTTTTCTAACTAGTGATTACAGTTATTTCTACCAGTGGAATCATGTGACATAATGGTTATCATCGTAGGAAATGGACATGGCGAGAGGAGTTCAAATCCTGGATGAGGCTGTTAGAATTTCACATAATGCTAATACCCTTGAGAAAGGTAGGCATCCAACTATTCTCCCTCCAGGTATGGGTTAATAGTAAGGCAGACTGGGCTCTTTAACCTTTGGTTAGGCAACCAGTCTAGGAGAAAGAAAATTCCAAATTCAAACGTTGCTTAAAAACTGACCTTGTGTCACATCCTACTCATGCGGAGGGGTTGGTAAATATATATAAAACCAAACCAATATTTACCTAGAAACTATTCATTTAAAATCCTATATATATATATATTAAAAAAATAAACAAAACAAGATTTGCATTAAATAGCCCACAAGGGTTGATATGCCCTTAAACAAAATAACCAACAAATGAAACTTAAATCACACCTATAACTTATCCTCTACTTTGTCTCATCTGTTGGTGCTGTTTATTGTTATTGTTGTTATTACACACTAGTAGAGTTAATAGGATATTTTATTTATTTATTTTTTTTTTTTCGATGAAGTAGTGCCAAACATTAACTTTTACTACTATTGGTGAGGGTATTATTATTACATTAAATAAAGTTCATCTTCTTCAGGCTACATCTATTATATTTAGGTGAGCCTATTAAATGGTGTCATGGCTATCAACCTAGATTAGGGTGGGGAAACCTTTATTGGTTTTAAAGTATGCTTTTCCTAGAGTATCGTGAAGATTTATTTATTTTATTTATCCTTTAGGAATTCACTCAAACCACTTACTCTTTTCAGAATTTAAGTTTTCTTCTTTATCCTAATCTTCATTTCAAGATAAAAATGATTTGTTGGGGTCTATAGATTTTAATAAGAAAATTCATGTACATTAAAATAATTCTTTTCAAAAATGCAATTGGTAATTTTCTCTTAGAAACATTTAAAAGTAAAGATGGCTTCTCCTAAAGTGAAAGTAAAAGCAGATTTATTTTTATTTCATCCATTCATTCATTTTACCATTAATTTTTAAGTATATATATTATATATATATATATATATATATATATATATATATATATATATATATATAAACAGAATCTTTCGTTGATAGAAACGAAGTGAGATTTTTCTTTTAGAAAAGTTAAAAACACGAAAGTAAAGTCTAGGAAGTATAAACCAAACATCGATGGAGTCTATCCTCTTTTCGCTTGCGCAATATCAAAGAGAGGTTTTCCACATTGATCGTCAGCCCCAGATACTTTACCGCACATATCAGATTACCCAATATTTTATACTCATGTGATTAGTTTCCTTGGTGGTTACCCTACCGGCTCAGCTAAACTGGTCCCTTAAAGATTAGATATATTTACCAAAACCTCTGCACGAATAGGATGTGCCACAAGGCCAATTTCTTAAGCAGAGTTTAACAGGTGTGAATTCCGAGTCTTACTTCTCCTAGGACGGTTATCTAAAACAAGATTAAAGAGCCCAATCTACCATAATAGTTACCCATAGCTGGAGGGAGAGTGTATACCTTTCTATAGGGTATTAGAGCAATGCGAAATACAAAAGGGTAACGTTCATAATTTGAATGTGTTGGTGTTTTCCTGATATAGTTTTTCACTAAGCTTAGCTTAGATGTGGCACAAGGCCAGAAGTATGGGGCACCCAGTGAGAATCGAACTCACTAACAATGGTCTGCTAATCTAGCTTGCTAACCATTACACCACGTGAGGTGCCCGTGTTTTCCTGATATAAGGTTTGTGCTAGACGCCCGCTTCTACTTATAGACTCGGCGATAATCATGTGACCATGCTCTTGGCCAATCACTGGCAGTACTCTGCTGCTGATATTGTTATTTATACCGGCTGTTCTGGTCATACCTATGCATATTGCTTTGAACCTTCGTGGACGACGGAACATAGGATTATATCACTGGACCTTTTGACACTACGTAGGATTACATACCTCAGGACTTATTCACATACCAAAAGATTCTATAGCCCAGAACTTACTTACTTACTTTGTCCTTTTTAACTGGCCAAGGATATATATATATAGTACTACACGTACTATATAACATTTCAATATGAATGTATCCCGCGAGTCTATTCACTTGTGAAAGGGTAAAATGTTCAAAACAATGAATATATCACACTAAGTAGTATCAACGCTAAACTAACACGACTAAATGCGTGCCCTGTGGAGGGCCAATTTAAAAGAAATGGTAACGGTACCCTGAAGATGAATAAGATGCTATAAAATAAAGAGGTGTCCTAATATGAAAATTCATCTGATGATGAGACTTCACAGTTCAGGAGATGTGGGGAGTGTAGACTGTTAGGTTTCCAATTAGGTACCAAATATATTTGTTTTAAAATTATACGTATTTGATAGGTCTTCAGTGCCAGAAAATACCTTTTCAACAGCAACTAAACAAATGATGTAAACATGAACATACAATGAACGCCATTTGCTAAGGATAAAATAACCCTAGACGTGTCGATATGCCGTTAAAAATATTAATCTGTCAGTCAATCTAAATTAAGATTTTATTAGTAATGGTTATTTTTGTTAATTCAGAAATTATATAAGAAATAGAAGAACAATTTTAACATACACATTTTTCAAAATACTCAATTTGATTAATTATAAGGTTTGGCTTAGTTTGTTTTGTTTTATGGTATATCGACATCAGTGGGTCATTTAATACCGACAAATTCTTGAAATATATTAATTCTTCATGGGTACACAGTTCATTTATAAACTGATGTTTTTCTATTTAACCCATAGATAGAACACTAACAAGTACTGCCACACGGGGTCTGACTGGACCTTTGAGCAATTGGGCAAATATACAGGGTCAGGCAAAATGATCTGACACATTTGTAGGTTTAATAAAATGAAGTAAAGAAACAATCATCTGACACATGTGTAGATTAAATAAAAGGCAAATAAAGTAAAGAAACAAAAACATGTTTTTATTTTCGAAAAGTACATTTTTTTCCATATAATGCCATTTTGTTTTGTTTCTTTATAATGCCATTGTTTTTCGTTTCTTTTTCAGTTGCTGCCATGAATTGGACTGGTGAGCATCGCGCTTTCATTGTGGAAACGTTTATCAAAACAAACGAATCTGTAACTGCAACACAAAGAGCGTTCCGTTTGCACTTCAATCTTGGTAGACATGATCCTGTACCAGCTCAAAACACAATCTTGTTATGGGTTAACAATTTCAAAGGTACTGGGTCTGCATTGAAACGAAAATCAACCGGCCGACCTCGCACAGCCAGAACTCCAGAAAATGTGGCAGCGGTAAGAGCTTCAGTTCAACAGTCTCCACTCCGTTCCACATTTAAACGCGCCCAGGCTCTTAGACTTTCCGAAAGAAGTTTGCGAAGAATTCTTCACAATGATCTTCAAGTGCATCCATACAAAATGATGTTGATAAACGTTTCCACAATGAAAGTGCAATGCTCACCAATCCAATTATATGTACTTTTCGAAAATAAAAACACTTTTTTGTTTCTTTACTTTATTTGCCTTTTATTAAACCTACAAATGTGTCAGATCATTTAGCTTGACCCTGTATATTCAGGGAAATACAAAGAAAACGGCTTAGACTAAATGAAACTTAGAATCGTAGCAAGATTTTTATTAACATAATAACATTGAAATAATATACATTAATTCTAGTTCAATTCACAGCTTGATAATGGTATTTATATGTATTCATATAATTTCTCAGGGGCTAACTATTAGATTAATACTATAGATTAGTTTCCATTCTTTATTCACAATGAAACAGAAGTTTAATTAAGGTACCTTGCACGAATTGATCAAATTGTTTATGTATATGAGAAAACATTTCTGTGACAAATGAGCTAACTTTTCATTCTAAAAGTAACTGATCTGACAATTGTTAATGGAAATCGTATTAATCTTAAATTAAATTGATAATAGGATCGGAATGTATTTTAATGTTATCGTGCTAATTATAAACTAATCCACTACAATCTGATAGTTTAACGGTTGGAGTAACACACACGCACACACACACACACACACACACACACACACACACACACATATATATATATATATATATATATATGTGTGTGTGTATGTGTGCGTGTATCATCATAGTGTTTGTTTTGTTGTTTTTGTTTTGTTTTACGGCATATCAACGTCAGTGGGTCATTTAATGCCGATAAAGTTTTGAAATAAATCAATTCTTAATGGATAATACAATTTTTTTAATAAATACATTTTTCTATTTAACCCATGGATGGGACCCTAACAGGTACTACCACTCCGGGTCAGAGTGGACCAGGGAGCAATGGTGATGAATGGGTGCTCCACATTCCTCAAACCTCCAAAACTGGAACCTCACCATCAGATAGAATTTAACGTCATTCCCAGGACATGTAGACCCACAGCCACCGCCTTCTAGCATCTATATGATAAAAAGGGGTGGGGCTTGCCATAAGGGCAATAGGGTTGGGAAAATCATATAGGTGCTAGGGCTTGACGTGACCAGCCGATTGATCGGAGGGGGCCTCTCCGACCGCCCGTCTAGCCCAAGATAGGGCCAAAGTGGAGTATTGCATGTCATGAACTGCTCATCCACCTCGGCTCTATCCTTAAGCATCACGGGTCGCCACCCACAGCCAACCGGTGGCCCCATTGGGGGTGTCTTACTCCTCTGCAGAGGTGCAGTCGGTACATTCTAACGCCCCAGCCGACAGGGCGGTCATCATCGTGTATATATAGATATATGTATGTATATATATGATATTAAAGATATGTTTGTGTGCTTGAACAATGAACTAAACATTCGAATATGAGCATACAACGTACATACACACATGCAAATCCAATGCTGTGTTCATATATCTTTGTATGAATTTGTTTTGTTTATTTGCGCTTAAATTCCAATCTTGGCATCACGATACATTTGGAACATAAAATCATCCAGTCAAGTAAATCTTTCTAAAGAGATACAACATAGATTAGATTCCGGTCATCATAGTACAAAATGCCTGAATGGGTGCATTGCGGAATCTGATAGAATCAAGTCGATCAAGATAAAGACGCTCAAATGAAATAACGAGCGTTCAAATACATGAACCGAATATTAATCCTAGTCTCAGTTTATAACACGCAATGTCTAGATTATTGGTTCTCAAACGGGATCCACATGAGACCTTTTGTAAACTCGACTCGAACAAAATAATAGTGGATAATCCATGATAGTATTTTATTGGTTAATGAAAAAAATACTTTAGGCGTATTCACTGCGATAAATAACTTTTAAATAAATTCATTGAATTACAGTGATTAAATATTTCAACCATAAGCGTGGGGTGAAACTGACACATCTTTGTTCAGGATTTGAACTCGGGACATCGATTTCATTTCGTAAGACGTTAACAATGAGACATCCATATGTATTGTAACGTGGCCGTCTTTTTTATATGACTAACTCACAATATGTAACGTAGCGGGCTTTTTACCGCTACACTAAATCGTATAGTATACGTGACGTTATGTTGTGGGGCCCGACGCGTCTTCAAAGCACACGGTACTATTAAGGCTCGTACGGTCGTGTATCAGGGGTTGACTACGCTCGTTCGTTTACAAGTGCACACAGATCTAGTAGTCAGCCTTCAAGCCCCAAAGTCTTCCACACTTCCTCGCGTGGTCAAGGAAGTATCACCTTAGGCCCGCACCGGGCTCTTAGTCACGGTCAATTGACTATCTTCACGGGTAATCTTTGGGCAGGGGAGTCTCATTCATAAAATAACTCGTAGTATTTCTTTGGCGTACTGGTCTTACTCCCTCGGCCTCCAGAACTCAACTGCCCCAAAATCTAAGGTTCCCTCATTATATAGGAATGGCTGATGAACTTTCTAGAATGTTCTGGAACCTTTCGAAGATTCTAACTGTTCTACCAAATTGCGCGAGTCAATTAAGAGGTCAACGGGTCAACCATCCTTTCTTCTGACAAACTGATTAAACTAAATTTTAATAGCAAAATCCCAGACTCACTGGCTACGAATCGACTCAAGGTGATAATTAGAATTTCATATTGTTCTTGCACGTTCACTCCCGTAAGGTCTGAGAATCGTGCTACATCCTACTAAGGTTTCTCTGTGTCTGGCACAAGGCCACACATATAGGTGTTCCAGTGTCCATTATGCTACAGCATGACTTGAGGTGACTACTTATTGGTCGGTTTATGGTTCTACAGGTAAACTAATCTACTGAAAAAGCCATAAATTAAAAAAAAAACCCAAAAAACCCCAACCAACCACAGTTCTACTGACCCAAAATAGTTGTACCTATTGTTATCTCATCTGTTTGAAAATGAGTTCTATCAAATGAGAATAATTCATACCGTATAACCTTGTGCAACGTATTTACATTAAGAATAATTGAAACTATAATTGGTTTTAAGGATTATTAACATTTTACTCCATGCGAGTGTTTCACACCCGTTGTTATTTGTGGTTTTTCACTGATTGATTAAGAGCAAGTTACCTCAGGTCTAGGGGACTCTTCTAAGTATTCTGGCCGATTTCAACTTTGCTGTAATCCACACGAATGTTTTGATTCTTACTCTGTGTCCCTCTCTGTCTATCTCTCATATATCTCTTTCCCCCAGACTTTTTCCAGGACTTTGGGCACTGTTCTTAACTAAAACTTTTTTCCCGCCCTGTCGGCTAGGGCGTTAGAATGCACCGATTGCATCTCTGCAGAGGGGTAAGACTCCCCCAATGGGGCAACCTGTTGGTCGTGGGTGGCGACCCGTGATGCTTAAGGATAGAGCCCGGGTGGATGAGCAATTCATGACATGCAATACTCCACTTTTGCCCTACCTTGGGCTAGACGGGCGGTCGGAGAGGCCCCCTCCGATCAATAGGCTGGTCACGTCAAGCCCTAGCACCTATATGATTTTCCCAACCATATTGCCCTTATGGCAGGCCCCACCCCTTTTTATCATATGGGTGCTAGAAGGCGGTGGCTGCGGGTCTACATGTCCTGGGAATGACGTTAAACTCTATCTGATGGTGAGGTTCCAGTTTTGGAGGTTTGGGGAATGTGGAGCACCCATTCATCACCATTGCTCCCTGGTCCACTCTGACCCGGAGTAGTAGTACCTGTTAGGGTTCCATCCATGGGTTAAATAGAAAAATGTATTCATAAAAAAATTGTATTATCCATTAAGAATTGATTTATTTCAAAACTTTATCGGCATTAACTGACCCACTGAGGTTGATATGCCGTAAAACAAAACCAACCAACAAACAAAAACTATTTTCGCTGGATTAACGTAGCCAGTCTTTATCAGCAATATATTATATGATTCAACTCCACAGCATCTGTTTAGAACAGAAAGTAGAAACCAATGCTATATATATAAGATGTCTTTTACTTAAAAATACATAAACAAGATAATATGTTATTTATAAGGAGGATATAATAAGAGATGAATAATAAATAATACGAGAATATAGCAATCTCATTATAATTCACTAAATGTCCTCCTTCTGTCTGTATCACTAAGCCGCATTTATTTTTATTCCAATTCTAATCAAACCTCCAGGCATTGTCAGAGTCATGTCTGAAAAGATTTTCAAACCGTTTTTGGTGAAGTTCTACTTATTTTTTTTTACTTCTCACAGCAAGATTTTAAAACAGAAAATGATTTTATTTGTGACGCTTATCAAAATATTGTCGACTAGCAGGACCTGGGAATGTAATGTCTACGAGCAGGACTTGTGGATATAGTTTACTAGCAGGACCTGTGGATATAATGACTACTAGCAGGACTTGTGGATAGAGTCTACTAGCAGGACCTGTGGATATAGTCTGTCTACTAGCAGGACTTGTGGATATAGTCTGTCTACTAGCAGGACCTGTGAATGTAATATCTACTAGCAGGTGAATATAGTCTGTCTACTAGCAGGACCTGTGAATGTAATATCTACTAGCAGGACCTGTGAATATAGTCTGTCTACTAGCAGGACCTGTGAATGTAATATCTACTAGCAGGACCTGTGAATATAGTCTGTCTACTAGCAGGACCTATATCTACTAGCAGGACCTGTGAATATAGTCTGTCTACTAGCAGGACCTGTGAATGTACTACTAGCAGGACCTGTGAATATAGTCTGTCTACTAGCAGCAGGACCTGTCTGGCAGGACCTGTCAATGTAATATCTACTAGCAGGACCTGTGGATATAATGACTACTAGCAAGACCTATGGATGTAATGTCTATTAGCAGGAACTGTGGATATAGTCTGTCTACTAGCAGGACCTGTGGATATAGTCTGTCTACTAGCAGGAACTGTGGATATAGTCTGTCTACTAGCAGGAACTGTGGATATAGTCTGTCTACTAGCAGGACCTGTTGATATAATGACTACTAGCAGGACTTGTGGATATAGTCTACTAGCAGGACTTGTGGATATAATGACTGCTATCAGGAACTGTGGATGTAATGTAAACTAGCAGGACCTGTGGATGTAGTATGAGAATTATATTATTAAAACGTTCGTATATGTTTATTTAAGATCTATTGAAAATAGTTCAATATGTAAAAAAAGTATAATCTTGATTTAAGCCTCTCTCTCTCTCTCTCTCTCTCTCTCTCTCTCCCTCTCTCTGTCTCTCTCTTTTCTTTTCTTTTCTTTTCTTTCTTCTTTTCATCTTTTCATTATGTTCAATTGAAACAGATTAGCGTTATCTTTCCGTGAGCTCACCCATCTCTCTATATATACACTTTTTTCTTTATTTCTTATATTTTTCTGTGTAGATTGTCCTTTCCTTCCCTTTTTTTTAAATACAAATGAAATGGCCCATTACTTGGCTGAGGTGACAGCACTCATAAGAAATACGATTTCGGTGGATAAGAAACATCAAATAATCAGGATTTTTTTTCCTTTAATATTTGACTATTTGGACGGTCACATTTTTAACCGAGGGGTATCGCAATATGCTAACGGTCATACATTAAAGAACAGGATTATCAATATATAGATGAGGAAATACACGAACACAAATAACTCACTTGGTTTGAAATCGCATAGGCGAAAGAATTCAGCAGAGTGACGACAACCCAACAATGTCTTATGGCATCATGAAATACTGCTGCGGTGTCTTACGATAGAGGTAGTGACACTTCGGCCAGTAAACCCGCGCTCATCATCGAAGGAAGGTTTTGTTGGAAGCAATACTGCTGGATATATATATATATATATATATATATATAATATATATATATATATATATATATATATATACTAGCAAATATATGCACCCTCCGGGTGCAAGTATTTAAGTTTTAATGTTATTAAAATATCAATTTAAATTAGAAAGGCTAATGAAACTAAATAAGAATACAGATAAAAAAATTTTGAACAGAGGAGGGTATAATAAAAAATAAAAAAAAACAACCTGAAACTTACTCTTTAATCACCCCCGTCTTTCATTGCTAATTTTCCTAATTTAACTATTTAGTTAAAAATATGAAGTACAGAATAAAATTACAATTATTTCTTCGTGGTAATGGATTTCTTTTTAAGATTTATCCCCCAGATCTTTGATTATATTCATTAAGATAAAACAAAAACAATTAGAAATCAATAATACTAAGCCCATATTTATTAAAATCAAATTTTTAATATCAGTATGCAAATTAGGCTTCCCGTTCATACTGTAAACTGCTATTTTGTTGAATATATAAAATACAGTCGCATGTTTATTAGAATGTAGACATGGTAAACAATAATGTAAATAAATGTAAAACAATTTATTAACAATTAATGTTTAAATAAATATAATTATGGAGAATGTGACTTGAGATTGGAATTGTGACTTGCTTAGTTTCGGTTACAGACATATAAACACACAATCTCCATTATAAATAAGATATATATAATATATATATATAATATATATATATATATATATATATATATATATATATATATATATATATGAAAAGAAAATATATTAAAAATATAACAAACACAGGATGTTATGATTAGGGGAAACAATTTTATGTGTCAATACTTAAGCATTTCGGTATATTGTACCATCTTCAGGACACTGTTATGTAATGTTTATGTGAGGGACAAAATGAAACATGTTAAGTGTATAGTGAATGTGTGAATATGATGTTATTAACCGTTAATTTTTATATGCGCGTTTGTTTACGAAAGCCAATGACGTGATCAATACATGTGCATATTCACACATATATATATACATACATACATACACATATGTATACATATATATATACGGGGGGGATGTGTGCTTAATTGAAGTCATACCTAATTTTGAAAATTAATTAGTTAATAATTAATGAATTTAGGCGGGCATATATGTTCAAATGTACATATATAGGAAGCGCGTGATGTAATGGTTAACGTCATGGGAAATGGACTCGTCGCCCCGAGTTCAAATCCTGGACGTGGTAATTGCATTTCACTTAGCGCTAATACCCTTGGGAAAGGTATGAATCCTACTCTCCCTCCAGCTATGGGTAAATAGCAGAGCAGTCTGGGTTCTTTAACCATGGCTAGGTAACCCGTCTAGGAGAAGGAAAACTCTGAATTCAAACCCGTTGAACTCCGCTTAAGAAATTGACATTGTGTCACATCCTACTCGTGCTGAGGGGTTGGTAAATATATATATGCTCAAATGTAAGGCTAAACAAATCGAGAAAATATCAATCCCTAATAGGTCGAAGTGTACATTCAGGGATTGATATTTTCTCGATTTGTTTAGCCTTACATTTGAACATATATGCCCGCCTAAATTCATTAATTCTCAACTAATTAATTTTCAAAATTAGGTATGACTTCAATTAAGCACATATCCCCCCACCAAATATATATATATATGTATACATATGTCTATGTATGTATATATATCTCGGTTTGAGTAAGTTTGTGTGTGTATTTATATATGTGTGTGTGTATGTGTCAGTGTGTGTGTGTGTCAGCGCATGTGTGTGAGAGAGTCTGCGGAAACATTTGTTTAAAAAATATCTAAAGAAATAAGGTAAATAACAAATTTGGATATTTTTTTATGCAAACTAAAATTATGTTTTTTTTTATGCAATTTTTTGTAATATGGATATCTTGTATGCGTCAACTTTTAATTTAGAAAATGCACGCCTCACTGCATTTAATAATGACATTTTAAGATACAATTCGTTTATTTTAATAGACTTGCATTATCAACTTTCAAAGTGATTAATAAAAAAAAGAATCAACAGACAAAAAATCATTCTGGCAATTACCGACTTTGCGGATATACATTAAA
>CM042146.1:16949941-16954941 GCA_023376005.1 Doryteuthis pealeii
ATTAGTGAAATAGATCACTAATTAGGACTGAGCCTATTCTAGTAGAGACCAACCAAGCGGATTTAACCGGTTTTAATTCAGTTTTGCTTCTTCTAGACTGGTAGCCTAACCAATGTTAATGAGCCCAGTCTGCCTTACTATTTACCAATAGCTGGAGGGAGAGTAGTTGGATTTACACCTTTCCCAATGCTATTAGCACTATGTGAACTTGAACTTCGTCCAGTATTTGAACTCGGATCGACGAATCCATATCCTACGACACTAACCAGTAGACCATAACTGGGTTGACATTCTTTGACGACGGACATAGGATTAAAACACTGGACCTTTACCAATACGCAGGATAGGACTTATACGCTTACCAAAGGATTCCATAACACAGGACTTTCTTTAAGCCCTTTTCAACTGGCCAAAGATGGCAATTAAAAACTGTACAGTGTCTAGTTTTACAATGGCCACTACCCAGCCCCACTGAACCTGGTGTCTGTCTGTTTAGTAACCACCACCCATCACCAGTGAACCTGGTACCCAGCTGTGTTTTGCCGCCACCCACTACGAGTCAAACGGGCGCTTGGCTGTGTAGTGTCCACATCTCAAATATAGTGAACCTAGAGTCGGGCTGTATAGTAGCCGCTATCTAAAGTGAATCTAGTAATATTATCAATAATAAATTGATATGTTTCGGTATATGTACATAAAACAAAACAAAAAAACAAACAATATGAGTCTAGGTAAAAAATCAACATAAGTAAAATAGGTAGATATTCTAGCCAGATCAAAACATTAGGTTTATAAGTTCCCAGAATTCACACTCAATTGTCCAATTGGACACATGGCCTAGTGGATAAGGTAGTTATGTTAAGTGACAGATATCTCTGGTACCCGAGTTCAGAAAGCAGGAAGAAAAATAATTAATTAACACAACTCCTACCCCAGCTATGGTTAGCAGAATGAGATCAGGATATCCCCGTGGAATAAATAAAGGGTTACGTTCAAAGTTCCGTGATGGCTCCCGAATACGACAGGAAAGTTCCCGAGTTCGAAAAGACGGTTCCCGAGTCCGAGAAGGTTCCCGAGTCCGAGAAGGTTCCCGAGTCCGACAAGAAATACCTGAAGAAAGCCGGAGGGTATATCGGCCGAAACGTTGTACAAATAACAATGAAGATGGGGACAATAGTCCGAATAGCGCAGATAATACTAAATTGATAGGTGTTTTTCTGTGACCACCTGTGTGATATGTTTCTTTTCTTATAAAATCATCATCATCATCTCGTCATTTCATCTTTGTTTTACTTCGACACACGGCAAAGCCACATCTACTTAACAAATTAAATAGATTAAATCCTCATTATCTAACCGACAAAGTTATTTCCTGTATATTATTCTTAGATCGGGCAATGGGAAATTATCATATATAAATATTTGAAATGTAGAAATTATTGACATCTTATAAAGGAGATTGTATCTCTATGCGTCTATAACCGAAATTACGTCACCTCTGACGTCACATTCGCAATGATTGTTTTAAATTTGAATCTCAATCATTAACAAAAATGTTTCATATTCTTAATAGCTTTGACTTTATCAACATAGTAATAACATTTTATTGTATTTATGTATACAGACAAATAGCGTCTTAAACGGAGAGGTTAATTTTCATATTGAACATAAAAAGGTGATTTTATTAAATATTTTCTTGGTTTCTAATTGGTTGGTTTTATTTTGATAAATGTTGTACCGGCCGTTCCTACAGTGGAGAACATGCACCGGTTCTCACTATAAATAGTGAGACACCGAGTGGAAAGGGAGCACTGTTCCCGTTAACGACAAGCTAGTCGTACATGTACCATTAATTGTAAATACACTTGTCTTATTTTACCCCATCTCGACTTGACTTCTTTTTACTGTTGGGACTAACATCACAACAATAAATATGAGCAAAAATACTGTTAAAAATCTTAAAATAAATCCATAAACAAAAAGAAGCGAATGTACTTCCATGTTTTACTGTCTAATTTAATTAAATAGTTAAATATTGAAAAGTTAGCAATGAAAGGCGGGAGTGATGAACAGAGCTAGCATTCAAACTGTCATATTCTTTGATTGGTGTAATGGCTTAGTTAAAAAACGTGGAGACGCGTGTGTATATTTAAAAAATAATTAGGGGCAAATTTGTGGAAGCAAACTATGTCGTTAATAACCCTGTAACTATTTATTGTGATAATCTATCGAGCATATTACTGGCAAAAAACCCCATCATACACCAGCGATCAAAACATATTGATATAAAATATCAATTTATAACGGATGAAATTAAAAAGGGGTGAATACTCTTGCAAATGTTGCGTGCAGTACTGAACAAGTAGTGGAAACAGCACCCCACTAGGGAGCAGCTGTATGGTCACCTGCCCCCTATCTCACAGATCATCCGAGTGAGACGGGCTAGACATGCAGGACACTGCTGGAGAAGCAAGGACGAACTCATAAGCGATGTTCTCCTGTGGAAGCCAACACATGGACATGCTAGGGTGGGACGCCCAGCAGGGACCTACATTGACCAGCTATGTAAAGATACTGGCTGCGGCGAGGAAGAACTCGCAGGTGCATGAATGATAGGGAGGGCTGGCGAGAGATTGTCATGGATATCCGTGCTGCCTGCACGACATGATGATGATGATGATGATGATATAGAATCGGAAAAGAATATTGCAGATCTGTTCACAAAACCATTGAATAAGATAAAACTTAATACTTTTTAAAAAGATATCATGGGATGGTGGGGGCAAAATTAAATGAACTTTAAATATCGCCCTGTTTCATTTAAGTTTAATGTAATAATTACTAATTCGGTATATGTACATAAAAACAATTAAAATAACATTTGAATCAATGTAATCTTTTATATACGTTCTTATTTAGTTTTTTTTATTATTATTCAATATAATATTCTAAAACCAAAATACTTTCCCCTGGAAAGCACATATTTTAGCGAGTGAGTATAATTGTTTTATATTGCCTTTAGTTATTTCATCGACAATAACTAATAGAAAAAAATACTGGAACAAAACATTTATTTGATTAATAACGAAGATACTTCAACCGTGCTATATAGTATAAGCAATTTATGTACTTGCTGTATTTTTTATATATTTCTAGTAATAAAAATGTCAGTTGCAGGGTCTGGACATGATAATTCGCAACTTTTTTTATTAAACGGTAAAAAAAAAAAACGAGAATATAAAATACATTATTTATTCATTGTTTGTATTTCCTATTAAGCCAGCATCAGCAAATCACTATAGGGAGAGACGATCAGGATGTATAGCCTTGTTTTATTCACACGGAAACAACGCAGAGAGAGAAGAGAGAGAGAGAGAGAGAGAGAGAGAGAGAGAGAGAGAGAGAGAGAGAGAGAGAGAGAGAGAATAATAAGACCGTTTGATAGAATAGGTTTTCAGCCAAGAAACACTACTTCCAATGTAATCACCACAATTGAATAGGAATTTTCATAAGAGATGAATTTCAGCCTGAAACCACAAGAATCACTTTTTTAAAAAAAAAAAGGAAAAATGCGTATAAATGCATAACCAAATGAGTTTAGAACAGGAAGAATAGTTATGATTGCATTTCCTGAGAATCTCTTTGAGCAAAATATTTCGTGTCGTAAAATCTTAAATAAATGGAAATTTAAGTATTTTCCCGAAAAACAGTCCGTCTTGAGAAAAGCAAATTTTGACCTAAACTGACCAATAGTTAAAAACATAAAACATATTCCAGTATAAAAATATTTTTTAAATATCTCAGTCTAATTTTCTGTGACTAAAAATAACCTATTTTGTTTTATGACGACTTCTAATGACATTAAATGGGTTAGATAGTTATTAGATTCCTAATACTTATATAAGGTATTGTAGAAATCATAATGGCGATTAGTGCAGCTGATGGCCTTGAGAGTGAGTGACAACGCTTGACCTCATTCTCACCTTGCTTTCCGGGGATAAATAGTGAGAACCGGAAGGCATAGAAGACTCTGTTCCGGTTTAAGGAGTAAGCAACTCAGTCAGTCAGTTAGAAGTTAGAAGCCGAGCTAGCAAGATGTAAGGATCTGCGCAGAATGTCTGGGTTGGGGATTTGGAAATAAAGTAACATCAACGTAAATCGATGTCTTGTGTTTATTAACTAAAAACTAACAATGACACAGGGCTTCTGATAAGGAGTGATCCCTAACAGAAACCAGACCCTGATGAGGAGAAATCCCTAGCATGGAAAACCAGACCGGAATACCCAAGTTAACACCAGACGCTAGACCAGACCAAGATGATAGACGATCAGAATAGCAAAGCCGGCCAGAGGAGAAGACGACTAGAGTAAGAAGTAAGAAAAGGGTATACAACATTATATCGATTTGGTACGGTGAAAACCTCACTATGCAACAAATATCCACAGAAGTCAGATTTGCACAATCTCTTTTTTGGGTGTGAGGACTGATCGACATATAAATAAAAAAATAATAATTCACTGATAATTTGGTACGAAATTAAATTTTGAACAAGCTACGACATGGTATAGGCACAAATGGGAATACGCCTTAGAGAATGAGAAGCAGAAAATTCTCGGAAAATTTGAGATATAGACGGATCGCCTAATTCCAATCAGAAAACCAGATATAGAGTTGATGAATAAAGCTTAGATATTACATGCCTCTGAATCATACTATAAAATATATCAGCTGACCCAATATGTGTCTCATAGTTAGCATGTGCACATTAAACTAAACTGCGTGGAAAGTATCTAAGAAAATCAGGTTGAAGCCAAGAAATTATACATGACTATTTGTTTATCTATATACTATAAATCAACACACACACACACATATATACACACACACACACACACACACATATATATATATATATATAGATGTATGAGTGTGTGTGTAAAGATGAATTTAATGAGTCAGACGAACCTACTATTAGTTTCGCTTAATGCTCTTCAGGGCT
>CM042146.1:16962441-16974941 GCA_023376005.1 Doryteuthis pealeii
TCATTATTTTTTAGTTTGTTTTATAAGAAAGTAAGCCTAATATTGCTAATATATTCTTATAAGTCACCTGCAAGTGCATTGTTCTCCCAGGACAGGAAACTCACATTTATACAGAACAAATATACGAAATTCTTTGAAGTTATAGTCAATTTTTCCTCTGAGGAATAGACTTGGTGAATACATTTCGAAACACAGCTGCCTTAGATATTCGATTTCCGTAGTAGTTTAGATCTACAGACACACACACACGCGCGCACACACACACACACACACACACACACACACACACATATATATATATTATATATATTATATATATATAATATATATATATATATATGCGCGTATTATATTTATGTCTCCATATGTATAAGATTCTATGAATATATGTGTTTGGTTTTACTAATAAGTATCGATTAGCATATCATATTTTCTATTCAACTGTCAGTGACATTACAGCAGCATTTAGGCATTTACATATTTGTATTTGAAAAAAGAAATCAGCTTGCAGTTGACTATGGACGTGTAAATGAATAATATATCCAGGAATACTAAAACACACAGGAGAATTTACATAAAAAAACTACTCGTCAAAAATAACCGAACACTCAGCTAAAACCTCACTACATCAAACCAATGTAGTGTATAAATTTACTTGCCCATTTCGAGAGTGACTCTCAGAAAACAAATCAAATATTAAAACCTACATTAGACACACTCACACAATACTCTCCCACCGCCGTATATACCATCTCTCTGATACTGTGACATAATAACACCAAATTACAAAACACACCTCCTCCGATATAAGACAAATCCTAAACAAAAATACAATAGTCCTCTATAAAAATGGCAAAAACCCCAAACAACAAACCCAACATTAGTAAAATAGAATTTAATATTGGTAACAATAAACTAAACATCTTCAATAACTAACACACTAATCTTAGCAACCCCAGAAAAATAATAGACTCTCTTAATGCAAAAAATAAAAGGACTAGAAAAATACATAACACACTAGAACCTACAATCCCGTGATGACGACCGCAGACGCGGTTGAAAGCGCTACGGTAAAGAAGATGGGACAATTTGTATACCAACTGGATCTCGAACTCCTGAAAATAACTAGACGACTAGAAAAACATCAGATAAATATCATGAAAAATCAAAATCCAGTCATTTTAACAACACTTGCTTAGATTCTAACTTCTGTCAAAATACGCATTTGTATGATAATATATATAATATATATAATATATATATATATATATATATATATATAAAATGGATTTTCGACAAAGAAACAACACCATCCACCTTTGTATTATATTGGAAAAAATTTAAAAGACTCTACCATATATATAAAAATGTTTTTTTGAAAACATATACATCCTTTATCAAACGGAATTAATTTAAAATAAAAAATTTTCAAAAATTTTCAAAAGAAATTTTTTTCTATTTTTAACAAATAAAGGGAGGTAACTTCGTTGGCATTGTTAAAAAAAAATGCAACTTTTGAAACAATTTAAATTTTTAATAAATCCGAACTACAATAGCGTCCGCGGAAGTAACCGACGTTATTCACGGTCCAGAATGTGACATTAAGTAAAGATCTTCAACAAACACCATGGGATCTAACTCACCGACCTGATGATTGCCCCTTGGCATGAAACCTGGGTAGCTGTTTATAATGAACATTGATCTATAAAAACTCAGCAAATTAAATATATATATATATATATATATATATATATATAGTTGAATTAAGTGACAAATAAAAGTTTTAGCTTTTATTCATTTATTTGGGAACGATATTACTACCAATGGTTTCCTGATAAAAGCATTCATCAGGTAAACGAAATAGTTTTTTTTAATGACAGAAATGGTGTAAATGGTCAAATGTGTGCGTTTTTTAACTGTATTCTCGTGTTGTATGTTTGCGTGTTTACGTGATGTCGAATGCTCTTTTTCTTTGTGCGTGTGTGTATTTTTGTTTGTGCGTATGTGTATGATGTCATGGGCGTGCGCGTGGGAATGGGTGAAGTCTGTGATGATATGATTGTCTCCACGCGCGTGTGTGCGTATGAATATTCGTATTTGTGTTTGGTATTGTTGGTTACGTATGTTTTGTGCTATTAATATGATGTATTTTTAATTATGGTGTTTTATATATTGCATTGGTAACACAATGTGATCGTTATATTTGTATGAATTATTGTACAATGTAGACAGGTAGAGTGAAAGATACTTACAGTTTGGCGGATCTGTTACAGTGTTTACTATTTTTTTTAAATCATTTTTTTTAATTGAATAATTGGGTAGAAGAGGTGTGTGGGGGTTATGTTTATGGATCGAAGTGTGATTGTAGGTGTTTATTTTCATGTTGGTATTTCGATAGAATTTCAGATTTTTTGTTTATTAGGGTGTGTTGTGATGGATGAGTGATAATAGAAAGTTTTTCTTGGAGACAAAGAAGTCATCTTTTAGACGTTTTGCTGTAAGCGGGTGCAACTTTCAGAATCTCCCAGCTCACGTCTGGCGAAATGTCCATATCTTTCAAGTTCCAGATATGTGTGGATAGAGTTGTATATGTAGAATATTTCTTGTTCGAAAATGAAAATTTATGGTTGTAAATTCTTTGCTTCAGGGTTCCTTCCGTTGCTCCTATGTATTGTTTGATTGAGGTGTTTGTTTTTACGGTAGCTCTCTACACCACATTTTTTGGAGACAATTTCCTTGTAGTGGAAACGAACTCTTATCCCTGCAGTTGCACTGGTTGTTAGTTCGCGTGGTGTTTTGTTGGTTTTCCAACTTTTTATTGTGGCTTTTCATGATTTGTGATATATTTATTGTGCAACTGTAGCTGATTTTTAAGGAAATTTTGCTAAAGATTTTAGCTAGCGGGCTGTGTATTGGGAAGTGTTTGTTAATGAGGTTTAAAAAATCTTTACAAATGCTGGATGTTACGCATTTGTTGTATGGTGGGTAGAACCAGATGATATTTCTTTGTCTGTGTCTTGTTTTGTTTTTGTTTTTTTGGTGGTGCGTATTTTAATTTTTGTTTATAACCACTGGTTTTTAATGCATTGTCGTATATATTTTTATTTTTGTTGAAGATACTGATTTTAGAGGAGTTATCAGATAGCCTGCGGCTAATTGATTTCGGTATTTGTTTGATTATGGATGGTGGGTGGTTTGAAGAGGTGTGTATGTAGAGAGGTGTGTCGTTTTCTTTCTTGTAAGGTTCGAATATATATATGAATGTACTGCTTGAAATGCAAAAACATTACTCACACAAGTACACACACATACATAAATTGACATTCCCTGCGATTCTTATTGGGCCCGTTGACTTGACGATAAGTAACTAACAAACCGCTTTGAAACCAATGGTAACAAGCGCACCTTAAATGTTTTGTACACTATAATGAATAACTAAATAAAGCTCTCATACCTGTAATCAAGCACTTTATTTTAAATTATTCAATACTAGAAAAAAACTATATCTATATCTATCTATCTCTCTCTCTCTCTCTCTCTCCTCTCTCTCTCTATATATATATATATATATATATATATATATTATATATATATATATATATTATAAAAAGGAAGGTCCGCAAAATGTATTTTGTTCTCAGAAAAAAAATGTTAATTCTTTTTGTTTTACATGTGCAACACGTGTTTTCAGATCTTCTGGTATCTTCTTCAGGCTTTGATTCATATTATCAATCAAAGCCTGAAGAAGATACCAGAAGATCTGAAACACGTGTTGCACATGTAAAACAAAAAGAATTAAAAAATTTTTCTGAGAACAAATACGTTTTGCGACCTTCCTTTTTTATAAAAATATTGAATTTTCACCCGTTGGAACCAGAACAACACTTATATATATATATATATAATATATTATATATATATATATATATAATATATATATATATATATATACGTGTGAGTGTCTGTCCTCTGGTTTTGTCAATGGTGTAGCGATTGTGTGCTTCTCTTTGGATTAATGTGCGGTCTGGACGTTTTCGCCAGTAGAGGCCAAGACTACTTAAATGAGAGACCGGAAAATTATATCTCTTTCCTCTGGAACCTGCAAACACTTCACATGATGTAGACGCTTGTGCTTCTTACCTTTAAATGTGTGTGTGTTTGTGAGAGGGGGCTTTGCCTCTCAGCCATCTATCAGTAAGTGACATTCCTGCAGAAAGTTTGTATCATTTCGTTAGTCCTACTTTCTTTATACATGTTTATATATTTGTTCACTATGCATTGCTGTACCATGTGTAATTAGTATATGTATTTGTGTCCTGGATGTATTTCTATGTGCTCACTATTAAAATCTATGTTTGTTATATCTTATAACTTCTTTGTCGGAATATTTTTGTATTTATATATACCCACGTTGGAAGTTTACCATGAGACTTCCAACTTATTATAATAAATTTAAAACTTGCAATGGAAAACAGTATAGTCATGAATGTCTATTAACTATACATTTCAAATGATTTAATATTTTACCTAATTGTATATATATATATATATATATTATATAAATATATATATATATATATATATAATTTAATATACCAAAACTTGTTGGTAAATCCTCGCGGTGAGAAAAACTCAGCAAATAGTTTTATTGTAAAAATATACTACAAAACATCACCTGAGGAAAAAATTTGGAAAAAAGAAAAGACCAAGATAATCGTACCAACGAAAAATAATATATTGGTACAATATTTGGCCCAAAAAAAAGACAATTTATACGTATATATATATATATATATATATATATATATATATATAAGATATATATATAAGATATATATATTCATACAAAACCGCCGGGAAAATAAAAAACAATTCATATATATATATATAAGATATATATATATATATATATAATATATATTATATATATATATATAAGATATAACCGCCAGGAAAATAAAGCTAATAAGTAAAAGTGCTCAAAATACCTAAGTACAGCCAATAATAATAATACCTAATTAGACCCAATAATAATTTATTTTATATATATGTGTGTGGTGTGTGTGTGTGTGCGTGAGTGTGTGCGCGCGTGTGTGTGTGGGTGGGTGTGTCTGTTCTTGTACAGTATTTGTGATAGGTTACTACGTTCAGTTATCATGTGCTTTGTGGATCCATATTCTGTTACTCTCTCTCTCTCTCTCTCTCTCTCTCTCTCTCTCTCTCTCTCTTATTCGCTGTCTGTATGTGTCTATCTCTCTCTCTGTATATGTATACCTATCTCCATCTCTTTCTCTCTGCTTCTCTATCCCTGTGTTTGCTCTCTCCCAGTCTGTGTTTCTCTCTACCTCACTCTCTTTTCTCTCTATTTCTCTGTAAGTCTGTCGCTCCCCCTCCCTCTCCTCTTCTCTCTCTTTATATATATATATATATATATATATATATATATATATATAGCCTGAATTTTCTATTCTCCCTGTTCTTATCAATTCTTGCTTTTACATAATTGATTCTAGTAGTTTTCCTTCGGGCTTCGAGTAAGAATTGTTCCCTTTCTCTTTTTAGGTTTCATCTACACAGCCATGTCATCCCTTGGAAACATTTCCTTAATTTTTCCAGGACGTTACATCCTTCGCTTTATAGTTTTCACGATTCCTGTTTTTTTGTTTTTTTTCAGTTTGCCATTGGGTTATTTTTGCAGAATCTTTGTACGTTGTTATTATTATTATTATTATTATTATTATTATTATTATTATTATTATTATTATTATTATTATTATTATCCTTTTGAGTTTTCACATCAGTGTTAGCTGATGGTCTTTCACTGGAGCCTGAGTGACAGCAAGTCTCCTCAGGTCTCCAGGACTCTTCTGGGTATTATGGCAGATTGCAACAGTGCAGTGTTCTGAATGGTTTCAATCCTTCCTCTGATTTCCAAACTTTCCAAACCCTTTTCCAATCCATTTGGGACTGTTCCAAGTGCACCAACTACAATTGGTATAACTTTCACTTTCATATTCCATAATGTTTTCAGTTCTCTGGCAAGGTCCAGATATTTGTCAATTTTTTCATTTTCCTTTAACTTCACCCTGTGATCCGCTGGCACTGCAAAATCCACCAGTTGACAAGTTTTTTATTATTATTATTATTATTATTATTATTATTATTATTATTATTATTATCGAGTTTTCACACTTCCTGTAGTCGGTGGTTCTATATAGGCTGAGTGACAGCATATCTACGCAGATCTCCAGACCTCTTGTGAATATTCTAGCCGATTTTAACAGTGGTGTAGTTTGGATGGTCACATTTTTTCTTGTGATTTCCAATTCATCCAAATTTTGTTCCAGAGCTTTGGGAACCGTTACAAGGGCACAAATTACAAGTGGCACGAACTTCACTTTCCCATTCCACAGTTTTCTCAGTTCTCTGGCAAGGTCCAAGTATTTGTCTATCTTTTTGCTTTCTTTAATTCTCCTTCAGTGGTCGACTGGAACGGCAAACTTCTTGTTAATCAATACTAGGTCTGGTCTCCTGTTCGGGATTAGGGGATCCGTCAGTATCTCAAAGTCTCAGAAAATGTTATGTGTCTCATGCTCCAGAACAGACCCAGGCTTGTGCATATACTATTTAGTTGTATGGTGAAAATATAATTTCTTGCACAATTCCCAGTGGATCACCTTTCACATACAGTCGTGCCTAGTCTTGTACTCTCTTGGTGCATTCGCTTATTATACGATTAACCGGTTCTTATCAATCTCCCCACAGTCTCCCCACAATCTACACGTGATTATTTACTCCTTTTGAGTTTTCACATCAGTGTTAGCTGATGGTCTTTCACTGGAGTCTGAGTGACAGCAAGTCTCTTCAGGTCTCCAGGACTCTTCTGAGTATTCTGGCAGATTGCAGCAGTGCAGTGTTCTGAATAGTTTCAATCCTTCCTCTGATATCCAAACTTTCCAAACCCTTTTCTAATCCTTTTGGGACTGTTCCAAGTGCACCAACTACAATTGGTATCACTTTCACTTACATATTCCACAACTTTTTCAGTTCTCTGGCAAGGTCCAGATATTTGTCAATTTTTTCATTTTCCTTTAACTTCACCCTGTGATCCGCTGGCACTGCAAAATCCACCAGTTGACAAGTTCTTTCTTTTTTGTTTATCAACACTAGGTCTGGCCTTCTTGCAGGGATAAGGAGATCTTTTTCAAAGTCCCAGAGAATTTTGTGCGTTTCGTTCTCAAGAACAGATTCTGGTTTATGCATATACCATTTTGTTGTGTGGTCAAAATTTAATATTTTGCATAATTCCCAGTGGATCACCTTCCCAACCCAGTCGTGTCTAGTTTTGTATTCTCGTTGTGCTAGTTTGCTACATTCGCAGAGTATATGGATAACAGTCTCATCTCTATTACCGCAAAGTCTACATTTACTATTCTGTTGGGTCTTATCAATTTTTGCTTTGATGTAGTTTGTCCTTATGGCATTTATTATTATTAAGTAGTAGTAGTATTACATGGGGAATGCTTCCCACCAGTAAACACTGGGAGTTTTCACTTGAGTCTGATTGAGTCTGATTGAGTATTCTATTTTTTCTGAACTTCACATTTCTTTCTGAGATTTCCAATTACTATAAATCATTTAAAAAAAAACAAAAAAAAACAACAAATAAATAAAGAGGACTGTTCTATTATGATCAACAGTAATTTCTGTTCTCTGGCAATGTCTAAGTATTTATATTTTCTCTTTCTTTAATTTTGAGAACAGCATTAATGAGTTTATATATATATATATATATATATATATATATATATATATATATATATATATATATATATATATATATGGAGATAGGATGGATGTAGAAGAATCCGACAGTATGAGGTAGGTAAAAGGATGGTGAACAAGAGATCATAACTCAAAACAAATCTAAGAGTTGAAAGCTACCCTTGTGCCCATCTACTCCCATCCTCTCTCTACTTCCTGTAAACTACCCTCACTTCATTCATGTCTGCCCCTATCCTCCGTCCCTTCACTTCCACTACTAATTCACCACCCACCAAATTAACTTGTACTTGCACTTAATTTTGATTTCAATAAAAATCATTTGTCCGATGGTGTCCGTATAGATAGGACGTAACGTTTCAACTCTTAGATTTGTTTTGAGTTATCATTTCTTGTTCACCATCCTTTTACCTACCTCATATATCTTCTTATTATAATGGAGATTGTGTGTTTTTCTGTCTGTAACCGAAACTAAATTATTAATCGAGTCACAATTAACATAGTTATTTACATCACATTCTTCATGATTTTATTTATATTTAAACCTCAATTATTAATAAAATTGCTTCACCTGTTTATTAGTGTTGTCAATATCTACATACTAATAACATGCTATTGTATTTAGATATACAAAAAATAGCGGTTTGCAGTGTGAACGGGAAGGCTAATTTGCATATTGATATTAAAAATGAGATTTTATTAAATATGTGCTTAGTATTATTGATTTCTAACTGTTTGGTTTTATTTTAATGAATGTAAGCAAAAATCTCTCCAATGAATCTTAAATGAAATCCATTAACAAGAAAAAATAAGTGTAATTTTATTCTTTATTTCCTAATTTAACTAAATAGTTAAATAAGTAAAATTCAGCAATGAAAGACGGCAGTGATTGCAGAGTAAGTTTCATTTCTATTTCTCTATTATACCCCCACTCTGTTTCAAATCATTTTATCTGCATTCTTATTAGACTTTCTAATTTAATACGATATTTTATTACATTAAAACTTAATACTTGCACCCGGAGGGTGCATATATTTGCTAGTATATATATATATATATATATATATATATATATATATATATATGTGTGTGTGTGTCTGTGTGTGTATCTATATTTTTATATATGTATAATATATATATATATATATATTATATATATATATATATTTATTTATATAATATAGTATATAATCTCTAATTGTCTTTATTTTCTCAGGATATTAGATAATATTTCAAAATATAGACATATTTAAATAGGGAGTCATCGTTAAAAGGTTTCTGTTTTTCAAATCTTCATCGGAGCATTAAGACGTGTTGTCTGAAAAAAAACTGAAACGGTTTACCGTTTTTGGTATAACTTTTTCTCTCTATTTTATACATACTGTCGGATTTATTTTCATATTAAGTACTCCCTTAATAATACCTCAAACATTGGACCACCATTAATTCACAAATTCAGACAATTATAATCATAATCCCTTGTAATATAATATACTCCCTCTCTCTCTCTCTCTCTCTCTCTCTCTCTCTCTCTCTCTCTCTCTCTCTCTCTCTCTCTCTCTCTGTATATATATATATATATATATATCTGTGTGTATGTGTGTGTATGTATATCTTTGTGTGTGTATATATGTATTTTATATATTAAAAAAACTAGCAAATATATGCACCCTCCGGGTGCAAGTATTTAAGTTTTAATGTAATAAAATATTGTATTAAATTAGAAAGGCTAATGAAACTAAATAAGAATACAGATAAAAAGATTTGAAACAGAGGGAGTATAATAAAAGATTTGAAACAGAGGGAATATAATAAAAAATGGAACAACTGAAAATTACTCTTCCATCACTCTCGTCTTTCATTGTTATTTTTTCTAATTTAAGTATTTAGTTATAAGAGGAAGTAAAGAATAAAATGACACTTATTTTTATCTTGTTAATGGATTTCATTTAAGATTCATTGAAGAGATTTTTGCTTATATTCATTAAAATAAAAACAAACAGTTAGAAATCAATAATACTAAGCACATATTTATTAAATTCGATTTTTTAATATTAATATGCAAATTAGCCTTCCCGTTCACACTGTAAACCACTATTTTGTTGTATATATAAATATAATTGCATGTTGTCAGTATGTAGACATAGTTAACAGTATTAATAATGTAAGATAATTTTATTAATAATTGAGGTTTAGATAAAAATAAAATCATGGAGAATGTGATGTCAATAACTAAGAGAATTGTGACTTGAAGTAGGAATATAGTTTCGGTTACAGACAGAAAAACACACAATCTCCATTATAATAAGATGTTGTTAAAGTCAATGGAATCCTTATTGATGTTGATTAAAAGAAAAACATTTCTTTCAACTTTTCTATCAATTTTTTAAAACAATAATTTAGATGCTTAATAACAAATGATAACATACGCAGCTTTTATAATGGTCCAGAAAAGAATTAAAAGTACTTGGTCTACAAATGTAAACCCCTTCGAACAAGTGATTAATTCCTTTCATGATGATAATATTAAAAAAAAAAATTGTCAGAAACATTGAAAGAAAAAAGAAAAGGAAAAAATCCTAAACCTAAAGAATTCCATTATTTTTAAGCCAATGTCCTTGCATGAAAAAAATACTACGCAAATAAACCAATATATATATATATATATATATAATATATATATATATATATATATATATATATATATATATATATATATTATATATATATATACATATATATATTACTACATATATTATACTATATACATATATATATATCATATATATAATAATATATATACATATATATTATACTATATATATATATTATACAATATATATGTGTATATATATATATATATATATATATATATATATATATATATATATATATATATATATATATATAAATATATATATATATCTCGTTCATATTATATTATATAAAGGAAAACTTTAAAATAGGTTTGAGAGTGTGAAAATGTCTACATATTTTTTCTCGACATTTCTGCAACAAGAAAAAAAAAACTCAACCTCATAGGGAATGTTGCTTTGTTTTGTGTCAGTGAGAGACAAAACAATATGTCTTTTTTTTTTTTACCAAGCCAGAACCAGCGGCCCAAATGCCCCGTCTACTTACCGACACATTTTGGATAGTAGTGGAAATTAACTAATTCACTCGAGTTAATTTCCCAAGTGATTTTACTTTCGACTAGGTAAAAAGGAAATGCTCACAATCGCACAATCGGGCACACCTGTTTTTGTCCAAAATAATACACGTTTGCCAAAATTATATGAGATTTCGCACATAGAACCAACATACAAGTTGAGGAAGAAGAGAATTCTCCTATCAATGAATATGGTTAGACCATGTGTGTCCGAGTGTGATACTGTTGGCAGGTTTTTTTTTAATTCACTGTTGCATGTATAGTGCCGACATCTTTATGTACCAACAAATATAATATTATATGTAGTTGATTTAATATATATATATATTATATATATATATATATATATATATAATTATAATTATAATGGAGATTGTGTGTTTTTTCTGTCTGTAACCGAAACTATATTACTAATCGAGTCAAAATTAACATAGTCATTTACATCAATTCTTCATGATTTTATTTATATTTAAACCTCAATTATTATAAAAATTGCTTCATCTTTTTATTAGTGTTGTCCATATCTACATACAAATAACATGCAATTGTATTATATATACAAAAATAGCAGTTTGCAGTGTGAATGGGAAGGCTAATTTGCATATTGATATTAAAAATGTGATTTTATTAAAGATGTGCTTAGTATTATTGATTTCTAACTGTTTGGTTTTATTTTAATGAATATAAGCAAAAATCTCTTCAATGAATCTTAAATTAAGTCCATTAACAAGAAAAAATAACTGTCATTTTATTCTTTATTTCCTAATTTAACTAAATAGTTAAATAAGTAAAATTCAGCAATGAAAGAAGGGAGTGATGGAAGAGTAAGTTTCATTTCTGTTTTTCTATTATAACTCCACTCTGTTACATATCTTTTATCTGCCTTCTTATTAGACTTTCTAATTTAATATGATATTTCATTACATTAAAACTTAAATACTTGCACCCGGAGGGTGGATATATTTGCTAGTATATATATATATATATATATATATATATATATATATATATATATATATATATATATGTATATATATATATATATATATATATATATATATATATATATATAATCAATGGTAATATTATGGTTTCACACTCATAACTTAAAGTTTCATGGTAATCCAATCATCAGATGAGATCAATGGTTGGGATGTCAAAAACCAGTCGTGAAATGGTTGAGATGTTAGTAATCAATTTTTTTAGCGTTTATATGAAGCGTTTTTCACGCGATGGGAAATGTAAAGCTAAAAATTGTTGGTTTTTTTTTAACTGTGGCTTGTTTAACGTTTATGTGACGTGGATTGTATTCACGTGATGTAATGTCATGACGTTAAATTTGTATTTAAAAAACATTTATGACAATCCACATCACATAAACGTTAAACAAGCCACAGTTTAAAATAAAACAATTTTTAACTTTACATTTCCATACGCGTTAAAAACGCTTCATATAAACGCTAAAAAAAATTGATTTTTAACATCTCAACCATTTCACGACTGGTTTTCAACATCCTAACCACTGATCTCATCTGATGATTGGATTACC
>CM042146.1:16979941-16989941 GCA_023376005.1 Doryteuthis pealeii
CTTTAGTTCCGTTGTTTGTATTGAGTTTAGTTTCCGTGGATATTCAATGTTAGTATTTCTTACTAGAACGATTTTAGTATCAGTTTACTCATCCTTGGTAATCCGTAGTATTCCTTCTGGGAGGGAATTCATCCGGCAACTGATTCTAGGACAATTTATCAACGAATTTATAAACATTGTTGTCGTTTTTCCATTTATCAATATATCTCCTGCTACTTGGTTGAGGCTATGAATATAAATCATGAATTTTCGTACAGCTCATTCCAAAGAAAATGCAACAGTTCCGCTATAGCAATGTCTCGGAGACCCTGGTTTTAGAACCAAGAACCTTGTGATTCCTTGCCAAACGTTCTACCGATTGCGCTAAACCGGCACTGGTTCCTTTATACCCTAGGTATGAAAGAGAGTATACTCAGTAGTTCTCCTCGTCTGAATATCTTGTTAACAGAAAGTTCATTTCATAATTGATTTCAGAACAGTTATCAACGATCTTCAATTCGTTCTATGAAAGTTTCTCATTTGCCAATTCTTACCGAAGTCACTGCCGCTGATGCTGTGAAAGTTCATAAATAGTGTTGCAGATTGACTATTGTTCAGTTTGTTTTACGCGGGAAGTTCGAAAAGACAAAGGAAAATGGAACTGAGAAGACAATGGCTAAGGTAGACAGAGGGTCTGGTGTGACAAAGGACTCATCTGGACAAACGGGAATTTGAACAAAGAGAAAGGACTTCCGGTCAACCGAACAAAGAGATGTGTGGGTGGACTATACAGTACTTAAAGACCCAGGAGACGGCGAACAGGGCAGTCAAGGTGAGAGCACAAGGAGTCTGACCGTCGATACGGTCGAGCGCTGCCGCGGGCAGTAAGGCTCGCTCACCACCTTCCACCACACCAGCAGTAGTAGTGCCCATTATCAATGCCCGCCACTCACATCCACGTACAACCGAGATGAGAGAAATAAAGTCAAAATCTCCTACTACATAGAGCATGCCTTGTGATTCATTTAAACGACCACTAGATACATCGTCTAGGGGTCAGAAACGATCTCCGCTGTATACCAGCAACGTATACGAGTCAGAGTAGCGTGAGTTTGAAGATGCCAGTATATAAGATGTACGATTTTCTTGCCTGAGTAGCGAGACGAGCGCTATGCAACAATAGTAGTGGTTATTTGGCGTACATCTTGTTTGTTGTGCGAAATGCGAAGGCGCATTTTATCACAGTGTCTAGATTGTTCAAGAAAATTCACACGTGATTGTTCAAGAAAATTCACACGTGTTGCATTTAGAACGTCGATTGGGTAAGTGGTTCATCTTTTTGAAGCATACAGTTTTCTTCCTCACCTTGTCATATATCAGTAAAAGTAAATTTATCGGTGTGGCTTAATGTCGGTATCAGCCAGACAGTGAGGGTGTCTATCCCCTTTTCACTAGCGCTAGACCAACGAGATTGTTTTTCGGCGTCTGAGGTGGAGCGCAATACCTACCATGAGATCCCCACTTTACAGCACAAATACCCGTGCTACTAATACGCTGAGTTGGCGAAGGCCGGTATCGAACCCAGAACCTTGTGGTTCCTAGTTCGACGCTCTACATACAGAGCTAAACCGACCCCATTATATATATATATATATATATATAATATATATATATATATATATATATATATATATATATATATATATATATTTATTTATTTATTTATTTAGTAAATGAAGAAAAACTCTAAACTTGCTTCATTACAATAATTTATTTCAACCGTATTATTAAAATTATTGTAATGAAGCAAGTTTAGAGTTTTTCTTCATTTATTAAATTTCTTGCTCTGTCCTGTTACTCACTGGTATTAGTCACATTGAGCTCTCCTTATGGTCTACCTGCATCAGCTTGGTTAAACCACACATGGAAAGACCCTAACTACGGAAAAAAAAAATATATATATATATATGTGTGTGTGTGCGTGTGTGTGTGTGTGTGTACATTAACGGAGAATGGGTCGTTTTGACATCTATGTACCATTATCAGTAGAATAGAAAGTTGAAAAAAATGTGAATCTTATTAAATAACTGTCTGCAAAGCTATCTTCTTAACCACTGCTAACGGCGGGCTCTTTTTTTTCTGACTGGTTGTAATTGAGGTCCGCGTCTCTATATTTCCGTTTGCAATACAACATCGTATAAACAGGGTAAAAAAAAAACGGCTCTCTTCTGAAAAATAAACCCAACAATTCTATTTTATATACATTTATTTTTTCCCTTTCTTTTCTTAGAATTTCTTTTCCTATTTCCAATGTTGCTCATAACATTTAGGAAACGATAATTAGTGACTATCTTTTTATCCCCGGGGGATGTTCAACGGTGACTCAATTGGTCATTATTCATGCTCTGCTTCCGCTGGTCGTCTACGATAGGAGGGGGTAATATTACGTACAAGATCAATGTAACAGCGGTGGCGTTAATGGTAAATAATGTAGCGAAAGTCAAGTGTCAGGAGCAGGTGTCCGAAGAACAGAACAGTTAGAAAGACAAAATATTTATTTTCTAGATAAAAAAAATATTGAAGACTATAAAAAAAAATAGACTTGAATTAAGCGAGGAGAGAATTCTGGTAAAATATTCCTTTGCGAGTTAGACTTGTAGATTCTACAGTAAGAGATAGAGAAAAGAAACAAACATGAATGTGAACGTGTTAATGAAAATGAAAAGTACTGGAGGAAAAAGTAAGTAGGATAAAGTGGAGCGATGCTGGGCCCATAACCTGTTACAATTTTAGGGGCCATCCTTTAGGCTTCAAGCAAGAGCTTGTCCAGTGGGGATCCTTGGTAAAGAATCATTTGGTTGTTCCTTGGTGCTCTTCAAACCTGCAAGTTCTTCGTCAATGATTACAAATGGACGTCTCTCAGTGTAAGCGATTAAGTAGTCAACCAGCCACTCATTCGGCCTGTTGATTGCCTGAGGTTTAAACCCCGTGGCCTCACTTAGTCTATAAATTTAAGTGGTGTATTGTAGCACGGCTTATATACCATCAAATAATCCAACAAGGGTAGAATAATGAGGCTGATAATTAGGAATGTTCGATTTAAACAGAAAATTTTGAAAAATAGAGTTGAATTAAGTGAGGAGAGAATTCTGGTAAAATATTCCTTTGTGAGTTAAGTTTGCAGATTTTTGAGTAAGTGATAGACGAAAGTAACAAACATGAATGTGAACATTTTAATGAGAATGAAAAGTATCTGAGGAAAAAGTAAATAGGGTAAATTAGAAGCGTGCTGGGCCCATAACCGGTTAAAATTTTAGACCAGGACTACAAGGAGAAATACTAATTATAAACTATTTTCTACCTATGATTTCACATGAGGTTTACAAGAAGACCTACTAATACTAATATTTTCTACTTGGGATTTCAAGGGACACTAAAGACGGGGATTAAAAGAATTACCCAAATGAACCCCAACCATAGCGACAAGAACTCTCACAGATCATATGTGGAAAGCTTGCATGATTTGAAAATTAGCATTTGGAATTTGGGCTTTTAGTGGAAATGGGCTTTTTTTTGCAAGAGTAATTAAATTACTCTGTCAGTGACAAGGCGGACATTTAGCCCGGAGACAATTTGTGATGGAATATGACTTTCATGCGCAAATCTGCTAAATGCATACATTGAAAAAACAGCATCCAAACACTGTGTACTGACATGAGAAGGGGAAATATCTTAGCTAAAAGGCAGAACCCCACTGAGTAATTATTATTTTCTATAAACGAAATCATTTAAGTTTATATTTAAATATTCTATACCTGTTAGTTAGCTCCTTTTACACATATTGTTATTATCTAAAAAAAAAAAGAAAAGAAAACAGAAAAACATGACAACCGAGACCATAGGCAAAAATAACAAGAAGTAAAACCTATAGAAAAATATAGCTTAACACTTGTATCTAGTCAATGTGGAACTGAAAATAATAAGGATGTCAGGAACCCCTTTTTTAAAAATTCTACCAAAGATTTTATATTGGACGTAGATGTGATTCGTTTACTGGTCATACCATTGACTTTATATACATTTTTCTAAGAAACGTTTTTAATCCCCTTTTCTATGTAACAGGATCCATATAAAAGCAAAAACAAAAACAAATAGACCCCCACACACAAAACGTCATAGAATAAAAAATAGATGACATTGTAGCAAACTATTTTCAATCCGTCAGTTGTAAATTTCTCCTCAGTCTTGCATTCCAGATTTCCAACGAATTCATAGAAAATATGTATTTACCCAACCCCTCCGAACGAACAGGGTGTGACACGAGGCCAATCTTTAAGCGATGTATAACAGGTTTGAATTCAGAGTTTTCCTCCTATACCTATCAGCATCTCTGATGTTATCAGATTAATGTTGTCAATTAAAAGCATTAATTGATAAATAGTATTGTTATTATCTAAAAAAAAAAAAACACAGAAAAACAATTACTATTTGACAAGTCTTTGTTCTATTTTTTCTCATTTTTTCACAATTTTATTTTAATAACTTTTAGAAACCAGGGACCACTTGCCTTGGTGTTGTAGGTGACTCACCTATTGTTGTATACTCTTCTTTTTACTTCTATTATTCTTCTGCTCATCTTTGGTATCTTACGTTCATCTTCTAGCGTCTGGACTTCGTCTTGATGGTCGGTCGCACTTAATTCATTTCTTTTCTAGATCAGTCTTGTTGCCAAGACATTCATCAACAACAAAACCATATTTTTATGTAAGCTTTTATTTACTTAACTAAATATTTCATGTAACTAACATAACGCGCGTGTGCAGTGAGCTTCAGCTAAGGCAGAAAGACCTTATCTGCCTGACGTCCAAACTGAAACTGAAGACCAAACTAGGTCCCACGTGACTTCACGTATTTCGCGGGCTCTCTGTAATATTCCATGGAAAGTCCCGCCCGTGATATGAAAAGGGGTCATCTCTTCAGAAATACAGGGGGTTGACAATAATCTATGCATAGATTATGTGACATTATGATACGAACATTGGACGTACCCAAAGTGTATATTTAACAGAGCAAAGCTACTCAAGTGTGAAGTAGCAGATATATGTTCTTCGTGTACACTGTAACAAGGAAACCCTCTTCATTTGTACATTGATATATTGCTGAGTACATCTGTTCTCTACATTTTATCTCCGTGTTGAGTAATTAGTTATTGAACCTTAAGCATGTCATAACACTTGGGATAACACTTGATTCCTTTTATGAATAGCATTTGTAACATATGGACCACCCGCGTCCTCCCACATGCGAAAACAGATGCGATGTTGGAACTGTACGGACCCGAGGTTTGACTTATGTGTCCGGATGTTTGGCTAATATGCCCATAAAATAACAAGTGAGTCGAGTGCTGGGCGGTCAGCGGTCAGCAGCATCAGAAGCAGTCGACGGCGAAGCGCTTTTCAGTAAAGAAACGGATTTTAGTCGAACAGAAACAAAACTAAATAGGAAATGTGATTTTGAACTGCTAAAGATTATTTCGACTCCGACGTCGGATTTTCCAGCTGCTAGACGAATAATGTGTTGACCAACAGAGGGTCTGGCTTGTGAGAAACGGAGAAAATCGCTTGTTTTTGGTTGCCCCTCGGTGGGAGCTTGTTGATTTCGCCCCATATATTTTCCCCCTTCTATAAGGATGGATGATGTTCCTTTGGCAGCTGCTTTTGTACTTCATGAGTGCTTGGCTGAAGGTATTTTTAAAGCTTTGCTGGATGTGTTTTGACGTGTTTTTTTCTCAAATAAGAAAATTGTTAAAATGATGGTCCACAGACTTCATGATGCATCAGAGACTATCTCCCAAGCATGTGTTCACATATGTTTGGGTTTTTTTTTCAAATTGGAACTCGTAGAAAATGTTGATACACAGACTTTACAGAAAACTCCATGCATTATAAAAACACTTTTAAAACTTCTTTTTGTCATTAATTATATCTTTAAACATTCATACATCACAAAACTTAATTTTCATTTCTTCTGTTCTTTGATGTTTTTAATTATTCTCTTCTTTTCTTCTTAAACAATTTTTAAAATGCTAAATACATTTTTACAAAATTGTAGACGGGCATAGTTCATAACGTAAACTATTTTAATTATTTGAAGTTTCTACTGCCGGGTGTGACAAGAAGTTTCTCTTGACTTTTAGAAAATTAATTAAAAGTTTTTCTTCTAAAAATCAAAACTTTGAAAGATGTCTCCTTTTTTTTTTCTGTCTTGCGACTGTATGTATGGAATACTATAATAGGTAGTTTGTATTTTTCCTTTCGACTGTCTATAATCTTAACTGCCCAATATTTCCATGGCTTCTCAATTTCTATTAATAATGTCCGCAATAAATATACTTGAAAATATTGCTCATCCATGTTTTATGTATGATAATTTGAGCTATGATTACCGGGATGAGAACGAGATACTCCCGTGGGCTAAATAAAGGGTTAGGTTCAAAGTTCCGTGATGGCTCCCGATTACGACAAGAAAGTTCCCGAATTCGAAAAGAAAGTTCCCGACTCCGAGAAGGTACCCGAGTCCGACAAGAAATACCTGAAGAAGGCTGGGGGGCATATCGGCCGAAACGTTGTAAATAACAATGAAGATTGGGACAATAGTCCGAATAACACAGATAATAATAATTTGAGTGTTGTGTTCTCTTGGTGTGTTAAAGTAATAAATGATGACCATAGGAAAACAACAAAAAATCAGATCCGGGGTCACAGAAAAATACCACTTAGTTTATAACTGATTTTTCAATTAGCCCTGGGGCGTGTTTTAAAAATCGGGATACGTGAATTGGTACTTTTGAGTCAATGAAGGAATTTCTAAATGGTAACCCAGTCCAGAAAGAGGTCGTTAGCGCCGAGTGTTAAGCCCAGTCCTGTTTCCCAACTGTCTGATCAATTCTAAAGATCCTCGCTGCAGGGCGTTTCTTGCATCTGCCGCGATAGATACCGTGAGTGACACCTCGCTGTCGGTCGGACAGCTAGACATCGTATTCCCAGAGGGTGGTAGGCAACCACTAGATTACATATGAAAAATCATTGATAATCAGTTTAGCTCAAGTAATTTGTGCTGGTATTAAAATACATTTACACCGAAAGTAGCAGTACAAACCGGATCACTGTAGTTAAGCAACAATCACCAAGGCCAGAGAGTAGATCATTGTTGATTTCGATACAGCGAGTACTTGAGGCAAACCAGTCTGTGAGCAAGTTTAAGTATAATTTAAAAATCAGGTACTATATATATGTATATATATATAATATATATATATATATATATATATATATATATGTGTGTGTGTGTGTGTGTGTGTGTGTGTGTGTCTGTTTGGGCAGCATTCTTTCATTTATACATGTAGAATTAAACAAAAGGCACATCTCCTGTTTAACAATTTTATTTTTGATATTTTTTAATTTTCTGGCCAACTTTTTAATGTTTGGGTTGAATTAACATTTAACAGACAATAGCTCTATTTTCCTCACCTAAAATTACATTCATGCCCCCACTCTAATTACCGAAATATTCTAACGGAAAATACACACATTTTGCACAAAGAAAAAAATAAACAAAAACTCCAAATACTAGAAGCTTTATACATAAAACAATACAAACGATCCTTAAAACAAAATGAAATTCCAATAGAGTACACACATTGTAAAATGCCTATAACACCTTTCTCACCAATTCTTCCCCTTCCAGCCTCCACATTAATATACTTAAAAAAAAAAAAAAAAAACTGAAACACATCACCCGTGATGATGGCACTTCGAAGTGCCGAAAGTACTCGGGAACTGAACTTTGGTGGACTTATCCACCAATTCCACCCAAACATTAAAAAGTTGGCCAGAAAAATTAGAAAAGATCAAAAATAAAATTGTTAAACAGGAGATGGGCCTTTTTGTTTAATTCTACATGTATATATATATAATATATATATATATATATATATATATATATATATGAGATAAAATATTTAACAGATATAACAAACACAGGATGTTATGATTAGGGGAAACAATTTTATGTGCCAATACTTAAGCATTTCGGTATATTGTACCATCTTCTTATTTTTCTAACATTCCATAATATTCCATATGAAATACGTCATATCTTTGTTAACTTTTCGTTCTCCGCCTATTCACGTTCATGCAAGCGGCATCATATGATCTTCACCTTCAACTTTTGCACATGCATTGATCACGTCATTGGCTTTCGTAAATAAATGAGCATATAAAAATTAATGGTTAATAACATCATATGCACAAATTCAATATACAATATACCGAAATGCTTAAGTATTGACACATAAAATTGTTTCCCCTAATCATAACATCATATGTTTGTTATATTTTTAAAATATTTTCTTCTCATATTGTCGGATTAATTTCCTCATCGTATTTCCCATATATATATATTATATATATATATATATATATAATATATATATATACAACACACATACACACACACAACACCCACATACATGCACTCATATACGCACACACACACACACACACACACACACGGATATATATATATATATATATATATATATATATATATATTATATATATATATATATGGGAGAAAAATAGGAAATTATATCCGACAGTATTCAGAGAAAATAAAAAAGCGTGAATTATTCCAAAAGATGATCAACTTTTTGAATGCTTTTTCTATTTTTCAGCACCCACAACACACACACATACACACACACACGCACACACACACACACACACACACACACACCACAACACATATATATATATATATACATTATATATTTATATACATGTAGTTGAGAACAGAGTAAAGTGTGGATATAACAACACGGACAGCTAAATTCCAAAGATATTTCGCTCTAAAATATCAATTGAATTTAGCTGTTTGTGTTGGTATATCCACACTGCCTCTATTCTCGACCACACTTCGTCGGATTTATTCCAATCCTTCACTCCTCATATACACATACACACAAACACGCGCACACACACACACACACTCACCACACACACACACACACATATATATATATATATATATATATATATATATATATATATGAGGAAGAATGAATAAAGGAAAGAAAGTACAGAAAGGATGAATTTAATCAATATCACTTACACATGGGTTTCGGTCAGTTTATGTATGTGTACACGATTCAAACTATTATTATTATTATTTGAGTTTTCACATCAGTGTTAGCTGATGGTCTTTCACTGGAGTTTGAGTGACAGCAAGTCTCCTCAGGTCTCCAGGACTCTTCTGATTGCAGCAGTGCAGTGTTCTGAATGGTTTCAATCCTTCCTCTGATATCCAAACTTTCCAAACCCTTTTCTAATCCTTTTGGGACTGTTCCAAGTGCACCAACTACAATTGGTATAACTTTCACTTTCATATTCCATAACTTTTTCAGTTCTCTGGCAAGGTCCAGATATTTGTCAATTTTTTCATTTTCCTTTAACTTCACCCTGTGATCCGCTGGCACTGCAAAATCCACCAGTTGACAAGTTCTTTCTTTTTTGTTAATCAACACTAGGTCTGGTCTTCTTGCTGGGATAAGGTGATCCGTTTTAATTTCAAAGTCCCAGAGAATGTTGTGCGTTTCGTTCTCAAGAACAGATTCTGGTTTATGCATATACCATTTTGATGTGTGGTCAAAATTTAATATTTTGCATAATCCCAGTGGATCACCTTCCCAACCCAGTCGTGTCTAGTTTTGTATTCTCGTTGTGCTAGTTTGCTACATTCGCAGAGTAATATGGTTAACAGTCTCATCTCTCTTACCGCAAAGTCTACATTTACTATTTTGTTGGGTCTTATCAATTTTCGCTTTGATGTAGTTTGTCCTTATGGCATTATTTTGTGCAAGCAATTATAAGTGATTCTGTTTCTCTTTTGAGGTTTCCCTTTCTTAACCATGTCCAAGTCTTTCCATGTGCAACCTCATCTATTTGTCGTTTGAAGCGTCCAT
>CM042146.1:16994941-16997441 GCA_023376005.1 Doryteuthis pealeii
TCCATTTAGTTTCAGATTGTTTTCTAGATTGCGTTGTTGGAAATGCGTGTTCTAATAAAATGCATTTGAGGTGTGTAAGGTTGTGTGATCAGGTGTTAAAATGAAGTGCTATTGTACTATGCGGGGATCTTAAGAGCTTGTTTATAATCCGTGTTGTTAAGAGCGGAGACAAAAGTCATATGAGTTCAAAACAAAAACCTTGATGTTGCAGAAAAGAAAATATATATATATATATATATATATATATATATATATATATATATATAATAGATAGATAGATAGATAGATAGATAGATAATATATAGTGCTCATTATCATTGATATATCATTCCTATATAAGTTAGGATTGCGAAAGCATGAAGTTAACAGAACTTGATAAATGAGAGTTCCCATTCTTAAGCATGACAGTCACCGCACACAACCAGCAGGGTGTCCCATTTGAGTGTGGGGGAGGTAATGCTTAACCCTCTGCATATGTGCAGTCGGTATAATCTAAAGCCCCATTCGACAGGGCTTTTCAATAGTTAACACATACTTAATGTCCACGTAATGTTATGAACAAACTAGCTCAGTAATAAGGACGTAATACAAAAGTGAGAAAAAAGAAAGGCAGATAATTTATATTGTTGGTAATGAACAGCAACATGGATGAACAATATCCTTCCTATGCGGAAATAGAATGAAACCTTCCTTCCTGATCTAATCAAATGTATGCGCCGAGTTTTGCCGAGGATTTGCACGACCTGCCGATCTGATACAAAGATATAAAATCTGGAAAGGAAAAGAAATATTACACGATGAAAGGAAAGCAATGAAAACAATAGATATCAACTATCTGACCGAGAAACCAATGCAATTAGACAGAAGGTACACAACGAGACATTGTTTTGCTTTAACAACGAACTTTACAAAAAATGAATTTTACCAACAATAGGAAATAATAAATGATGAAACAATTATGGAATTAGAATAAATAACAAAAATATGTTTTATATTTGTAATTCTTCTGAATTCGTGAAAAGGAAACATAAAACTGAGAGGTTATCATTCAGTTAAGCAAATGTAGGTTTATGGTAGAAACCTTTTACTCTTGATGGATTTATTTATTGAGTCTAAATCGTTTGAGGTTTTTTTTAGGCATGGGGAATAGAGAATATAATCCTCTGAAAACTTTCCATCTTTTTCAATTGTGCTGTGGACTTTTAAACTTACTATCTTATAGCTGGAATCATGAACATTTTTTATATTTTTTATACATTCTTTATATATTTTTACAACAAACTCTTTTTGAGTTTTCCTTTGGATTATAAATGCTTCTGATTTTTTTTAAATAAAATTTATTTTATTCTTATATGCATTTTATATGCATTTTTAAATTTAAATAAATTTTGGCTGCGAACATGAACGTTCACACAAACGTTCGTTTGTACCCTCCTATCTTTTAACGGTTTATTTATTTCCGTCTCTCCATCATATATACTTCGCTCTTGAAGAAGAACGCTAAAAGTTGAAACAGATTCTGTCAGCGAACAATCAACATCATTTGTTTTTTTTCAAAAAATGTTTAATTCATATATATATATATATATATATATATATATATATATATATATATATATATATATATATTATATATATATATATGCGTACTTTGTTTATAATTACATTCCTTAGCGGTCTAAATCGTTTGAGGTTTTTTGGGCATGGGGGATTAGAGCCGTGTTAGCTCAGTCGGTTGAGCGTTCTGCTGGAAACCACAAGGTTCCTAGTTCGATACCGGTCCACGCCAACTCAGCGTATGAGTAGCACAGGGATCTGTGCGGTAAAGTAAGGAGCTGATGGTAGGTATAATGCACCTCCTCAGATGCTAAAACAATATCTTTGGTCTAGCGCTATTGAAAAGGGGATAGACTCCCTCGCTGTATGGCTGATACCGACTTTAGGCCGCCCCGTTGACTTTACTTTTTTACTATATATATATATATATATATATATATATATATAGCGTGCTTATTTTATGATTACATTTTTGTTATTTAACATATTGCTTCCAATTCTTGTGGCCAATTTAGGGCTGTAGTTGAAAGGGGTTTTACAGTGGTGATACTTTGCGACCTAAATGTTTATGTTTTCTTTAAATAGAATGAGGTAGCATCAGTTTTATTTCTTGTCTAGTGATCTGTCCTCTAAGCTGTTGATCTCCGAGCTTATCCTGTCTTGCAGTAGAAAGGTGTTGTATCAGAGTTGATCTTGTCTTCAAATAGAAAGAAGATGTATCATAATTGATCCAGTTTTGAAGTAGAAAGGAGTTGTATCATAGTTGATCCTGTCTTTAAGTATAAAGTTGTATAATCCCTAACTGTTGATCTGTCCTTCCAGCCAGTAATTTATCACCGTCTTTGAAGAGTAAATTAAATGCATGTTTGGGCGTTTCTGATTGGCAAATTCAGACACCGTTGGTTTGGAACTGTCTATAAATATAAGTCGCGGGCTTTAGCAC
>CM042146.1:16999941-17073729 GCA_023376005.1 Doryteuthis pealeii
GCCCACCAGTGTACCTGGCCATCTTCATCGCAGACATATTTACGTTTTAAACTTCCCAGCGTGAATATTCTGCACCGAGTAACTCTACAGACAGTTAATGAAACTAATACCTTTTACATTACAAGTGGTCCGCTACACTTGCTCACTAACTATTAAAGAACACGAAGCTCCACCGAATATAAACATGTTAGCACTAAATGGATAGGGATCTACCTAACACGTCTAAATAATTGCAACGGATAATTCTAACCACGTGTTTTTTATAGAATAAACATTTATCTTTCTTCGTAGCGAAGTAAATCTACGATAGTTAGAAGAGGCGATCTTCTCTCATTTCGTTTTGTTTGAGATAAGTTAAAACAATCATCTGGGGTATTAAACAAGAAACTGGAAACGGTGCCAATCCATGAATAATAGTCTTGCCAACAAACAACTTGTGGAAGTAGAATAATAGTTCCCCAGTTTCAAGGGTAAATTGCTTTGTAATAAGCAAAGGTATATATATATATATATATATATATATATATATATATATATATATATGGGAGAATATGTGCTTAATTGAAGTCGAACCTAATTTTTTAAAGTTAATTCATTAATAATTAATTAGGCGGGATTTACCTATTTAAATGTATGGCTAAACAAATCGAGAAAAATCAATATCTGTATGTACATTTCGGCCTATTAGGCCTCATCAGCAGAGCTATAGATACGAAGACCGCCCCGTGTGTGATCTTCGTATCTATAGCTCTGCTGATGAGGCCTAATAGGCCGAAATGTACATACAGAGATTGATTTTTCTCGATTTTTTAGCCTTACATTTAAATAGGTAAATCACGCCTAATTAATTATTAATGAATTAACTTTCAAAAATAGGTTCGACTTCAATTAAGCACATATTCTCCCAAATATTGTCGGCTGAAAATAGCCATATCACAAACATCGTCTGTTTGTTTACTTCTTGAATTGCATAACTGAATATATATATATATATATATATATATATATATATATGTGTGTGTGTGTGTGTGTGTTGTGTGTGTGTGTGTGTGCGTGTGAAGAAAAGGAAGTGAATCCGACGGTATGTAGTATATTAAGAAAGAATAAAAACCACAAGTTTAAATGAGTTAAGTGGTGAGTTTATTGGTCGACGCTACAGTGTTTCGATCTATTAATTAGATCACCTTCAGGGCATTTGTTGGTATATGGAAGGTAATAAGACATTTTTTATCACAGAATAACTAGAAAAGTGAGTGGTAGAACTTGTTTATCAGTCTGTTTAAAATCTGAAGTTTGAAAAAAGGAGACGGTTTGAAATATGACGTCAAATATTCTCTTTTATGGTGTGAGTATGGGACTGTGTAAGTGTGTGCATCGAAAAGAAAGCATTGTGCATTTTTTAGGTGTGGGATTGGGCGCGTGTGTATGAATCTTTTGCGATAAACGACATCGAAACAAACCTCAAGGTTCTGTGTGTGTGTGTGTGTGTGTGTGTGTGTGTGAGCATGGTTACCATTGAAAACGTTGTGTATATATATATATATATATATATATATATATATATATATATATCATCATCATCATCATCATCATGTCGCGCTTTCAGCACAGATATCCATGACAATCTCTCTCCATCCGTCCCTATTGCTCATCATTCTCGGGAGGTCCTCTATGCAGCATCCCGCATCCGCACAGAGCTGATCAACGTACGTTTTTGCTGGTCGGCCCACACTGGCTTGTCCATGTGCTGGCTTCCACAGGAGGACGTCGCTTATGAGTTCATCCTTGCTTCTCCAGCAGTGTCCCGCGTGTCTTGTCCGTCTTACTCGGATGGTTTGGGTGATATGTGGCAGGTGGCCGTACAGCTGTTTTCTCGTAGGGTGCTGTTTACACGTCTCGTTCATGATCACCCGCAGCATTCTTGTGCAGCTCCCATCTAGTTTATTCTCTCATCGTTTAGTTAGGGTCCAGGTGGTGCAGCCATACAGCAGTACTGACACGACAACGGCCTGGAAATACAATGGAGAATAACGTAGTCGATTACGGGTGTAATGAGTGTATTTATTTGTTATAGAGCAGTATACATTTATGGTGTGATTGTGAATTCTAGTGAAATATTTTATCGTTATTTTAGTTGTATTTTAGTCATCATCATCACTATTATAAATCATCACTATTATAAATCATTATTGCTAATCACATTTTCATACAAGCTAAGATTGATATGTTTATCTGTTTCTGTTTGTTTTGTTTTACGGCATATCAACCTCAGTGGGTCATTTAATGCCGATAAAGTTTTGAAATAAATCAATTCTTAATGCATAATACAATTTTTTTATAAATACATTTTTCTATTTAACCCATAGATGGAACCCTAACAGGTACTACCACTCTGGGTCTGAGTGGACCAGGGAGCAATGGTGATGAAGGAGTGCTCCACATTCCCCAAACCTCCAAAACTGGAACCTCACCATCAGATAGAGTTTAACGTCATTCCCAGGACATGTAGACCCACAGCCATTGCCTTCTAGCACCCATATGATAAAAAGGGATGGGGCTTGCCATAAGGGCAATAGGGTTGGGAAAATCATATAGGTGCTAGGGCTTGACGTGACCAGCCGATTGATCGAAGGGGCCCTCGCCAACCGCCTGTCTAGCCCAAGATAAGGCCAAAGTGGAGTATTGCAAGTCCTGAACTGCTCATCCACATGAGTTCTATCCTTAAGCATCACGGATCGCCACCTACGGCCAACAGGTGGCCCCATTGGGGGAGTCTGACCCCTCTGCCGACAGGGCGTAATTTAACTAGGATCAAACTTACTACTCAGTATTAACTGAACAGCAACACTGGATGTCGATGAGATGCATTTTGTTTATGTTCTGTTTATTTTAGAAGAAGGGCAAAAATGTTGGCTATACGGTGCGTTTTAAGTTCGAAAAGGACAAGACTGCTTTCCGTTGTTCCACGGTGAAGTGTCCATTTAAATACTTTATTCAGATTCAGACCATTTTATTTAATACCCTCGTCGGTATTTCTAATCTTACCTTAATCTGACACAAGTTGTTTGACACTAATTGAAGGTTCAACTCTTTGCAGAATAAATGGTCTACGAGAGCTGATTTCCAACCATTTTCCCATTTCGATCCGCCTCGAAGATCTACACCGAGTTCTATTGCTACTTTAGTAAATCTCGTCGGGGGGGGGACAAAAAGTAATCGAACGAAAAAAGAAGCTTTTCTACAAATCTATATATTTACCAACCCCCCCCCCGCATGAGCAGGATGTGACAAAAGGTCAATTTTCTAAGCGGAGTTTAAGAGGTTTGAATTCAGTTTCCTTCTCCTAGACTGGTTACCCAGCCAATGTTAAAGAGATCATTCTGCCCTAATATTTACCCACAGTTGGAGGGAGAGTAGTTGGATGCATACCTTTGTCAAGTGTATTAACGCAATGTGAAATGCAACCGGCATCATCGAGGATTTGAAGTCATGTCAACAAGTCCATTTCCCACGACACTAACCACTTGACCACGCGCCTCATATCTACAATATATGTTCACATTTAAAAGTTACAAAAACTTTAAGTAACCGCTGACATGTTATAGTATTAGTATATAGGATTGTTTGTATTTATAGAAATGTAAATATATTTAGCATCTAAACAACATTGTTCATTTCTTATTGTTTGATTGAATGTAACAGGATGTCAAACCGTGTAGGGTTACTTTATACTTAAACGTTAGGGAATCGCATTCAGTGTACGTTTATATTTACATTTTTTGCGCAGTTTTTTCCTGAGATTTTTTTTTTCGCACAAATTTTCTAGATATTTTTCAATCATATTTGATCTTTCAGAGTGAGGACATACCTATACTTGACACCGTCTTGTCGACTGAGGCAGTAGAATAAACTGACCGCACCCCTCCCGATGGGTAAGATCTCCTAATATTTGCCTGTTGGCCATGGTTGGCGAACTGTAAAGCTTAAGGATGGAATCCTGGTAGCGGTGCAGTCCCTGGCATGCAACACACCACATTGACCCTTAAGTATGCTGGACGGGCGGTCGGAGAGGCCTCTCCGATCAATTGTTTGGTCACGTCAAGCTCTTGCAGCTATATGATCCTCCCAGGCATATCGCCCTTATGGCAAACCCTCAATCCTTTTTTATCATAAATATGCTAGAAGGCGATTGCTAATGTTCTGGGTATGATGTTAAACTGCATATGAGGAAGTTCCAAATCTGGACCGATAGGGAAGGTGAATTACGTAAAAAGTAAAAGCAATGCTTTATCAGCACACGAAATTCAGATTTTTCCATTGTTTTGAAAATTTGCATTAGTAGCTTCACTTAATTACTTGGGCAAGGGGATTTCATTCATAAAAAATCCCCGTAATATTCCCCGTCGTAGTAAAAGGAGATTATAATACCGTGTTTATTTTCATGGAGTTTATTGGAATAAATACAAGCTTCTTAACTTCGAGAGAGAGAGGGTGTCAGTTTAATTGATATCTTCCTATGGTCCTTAGAGTTTCCGTCCTTGTGGGTGACAAACTTTCGTCAGTTGGTAAATATTAAGGCCAGCTCATTTTTTCGTCCTCAGCGACTACAGTTCATTCACGGATCTCAGCTTCCAGCACCAAACTCGACTGTCCAACTCCGTCCGGCCAACTGCCTTGACTGTTGCTGACTCTTCTGACTGGGATCCTAGTCGGGTTCCTTATATACTATCACAAAAGAATCATCTAAATCATCTAAATCATTTTTTTCTAGAAGGAAAAGAACATTCGATTGTTTCGAATCATTCTGGTCAAAGAGAGGTCACAGTCGCTTGGATCAAAGGACCATTAGCCATCAAGAATACTGGGTTTTCGTTAACCGTAAACCCCACGTCGCCAAAAACTCAACGGTTTTTTATTTCTTTTCGGGCCGATTCTTCAAAGACCACCCAGTAATATTAGAGAATCAGTACTACATTTTTAAAGATTTCTCTGTGTCTGGCACAAGGCCACAAATATAGGTGTTCTCGGGTAGGGCCCGTCCATTATGCTACAATGCATAAACACCGATTCTCCTTTATATATGTATAAAGGTTAAAAATCCAAATCTAACAATTGCATCTACAAATACGCTATTTTTCTCCATTCCTACAAGTTTAATTCTTTGCGAACCAAATTCCCCCACCGCTGTTCCAAAATCCAATCAACTGGTTTCCCTATTGCAAAAAGATTCAGTACCATTCTGAAAGTTGGTTCTCAAACAAGACAAAAGATGGCAGGGTTGTTCACGGAGTAATATTTTTAGTGTAAACAAGTGAAACGTGCGAAAGTCGCTGCCAGCGATTTAATATAACATAAAGAAAAAAAGAAAAAGAAACAAAATCTATTAGACGGAGAGTTGGCCCTCACCAGTCAAAAAATTAACGCACTTAAATTATAGAAGACGGAGACAAGAAATTAAAAGAAATGGGAGAACGCATCATTATGATTATTGCGACGATCAGTCGGTACACAAATCCATTTAAAAACTGTGTTATTTTCCATGTGGTTAAAAACTTGATGCTGCAGTGCCTAAGTTTTATTCTGATGCGCGAATGCAACGTTCTCAAGTTGCAAGCCATTTTTCATTCTTGGATGGAAGCCAGAAAATTAAGTCAGTAATCGCAAGGATCATTGCCGTGATTTACTTTACAGAACGAAATGAATAGAAAAGAATTAAATGAAAACCCTTGTGAGTCTGGCGGGATGATGTTTTATCGAACATTAACCATGGCTGGAATGGCGTTATTAGTTAATACACACCGATGCTAAACGAATGTCCCAGTCGAACAGAGGAAGATTTTTTAGCAAGTCTGCGCATGCGCCAAGAAATCAATGCTTCTTAGTCAAACAAACCAGGTGAGTATATCCAACCGTTTTGGGAGTTCTTCATACAGAATGTTCGATCTATATACAATGTAAAACAAATGTTGTCAATATTGAAAGAAGAATAAATATGAATAGAATTATTCTTTAGATATTATGTTTCGGTTCTCTGTAACCCTGAGATGATTTTATAAATGGCATACACGATGCTAATATTAGATATACAGAAAACATTAACATTCGAAACATCAAATGGCTAATAAAGAATGGGTCGTTGGGATCAATAAATGTATCTCAAATCTCAGCGCGTGATGTAATTTTTTACAGCGTAGGATATGGGTATACGAGTTCAAATCCTGGACTAGGTTATTGGCATTTCCCATAGCGCTAAAGTCCTTGTTTAGGTGTTTCTTGATTAGTTTAAAATACAATCATCAGTCGATAAAGTAGAGCTCCGAAACCACATTTGGACTCAAGGAAATCGTCCGATGAAGACTTTATTTTAAGGTAATTAAGAAAAGAAGGTTCGAGTTTACAATGGCTTGAACATGGGGATTATACATACCATGCTAAAGAGAAGGATAACAGTCTTTAAATCCATCCTTATGTTTGCACAATGTACCGTAGATTCTCATTTAAAAAACATTGCTAACGTTTTGAATTCCGAGATTTTCCTAGACCAGTTGTCATACCAAGATTAGAGATATGAGTCTTCCCTACGATTTTACCCACAGTGAGAGGAGGGAAAATATATTCATCCACCTCTTTTCCAAGGGCATTAGACTGCAGAGAAATCTAAACAGCATCGTCTCAAATTAGAACGAGAGAGAGGCAGAGAGACAGAGAGTGAGAGTGAGAGAAACAGAGAGACAGAGAATGAGAGAGAAAGAGAAACAGAGAGTGAGAGAGAAAGAGAAACAGACAGATATATGAGTAGCACAATTATCTGTTCGCTAAAGTAAGGATCGGATGATAGGTGTGGCGCTCCACGTCAGACGCAAAAATACACTTGGTCTAGCGATAGCTAAAAGAGGATAGACTTTCTCACTGCCTGGCTGATACCGACTTTAGGCAACCGCGACGATTTTCCGTTACCTATATATATATATATATAATATATATATATATATATATATATATATATAAAGAGGGAGAGGAAGAAGAAGCATTTTAAACTGAAAAATGTATACACTAGGCATAGGCAAAATAAATCGGATACTACGTGTTTTAAAAGCGAATAAAGAATAATTAAATCTATTATTTAAGGTTAAACTTTGTCTAAATCGATAAGTAGTACCTTAATAACCATCATTAAAAAATAAAAATATCATTACATATGCAGTTTATTTTTAAAAGATTTAAAAGTATTTGTTTTGGTCAATTTTGTTCGCCGACGCCATTTTGGCTGGTTTTCAATGGTTTTAGGCGCTTGTTTACAATTTTAATGTAACATTTGGGATGAAAAAAAAAATTACCAAAAATCAGGTAATTATCCGATTTTAATGAAATTTTCAGTATTGATTTAACAATTAATGAATTTTATAATGCATTAGCTATTTTATTTCAAAACTTTAATTGAGTATTTTTGCTATGAAAAATTAATATATAAAATTCATTTAAAATATGAAAATCCTGATGTTAAGTTTAAAATGTTATATATTTAGATTCTAAAAATAAATATCTACTTAATGCAAACCTTATTTTAGGTGCCAAAAGTAATAAGTTTTGAAGAAAAACTCGATTGAAAATGTACCCCCTCCCCTTTTTAAGCAGAAAAAACATCGATGTAATTTTTTTTCTTTTATAAAATAATAGTCAATTAAATAATTATCGAAATGAGTAAAAAAGAAATCTCCAAAAAATGAATTATTTATTATTTTTTACATTTTATTTTTCGATTTTTACTTATTTTCTCATAGAAAAGCCACCGTAAAAAATCTTTTTTTGTTTCTATTCATAACTTCGGTCTTTTATCTCTTTATTTATACTGTAATTAGTATCAAAATGATCAACTTGCAAAACATTTTACGCCCCCAACATATGGGGGTCAAAATTAAGCGACCTGAAAAAAATGAGAAAGTTTTGAAATAAAATAAATAATGCATTATAAAGATCATTCATTGATACATAAACACTGAAAATTTCATTAAAATCCGATAATTTTCTGATTTTTGGTAAATTATTTCCTGTAGGGGGGCTAAAGTCATTTTGTCAAAAACGAATTTTAGGCTCCGTTTGCCAGTCCCATTTGAAACCATATTTGTAATATTTTTACACTTACACACAATCACATATATGTATACATATATAATTACGCAAATATAACCTTGAGTTATAAGCAGTCTATGAAAAGGAAAACACTGAATTTGAAAATAACCTTATCAATGATTGGGTTTGTGGCATCCCTTGTGTACCAATTCCTATCAACTGTGTCAAAAAGGGTGCTTGGTCCAACAAAAGACTTCATCACTATGAACAAAACACTGAGTAGGTTGTTCATTGGATGAACCCTCATGTGTCGAAACCGACGAGTGAGTCCATTTTCCATTTCAGTGAAAGAAGGGTATTAGGGCTATGACCAGGATTTGAACCTGGGTCACTTATTCTATTTCATATGATGATGAAAATTACATCACGTGAGCCTTCATTGAATTCCTTATTTGCATAAAAACATTTTATGCTTTAGACTTCGTTTCTCGATAGACAATAAACGATCTAATTAAAAGTAAAGTCGTCGGGTAGCCTAAAGTCGGTATCAGCAAGACAGCGGGGGAGTCTATCCCCTTTTCACTACTGCTAGACCAAGGAGATTGTTTAGGCATCTGAGGCGGGGCGCCACTCCTACTATCAGCTCTTCACTTTACCGCACATATGCTGCTCATACGTTGAGTTGGCGAGGGCCGGTATCAAACCAGAAACCTCGAGGTTCTCAACCGGACACTCTACCGACTGAGCTAAGACGGTCCCACGAATTCAAATTTGGTGCAAAAATATTCATCTTGGTTGGATCAAGATCTTGTCAGAAACCACCCGAACGCAGAGATATAATTCGTGACTGAACATTGGATTCCCTATTTCCATAGACATACTTAATGCTTGAGACTCCGTTTCTTGATAATCTATCAATAATGGAGATTCGATCTCTATTTTTCTGTAACCGAAACTACGTCACTACTTATATCACACTACTCAAAAAATCGTCAATATATAGAAGAAAGAACAATTAATATTGATAAAATAAATAAAAGCTGTTTCTTGAATCCTTTCCGTTGTAATAATGATGTTGCATAATCTATGGTAGCATAGATTATTGACAACACTGTGTAGCGTAAATGGAAATTCACAGACGGTTGGGGACCTTTGACCCCAGAGGCGGAAAACACGCAAATCACGGGAACTCACATGAGAGCTAGTCTATACAACGATCTAAGTTTTTAAAATTTGTTTAAAAAAAGTTAATCTTGGTTGGACCAAGTTCTTGTCAGAAACCACCCCGAACCCAGAGATATAAATTTTGAGTGAGAACGTTTCCTCGTTTTTATTCGCTTTGGAAAAAAAAATTGGGTAGAAGTAATGCATAGAAAATGAAGTCTCTTACACAACAGCTGACGCGCAATAGCTCATTTATCATTTCTCGGACGAATAAACGCGATGTCATAGTTTCATTCTCAGGAGATGCTGGTGCTTAGTGAATGGGGTTTCTTTAGTTCAGAGAGGCAAGAACGTGACTTGGTGACCAATACAGCTGATGTTTCTTTTGCAGTCTTTACAAGTGAGAAAGCCCCAAAAGACGCAATATCTTACGAATTGCTTGTCTGAGTGGAATTTTTAAATGGACTGGGTGGGGGGAGTCGGGTATTTGGCATAGAACTAAGAGAAAGTCAGTAAGAGGTAAACGAAGGAGATCAGGTTCGAAAGATTGCTTACTGGTTTTTCTTGGGTCAAGTTAAATTCTATCCTCCACATAACTTGGTTGAATATTATTGGAATATATATATATATATATATATATATATATATATATATATATATGTGTGTGTGTGTGTGTGTGTGTGCGTGTGTGTGTGTGTGTGTGTGTGCGTGTGATAATATATATGCGTGTGCGTACACACACACATACACACATATATATACATTTATATATATGAATACATATATATACATGTACATATACATGTACATACACATATACAATATATATATGAACGTACGCAGAGGTATACACACTCACATTTATATATATATATATATACATATATGTGTGTGTGTAAATAGATGTATACACACACATTATATATATATTATATGTATATATATATATAATAATATATATATATATATATATATATGTAGATAGATGGATGGAAAGATATATATATATAATATTATATATATATATATGCGTGTATGTAAATGTAGCGACATGTGCAAGCATATACTCAAATATATACTTCATGACTTCATATACACACACACACACACACACACACATATATATATATATATATATATATATATATATATATATATATATATATATATATATATGATCTAATAAAACATACATATACATATATATACATATAGATATATATGTATATATATATATATATATATATGTGTGTGTGTGTGTGTGTGTGTGTATACAGACGCCCACACTCACACACACATACACATATGTATCATATATATTTGTACATGTAGGAATGCATATATATAGTTGATACATGGATATGTAAAAAGTTAAATATATGCATACACGCTTATATAAAAAATATTTATACCAGACAAATGTATATATGCGTGTGTATGTGTTTGTATATGTGTGTGTTTTTTTGTCTGTGTGTGTGTGTGTGTGTGTGTGTGTGTGTGTGTGTGTGTGTGTTATTCAGGGGATTTAGATCCTCTACTTGTAGTGTAGAGATGATTTACAAATCACACATGTCTCTCCTGGTTGAATGATTTCAGCAAATGTGTAATTTGTCTCTATAGACAGATCCTATTCGATTGTGGACTGAAATAAATTTCTGTTTTGGAACAGAATGTGTCTCTGCAAATCGGGTGGCCTATAGAAACAGTGTATAAAGAAATCTAACAGGTGCGAAGTTTTATAACACTTTTATCTACCGCATTTTTATAAGCAACGAGAGCAATTTATCAGTTGTGCGTCAGCGGTGCAGAAAGAAGAATTAAGATACATGAATGGAACCCTCTAACGCTGTGATAATCTGTTCTATTTATTTATTTTTTTGTATGGTGTTTTTTTCATTGTTTTTTTTTTTTAATTTTATTTTTAAATCCTGGAAGCATGTGCGCGAAATGCATTGTTATCAACTACAGAGATATTTTCTTATATATATATATATATATATATATATATATTATATATATTGATATTACATCATCTGAAATGTTTTGTCTTGGGAAACAGTATTGAAAAAAAAGTATTCCATAATGGAATTGTGTTTGGTTTAGTTTTTAGGATTTTACAACATGCAACCCCTTGTTGGGTTATTTTACGCCAAATTGGAATTGTTCTATTCATGTATGATGGGTGTTCAATTCTTTCTCAAAGACAATTTTTAACAGACTTTTAATATTCATTTTCTTCTATTTACCCCATCAATGGGGCTCTAACAAACACCTTCACTCTGGGCCAGAGTGAACTTTAGAGTAATGGGGATGATGTACTCTACACTCCCCAAAGCTCCATAATTGGAGCTTCACCTTTAAGGCACCCAGCCAACAGCTTTTTGCCCAAACATGATAAAAAGGTTAGTATTATCTGCGTTATTCGGACTATTGTTATTTGTACAACGTTTCGGTCGATATGCCCACCGACCTTCTTCATGTATTTCTTATCGGACTCAGGAAACTTCTCGGACTCGGGAACCTTCTCGGACTCGGGAACCTTCTTTTCGAACTCGGGAAATTTCTTGTCGTAATCCCGAGTTCAAACCTGAGTAGAGGCAGTTAGAAAAATAATTAACACAATTCCTACCCCAGCTATGGTTAGCGGAACGAGAACAGGATACTCCCGTGGAATAAATAAAGGGTTAGATTCAAAGTTCCATGATGGCTCCCGATTACGACAAGAAAGTTCCGGAGTTCGAAAAGAAGGTTCCCGAGTCCGAGAAAGTTCCCGAGTCCGACAAGAAATACCTGAAGAAGGCCGGAGGGCATATCGGCCGAAACGTTGTACAAATAACAATGAAGATTGGGACAATAGTCCGAATAACGCAGATAATACTAATCTTCAAGCCTCATCTCAAACATTCAGAGAAATAGTATGATAAAAATAGTTAAGTGTTTGCCATAAGATTAATCGGATTGGGATACTATTTACTATATACTATGTTGTACTATGGAGGCGCGTGGTGCGATGGTTAGATTCGTAGGAAATGGACACGTCGATTCGACTTCGAATACCGGACGAAGCTGTTTGTATTTCACATAGCACTAGTACTCTTGGGAAAGGTATGAATCCAATTCTCCCTCCAGCTATGGGTAAATAGCAGGGCAGACTGAGCTCTTTAACTGTGGCTAGGTAACCATTAGAGGAGATGTAAAACTTTTAATTCAAACCTGTTAAACTCCGCTCAAGTAATTGACCTTGTGTCACATCCTGCTCGTGCGGAGGGGTTGGTATATATATATATATATATATATATATATATATATATAATAAGCGAACGTTGAAATATCTCAACATACAGGCAAAATACCAATGAAATTTGGTACAGCCGTGGGTGAAATTTCGGAGGGAAATTTCGGAGGGAAAATGACCATGTCTCACATTTGACTTAGTGAGTTGTCAATAAACACCCAGTCACCGGTATTACTAGGAAAGAGAAACGTCTTCTTTCGGATTTATCTTTTCTTTGTCTAGACGTTTTGTTACATAATTATTAGATACCTAATATTTATGTGCAATAGTGTAGAAAACAAGATGGCGTTTTAAGTGCAGCTGACAGCCTTGAAGATTGAGTGACAAGCTTGACCTCAATCCTAACCCTATCTTCCGGGGATAGCCGTGAGAACCGGTATAGAGGACCCTCTCTTCCGGTTTAGATAGTAAGTAAGTTTCAGCCAGTTAGACACTAGTAGCCGAGCTCGAAGGAAGGGTAAGTCGCGTTACACGCGCTCCCGTCTTAATCTGCGCAGATGTCTGGTTGGGGATTTAAAAATAAAGTAAGATCAAAGCAAATCGGAGTCTTTTGTTATTACCTCTAAAAACTAACAATGACACAGGGGCTTCTGATAAAGAGAAATCCCCAATAGAAGATCAGACCCGAAGTCCCCAAGAAAGTCCAGACCTTAGAAGATTCCAGACCAAGACAAGATGTTATAATATTCCAAAGACGGCCAGAAGAATAGAGTAAGAAAGAAGTAAGTAAAGAAGTAAAGAAGAAGGGTATACAACAGGTTTTTTTTAATGTCTAGAAGTGTTTAAAAAAAACTTAGAAATCTAATAATGATCAAAAGACATTATCCTCAGAACTAATTTACATTAGAAATTTAATATTTTATATCTAATATCTATTTCATGGAATTTTCTTTTAGATAAGGCTTGATAATTAGTATTATTTGGATTATTCGGACTATTGTCCTCATCTTTATTGTTATCTGTACAACGTTACGGCCGATGTGCCCTTCATCCTTTTTCAGGTATTTCAAGTCCGACAAGAGATGCCAGAAGAAGACCGGAGTGCACATCGACCGAGACGTTGTACAAATAACAACGAAGATAGGGACAATAGTCCGAATAATCCAAATAATACTAATCTAATATAAGATATAAATAAAATGATTAATTTAATTACGATTATAATTACTATTAAAAATTATAAATATTAGAGAGTTGATAATAATAATAATAATAATAATAATAATAATAATAATAATAAATGATTAAATTGATTTATATTACATCCAACACGAAATATTATACATCACCATGGCCAGCAAACACAAATACGCTCTTTATTATGCACATACACACCTGCAATCCCGCGCTAGGATACAGTCATAACGTCACAACCAACATAAATGTTCATGGACACGCGCATGACAACATACGCACAAGTACAAAAAAGACCGCATTCATTTAAAAAGAAATGCCATAACTAGACTGCTTCAGTTCCAGTGATCTTTTAAAGAAGAGATATTATCTCGAAAATTCAAGAATTGAATACAGGTTAATACACAACATCATTGTTACCGTATTATTATTTTTTTTCTTTACACTTGCATTGTGATAGCCTTCTAAATCAACCTCCTAACTTATAAATATTATTATTATTACAGTATTTAGCTCCATTATTACAATTATTTTTATTATCAATTATTACTATTTATACTGTTAAAATATTATCTATGATCCTTATCATTAACAACACTATATTGTATTCCTACTATAATATTTGGAATCACTGTTACATCGACCGTCATTTGCACAGTTCTATGTAAAATTATTCCTTGTCTCTACCGTGGACGTGTGTCGATTTTCTCTTGCTTTGATGTTTTTGTCTCAGCTGCTGCTTTTCGCCCCCCTTCTCTTGTTCGTGTTTCGGCAACAGAAAAACAATTTCAATCAGAAATGTTGGTTCTCGTTAATATAACTAAAAATAATTAATATTATCCCCAAGGATACATGCATCGAAAAAATAAGGTTTGAAAACGTTCTATTTTGAGTTAGCATTAACCGCATTAGCTCTGTTGATAGAGCATCCGCATTGGAATCGCAAGGTTCCGGGCTTGATACCGGTTACCGAAAACTCGTGTATGAGTACCAGAGCTTGGGTAATCTGATATGTGCGGCAAAGCAACTGGGAGCTGACGGGTAGGTGTGGCGAACCACCATAGCAATACAATCGCTCTGGTTTAGCGCTTGCAAAAAGGGGACAGACTGCATTGCTGTTCGGTTGATACCGTCAATAGGTCACTCCGATGACTTTTATAATATCTATGTTCACCATTTTAATAAGAATATGTTTAAATTATTTGATTTATTTATTTTCTTTCATTATTTTGCTTAAACATTCGGCCCTGTCGGCTGTGGCGATAGAATAAACCGACTACACCTATGCAGAGGGGTAAGACCCCCCCCCAATTGGGTCACCTGTTGGCCGTGTGTAGCGACCCGTAATGCTTAAGGATGGAACCCAGGTGGCTGAGCAATCCAACACACAACTTTGGTTCTTACTTGGATTAGAAGGGCAGTCGGAGAGGCCCCCTTCGATCAATCAGCTAGTTACCTCAAGCCCTAAGCAACCCTATTGCCCTTATGGCAAGCCCCAAAACTTTTTATCCTTTGCGGGCTAGAAGGCGGTGGCTGATGGTATCCATGCCATGGGAATGTCGTTAAAATCTATCTGATGGTGAGGTTCTAGTTCTTGAGATTTGGGGAATGTATAGCATCTCTTTATCACCATTTCTCTCTGGTCCACTCTGATCCGGAGTGGTGGTACCTGTTAGTGCTCTATCTATGGGTTAAATAGAAAAACGTGTTTATAAAAAAAAAACACTGATCATCCATTTATTTCAAAACATTGTCGTTATTAAATAACCTACTGAGGTTGATATGCCCTAAAACAAACCAAACCAAACCAAAATTCAACCTTGTCCCCTTTGGACACCACAAACTTGGCTTTTAGCGGGAAAATATCAGACTTTCTAAACTGTAGTAAACATTTATTAAACAGTCTGTAATAGGAAATTGTAAGCACTAGCGATGTAGAACCATTTATTCCCCAACCAGAATGATGGCCTCTAGGGCATTAATACTTCAAGATAGCGGCACAAATCCCGATCTCTCGGCCTCTAAGTGTTAGTAATATTTATTTACTAAACATTCTGTTGATACAATATCAGATGTACCGAATATCCAATTCAGCCAACTGTTAATTATCTGCAATTATAGGTTGTTAGCCATTTCACAATGCAAATCCTCCATAATATTCAAAATCAATCATACGTTTAGGTAAACAGAATAATTAATATTATGTCAAGGAATGTGAGCCGCTAAGGAGAATATGTTAGTGCAGCCTGAGGATATATATATATATATATATATATATATATATATATATATATATATATATATTAGATAAATAGTACCTAAAAGCGAAATGATCCTCTAACAATAAGTTGAGTGGATCAGTTCACCATAAAATGTTTACTCAATGCCTTGTAAAATCGAAATGGCTGAGCTGTTTATGCAATCATTGTTATGAATGGACCACGTACTACAACCCCGTGACTCTGAGTTTCGTATTAATGCGATCACTGGACGGCAAGGTGGTTGCCCGTAGCTATATGACAATTGTTTTATTCTAATATAATATTTAAAGTTATCGGAACAGTGTCCTGAAGATGGTACAATATACCGAAATGCTTAAGCATTGACGCATAAAATTGTTTCCCCTAATCATAATATCCTGTGTTTGTTATATTTAAAAAATATTTTCTTCTCATATTGTCGGATTAATTTCCTCACCGTATTTCCATATATATATATATATATATATAATATATATATATATATATATATATATATATATATATATATATATATATTCACGCACGCATTGGCATTAATACTTACTCGAATAAGATAAACAAAAATTAATAGAAAATGAATTCTTATGGATTTGGCACCCATTTTGTCCTTAGGAAACCTCAGCCATCCACGTTGAATTAATGATTCCATCTTGTCTGTTTTGCTTTGTATTCTTTCTTTTTTTCTGTTCGTGCTAAACTCCTTTCTCCTTAATTATCTTTATGTAGTCGAATGATGTAGAAAGCTTTTCTTCATCAAATAGGAATCCCCCATGATAAATTACAGGAGAAATACTTTATGGCAAGCCGAGCAACTCTATGTGATTAAGCCTCAGTTTATCGCAACATTTCATCAAATGAGAGTCGAACTCATGGTTTGGTTCTTTACCACGGAATACAAATCTCATCGAATGTACATCCGAGTTAAAAATGAAAAGACTTTATATCAATAACATCATTTTTTGGAATTGTAAATTTATTGCATACTAACTGTAAGCATATCAATAATCGTGTTCATTGATTGTATGTGTTGTAGGTGACTTACCTATGACACGAACATGGACTTACCCAAAGGGTATATATTTAACTGAGTAAAGCTACTTAAAAGAGCAGTGCCACAAACACCCGTCCTTCGGGACGGGGGTCCAGTCAGCTGCTAAATTAATAGTGTCGATCCCAAAGGGCCGTCCCTCCGTGCAGTACCTGCCTCATTGCACTTAAAGGGGCAGGGTTGAGATCGACGCAATTTTTCTACCTACCACCCCATGAGTCTCGGCTTGTGGGTGGTGCCCACATAAAACGGCCTTGTGCCATATCATGTGAAAGTGGGACACATGTAAATACCAGTAGTACCACAAACACCTGTCCTTCGGGACGGGGGTCCAGTGAGCTGCTAAATTAATGGCGTCGATCCCAGATACCTGCCTCATTGTACTTAAAGGGGCAGGACTGCGATCAACGCAATTTTTCTACCTACCACCCCATGAGTCTCGGCTTGTGGGTGGTCCCCACATAAAACGGCCTTGTGCCATATCGTGTGAAAGTGGGACACATGTAAATACCAGTAGTACCAGATACAGTTCTTCGTGTAAACTGTAACAAGGAAACCCTTCCATTGTACGTTGATATATTGCTGAATACAATCTGTTCCCTACATTTTATACCCGTGTTGAGTTATAATTTATTGACCCTTAAACAGGTCATAACAGTATGATAGTTATCATCCTGCAACAACCGTTTTGGCAGACCACATAGAAAGACGGAAGTTGGACAATACCCCGACTTTAAAATATATCTGATAAAACTGGGGATCATAAACATGACAGTGATAGCAATCGTACTTAGAGAAGTTGGAATCGTTCTCAAGAAACTGGAAAATAAACTGGATTAACTGGGGATCCGAGAATGGATCGAGATCGTGCTGAACTCTAGTAAAATCATCTACGATACTCAGAAGTATCCTGGAGATATGAAAAGACCCAGCCTCCGAAGCAAAATAACATCAATTTCAACTGTTTGGAAAAATTGCAATAAGCAAAATAAGAATTATAAGATTACCTAGAAGAAAAGAAAATTACCAAAAACAGCAAATATTTTTTTGCTTCTCAACCATAGATTGAAAATAAAAATTTTAAAAAATTAGACTGATGATGATGTTAAATACCCTCTTCATTACTTACTTCTTTACTTCTATTCTTCTTCTGTTCTTCTGCCTTCTTAAGTTCTTCTAAGTCTCTTCTACCATCTCTTCTAAGGTCTGGACTTTCTTGGGGACTTCGGGTCTGGTTTTCTATTGGGGATTTCTCTTCATCAGAAGCCCTGTGTCATTGTTAGTTTTTAGAGGTAATAACACAAGACTCCGATTTGCTTTGATCTTACTTTATTTTTAAATCCCCAACCAGACATCTGCGCAGATTAAGCTCGGCTGCTAGTCTCTAACTGACTGAAACTTACTTACTATCTAAACCGGAAGAGAGGGTCCTCTCTTCCGGTTCTCACGGCTATCCCCGGAAGATAGGGTTAGAACTGAGGTCAAGCTTGTCACTCAATCTTCAAGGCCATCAGCTGCACTTAAAACGCCATCTTGATTTCTACACTATTGCACATAAATATTAGGTATCTAATAATTATGTAACACTGACATCTTCTTACAGATCTGAAAATTTTGTACAACGGGAAGGTAGCGGTGATAGCAACGCTTCCCAAAAGCATGAAAATGAAACCGATAGCGCTGGATAACAGAGTAAGAATCGAGACCTCCCAGACCACAGCACTATTGAAATCAACCAGAAGACTTAGAAGAGTACATTAAAAGCTGAAATTTTCGGTCACTCTTACTTCAGGAAAAAAACTTGTGTAAAAATCTCATGATGGTTGAAATGATAACATATTCAAAGACTTGGATCTTGCCTGAGAGTTGAAAAATATGTGAAGCATGGAGATGACGGTAATACCAATTGTAGGTGATTCCCAAATTCTGGAAAAGACGCTGGTGAATTTTTGATGAGGGGAGGACTCGAGACTGGGCAGATTGCAATACGCTAGTTAGAATATTTAGGAGAATACTGTAGACTTGATATTTACCAGGTACCCCACATGTAAGGGTTAGGCACGAGGCCCTATTAATGTGGGACCACTCACAAGCCGAGATTTATGGGTGGCAGAAGAGAACAGAGATGAGAGTGAGAAAAACAGAGAGACAGAGAATGAGAGGAAAGAGAAACAGAGAGTGAAGAGAAAGAAAACAGAACAGATAATGAGTAGCACAATATTCTGTTCGCTTAAATAAGATCGAGTTGATAGGTGTGGCGCCTCCACGTCAGACGCAAAAATACACTTCGTCTAGCGAAGCTAAAAAGGATAGACTTTCTCACTGCCTGGCTGATACCGACTTTTAGCAACCGCGACATTTTCCGTTACCTATATATTATATATATATAATATATATATATATAGTATATATATATATATAAAGAAGGGAGAGGATAGAAGAAGCATGAAACTGAAAAATGTATACACTAGCATAGCCAAAAAATCGATACTACGTGTTTTAAAAGCGAATAAAAAGAATAATTAAATCTATTATTAAGGTTAAAACTTTGTCTTAAAATCATAATATTAACCTTAATAACCATCATTAAAAATAAAAATATCATTACAGATGCAGTTTATTTTTAAAAGATTTTAAAAGTATTTGTTTGGTCAATTTATTGCGCCGACGCCATTTTGGCTGCGTTTTCAATGGTTTTAGGCGCTTGTTTACAATTTTAATGTGAAACATTGATGAAAAAAAAAAATACCAAAAATCAGTAATTACTCCGATTTAATGAATTTCAGTATGATTTAAACAATTAATGAATTTTATAATGCATTAGCCTATTTATTTCAAGAACTTTAATGAGTATTTTTGCCTATGAAAATTAAATATATAAAAATCATTTAAAATTTGAAATCCTGATGTTAAGTTAAATGTTATATATTTATAGATTCTAAAAAATAAATATCTACTTAATGCAAAACCTTATTTAGGTGCCAAAAGTTATAGTTGTGAAGAAAAACTCGATGAAAAATGACCCCCTCCCTCTTTTAAAGCAGAAAAAACATCGATGTAATTTTTTTTCTTTTATAAAAATAATAGTCAATTAAATAATTATCGAAATGAGTAAAAAAGAAATCTCCAAAAAATAATATTTATTATTTTTTACATTTTATTTTCGATTTTTACTTATTTTCTCATAGAAAACCACCGTTAAAAAATCTTTTTTTGTTCTATCATAACTTCGTCTTTGTATCTCTTTATTTATACTGTAATTAGCTAATCAAAATGATCACTTGCAAAACATTTTACGCCCCCAACATACTGGGGCGTCAAAATTAAGCGACCTGAAAAAAAAATCGAGAAAGTTTGAAATAAAATAAATAATGCATTATAAAATCATTCTATTAACAAAAACACTGAAAAATTCTATTAAAATCCGCGATAATTTTTGATTTTTGGTAAATTATTTCCTGTAGGGCGGGCTAAAGTCATTTGTCAAAAAACGAATTTTAGGCTCCGTTTGCCAGTCCCATTTGAAACATTATTTGTAATATTTACATTACACACAATCACATATATGTAACATATATAATTACGCAAATATAACCTTGAGTTATAAGCAGTCTATAAAAGAAAAACACTGAATTGAAAATAACCTTATCAATGATTGGTTTGTGGCATCCCTTGTGTACCAATTCCTATCAACCTGTGTCAAAAGGTCTTGCTCCACAAAAGACTTCATCACTATGAACAAAACACTGAGTAGGTTGTTCATTGGATGAACCCTCATGTGTCGAAACCGACGAAGTGAGTCCATTTTCCATTTCATGAAAGAAGGGTATTAGGCTATGACCAGGATTTGAACCTGGGTCACTTATTCTATTTCATATGCATGATGAAAATTACATCACGTGAGCCTTCATGAATTCCTTATTTGCATAAAAACATTTTATCTTTAGACTTCGTTCTCGATAGACAATAAACGATCTAATTAAAAGTTAAAGTCGTCGGGACCTAAAGTCGGTATCAGCAAGACACGGGGAGTCTATCCCCTTTTCACTACTGCTAGACCAAGGAGATTGTTTAGGCATCTGAGGCGGGGCGCCACTCCTACATCAGCTCTTCACTTACCGCACATATTGCTCTCATACGTTGAGTTGCGAGGGCCGGTATCAAACCAGAAACCTCGAGGTTCTCAACCGGACACTCTACCGACTGAGCTAAGACGTCCCACGAATTCAAATATTGGTGCAAAAAATATTCATCTTGGTTGGATCAAGATCTGTCAGAAACCACCCGAACGCAGAGATATATAATTGTGACTGACATTGGATTCCCTATTTCCATAGACATACTTAATGCTTGAGACTCCGTTTCTTGATAATCTTATAATAATGGAGATTCGATCTCTATTTTTTCTGTAACCGAAACTACGTCACTACTTATATCACATACTCAAAAAAATCGTCAATATATAGAAGAAGAACAATTAATATTGATAAAAATAAAAAAGCTGTTTCTTGAATCCTTTCCTTGTAATAATATGTTGCATAATCTATGGTAGCATTAGATTATTGACAACACTGTGTAGCGTAAATGAAATTCACAGACGGTTGGGGACCTTTGACCCCAGAGGCGGAAAACACGCGAAATCACGGGAACTCACATGAGAGGCTAGTCTATACAACGATCTAAGTTTTTTAAAATTTGTTTTAAAAAGTAATCTGGTTGGACCAACTTGTCAAAAACCACCCCGAACCCAGAGATATAATTTTGAGTGAGAACGTTTCCTCGTTTTTATTCGTTGGAAAAATAAATTGGGGTAGAAGTAATGCATAGAAAATGAAGTCTCTTACACAACACTGACGCGCAATAGCCTCATTATCATTTCTCGGACGAATAAACGACGATGTCATAGTTTCATTCTCAGAGATGCTGCGTGCTTAGTGATGGGTTTCTTTAGTTCAGAGAGGCAAGAACGTGATTGGTGACCAATACAGCTGATGTTTCTTTGCAGTCTTTACAAGTGAGAAAGCCCCAAAAGACGCAATATCTTACGAATTGCTTGTCTGAGTGAATTTTTTAAATGGACTGGGTGGGGGGAGTCGGTATTTGCAGTAGAACTAAGAGAAGTCAGTAAGAGGTAACGAAGGAGATCAGGTTCGAAAATGCTTACTGGTTTTTCTTGGGTCAAGGTTAAATTCTACCTCCACATAACCTTGGTTGAATATTATTGGAAGAATATATATTAAATATATATATATATATATATATATATAATATATATATGTGTGTTGTGTGTGTGGTGTGTGTGCGTGTGTGTGTGTGTGTGTGTGTCGTGTGATAATATATATGCGTGTGCGTACACACACCACATTACACACATATATAATACATTTTATATATATGATACATATATATACATTGTACATATACCATGTACATACACATTAATACAATATATATATGAACGTACGCAGAGGTATACACACTCACATTATATAATATATATATATAACATATATGTGTGTGTGTAAAGAGTTATACACACACATTATATAACTATATTATATGTATATATATATATAATAATAAATATATATATATATATATGTAGATAGATGGATGGAAAATATAATAAATAATATTATTATAATATATATGCGTGTATGTAAATGTAGCACATGTGCAAGCATATACTCAAATATATACTTCATGACTTCATATATACACACAACACACACACACACACATAATATATATATATATATATATATATATATAAACAAATATATAATATATATATATATAATTTTAAGATCTAATAAAACATACATATACATATATATACATATAGATATATATGTATATATTATAATATATATATAGTGGTGTATGTGTGTGTGTGTGTGTATACAGGACGCCCACACTCACACACACATACACATATGTATCATATATATTTGTACATGTAGGAATGCATATATATAGTGATACATGGATATGTAAAAAGTTAAATATATGCATACACGCTTATATAAAAAATATTTATACCCAGACAAAATTATATATGCGTGTGTATGTCGTGTATATGTGTGTGTTTCTTTGTGTCTGTGTGTTGTGTGCATGTGTGTGTGTGTGTGTGTGTGTGTGTGTGGGTTATTCAGGGGATTTAGATCCTCTACTATAGTGTAGAGATGGATTTTACAAATCACCATCATGCTCTCCTGGTGAATGATTTCAGCAAATGTTTAATTTTTGTCTCTATAGGACAGATCCTATTCGATGTGGACTGAAATAAATTTCTGTTTGGAACAGAATGTGTCTCTGCAAATCGGTGTGGCCTATAGAAACAGTTGTTATAAACAAATCTAACAGGTGCGAAGTTTTATAACACTTTTATCTACCGCATTTTTATAGAGCCAACGAGAGCAATTTATCAGTTGTGCGTCAGCGGTGCAGAAAGAAGAATTAAGATACATGAATGGAACCCTCTAACGCGTTGATAATCTGTTCTATTTATTTATTTTTTTGTTATGTGTTTTTTCATTGTTTTTTTTTTTTAATTTTATTTTAAACCTGGAAGCATGTGCGCGAAATGGCATTTTATCAAAACTACAGAGATATGTTTCTTATATATATATATATATATATAGTATATATATTATATATATTATTATTACATCATCTGAAATGTGTTTGTCTTGGCAAACGAGTATGAAAGAAAAAAGTATTCCATATGGAATTGTGTGTTGTTTAGTTTTGAGGATTTTACAAGCAGGCAACCGCCCTGTTGGTTATTTTTACGCGCAAATTGGAATTGTGGTATCATTGTATTGATGGGTGTGTCAATTGCTTCGGTCAAAGACAATTTTAACAGACTTTTAATATTCATTTTCTTCTATTTACCCCATCAATAGGGGCTCTAACAAACACCTTCACTCTGGCCCAGAGTTAACGTATAGAGTAATGGGGATGATGTACTCTACGACTCCGCCAAAGCTCCATAAATTGAGCTTCACCATTTAAGGCACCCAGCCAACAGCTTTTGCCCAACATGATAAAAAGGTTTAGTATTATCTGCGTATTCGACTATTTGTTTATTTGTACAACGTTTCGGTCGATATATGCCCACGCGACCTCTCATGTATTTCTTATCGGACTCAGAAACTCTCGGACTGGGACTTCTCGACTCGGAACCTTCTTTTCGAACTCGGGAAATTTCTTGCGTAATCCGAGTTCAAACCTGAGTAGAGCAGTGTAAAAATAAAACACGAATTCCTACGCCCAGCTATGGTTAGCGAACAGAACAGGATACTCCCGTGAATAAATAAAGGTTAGATCAAGATTCCATGATGGCTCCCATACGACAAAGAAAAGTTCCGGAGTTCGAAAAGAAGAGTTCCGAGTGCCGAGAAAGTTTCCCAGTCCGACAAGAAAATACCTGAAGAAGCCGGAGGGCATATCGGCCGAAACGTTGTACAAATAACAATGAAGATTGGACAATAGTCCGAATAACGCAGGATAATACTAATCTTCAAGCCTCATCTCAAACATTCAGAGAAAATAGTATGATAAAAATAGTTAATTCCATAAGATTAATTCGGATTGGATACTATTTACTATATACTAGTGTTGTACTATGGAGGCGCGTGGTGCGATGCGTTAGATTCGTAGGAAATGGACACGTCGCATTTCGACTTCGAATACCGGACGAAGCTGTTATTTCACATAGCACTAGTACTCTATGGGAAAGTATGAATCCAATTCTCCTCCAGCTATGGGTAAATAGCAGGGCAGACTGAGCTCTTTAACTGTGCTAGGTAACCATTAGAGAGATGTAAAACTTTAATTCAAACCTGTTAAACTCCGCTCAAGTAGATTGACCTTTGTGTCACATCCTGCTCGTGCGGAGGGGTTCGGTATATATTATATATATATATATATATATATATATATATATAAAGCGAAACGTGAAATATCTCAACATACAGGCAAAATACCAATGAAATTTGTACAGCCGTGGGTGAAATTTCGGAGGGAAATTTCGGAGGAAATGACCATGTCTCACATTGACTCTAGTGAGTTGTCAAAAAACACCAGTCACCGGTGATTACTAGGAAAGAGAAACGTCTTCTTTCTGAGTTATATTTTCTTTTCGAGACGTTTTGTTACATAATTATTAGATTACCTAATATTTATGTGCAATAGTGTAGAAAACAAGATGGCGTTTTAAGTGCAGCTGACAGCCTTGAAATTGAGTGACAAGCTTGACCTCAATCCTAACCCTATCTCCAGGAGAAAGCCCGTAGAACCGTATAGAGACCCTCTCTTCCGGTTAGATAGTAAGTAAGTTCAGCCAGTTAGACACTAGTAGCGAGCTCGAAGGAAGGGTAAGTCGCGTTACACGCGCTCCCGTTCTAATCTGCGCAGATGTCTGGTTGGGATTTAAAATAAAGTAAGATCAAAGCAAATCGGAGTCTTTTGTTATTACCTCTAAAAACTAACAATGACACAGGGGCTTTCTGATAAAGAGAAATCCCCAATAGAAAGATCAGACCCGAAGTCCCCAAGAAAGTCCAGACCTGAGAAGATTCCAAGACCAAGACAAGATGTTATAATATTCCAAAAGACGGCCAGAAGAATAGAGTAAGAAAGAAGTAAGTAAAGAAGTAAAGAAGAAGGATATACAACAGGTTTTTTTAATGTCTAGAATGTTTAAAAAAAACTTAGAAATCTAATAATGATCAAAAGACATTATCCTCAGAACTAATTTACATTAGAAATTTAATATTTTAATCTAATATCTATTTCAGAATTTTCTTTAGATAAGGCTTGATAATTAGTATTATTGGATTATTCGGCACTATTGTCCTCATCTTATTGTCTATCTGTACAACGTTACGGCCATGTGCCCTTCATCCTTTTTCAGGTATTTCAAGTCCGACAAGAGATGCCAGAAGAAGACCGGAGGCACATCGACCGAGACGTTGTACAAATAACAACGAAGATAGGACAATAGTCGAATAATCCAAATAATACTAATCTAATATAAGATATAAATAAAATGATAATTTAATTACGATTATAATTACTATTTAAAAATTATAAAATATTTAGAGAGTTGATAATAATAAATAATAATAATAATAATATAATAAAATAATAAATGATTAAATTTTTATATACATCCAACACGAAAATATATACATCACCATGGCCAGCAAAACACAAAATACGCTCTTTATTATGCACATACACACCTGCAATCCCCGCTAGGATACAGTCATAACGTCACAAACCAACATTAAATGTTCATGACACGCGCGATGACAACATACGCACAAGTACAAAAAAGACCGCATTCATTTAAAAAGAAATGCCATACTAGACTCTTCAGTTCCAGTGTATCTGTAAGTAGAAGAATATTATCTCGAAAATTCAAGAATTGAATACAGGTTAATACACAACATCATTGTTACCGTATTATTATTTTTTTTCTTTACACTTGCCATTGTGAGATAGCCTTCTAAAATCCAAACCTCCTAACTTATAAATATATTATTATTTACAGTATTAAGCTCCATTATACAATTATTTTTATTATCCAATTATTACTATTTATACTGTTAAAATGTATATCTATTATCCTTATCATTAACAACACTATATTGTATTCCTACTATAATATTTGGAATCACTTACATCGACCGTCATTTGCACAGTTCTATGTAAAATTATTCCTTGTCTCTACCGTGACGTGTGCGATGTTCTCTTGCTTTGATGTTTTTGTCTCAGGCTGCCTGCTTTTCGCCCCCCTCTCTTGTTCGTGTTTCGGCACAGAAAAAAAAAAATTTCAATCAGGAAATGTTGGTTCTCGTTAAATATAACTAAAAATAATTAATATTATCCCCAAGGAACATGCATCGAAAAAATAAGGTTGAAAAACGTTCGTATTTGAGTTAGCATTAACCGCATTAGCTCTGTGATAGAGCATCCGCATTGAATCGCAAGGTTCCGGCTTGATACCGGTTACCGAAAACTCGTGTATGAGTACCAGAGCTTGGGTAATCTGATATGTGCGGCAAAGCAACTGGGAGCTGACGGGTAGTGTGGCGAACCACCATAGCAATACAATCGCTGCTGTTTAGCGCTTGCGAAAAAGGGGACAGACTGCATTGCTGTTCGGTTGATACCGTCAATAGGTCACTCCGATGACTTTTATAATATCTATGTTCACCATTTTAATAAGAATATGTTTAAATTTGGATTTATTTATTTCTTTCATTATTTTGCTTTAAACATTCGGCCCTGTCGGCTGTGGCGATAGAATAAACCACTACACCTATGCATAGGGGTAAGACCCCCCCCCAATTGGGTCACCTGTTCGGCCGTGTGTAGCGACCCGTAAGCTTAAGGATGGAACCAGGTGGCTGAGCAATCCAACACACAACTTTGGTTCTACTTGGATTAGAAGGGCAGTCGGAGAGGCCCCTTCGATCAATCAGCTATTACCTCAAGCCCTAAGCCAACCCTATTGCCCTTATGGCAAGCCCCAAAACTTTTTATCCTTTCGGGCTAGAAGGCGTGGCTGATCGTATTCCATGCCATGGAAATGTCGTTAAAATCTATCTGATGGTGAGGTTCTAGTTCTTGAGATTTGGGAATGTATAGCCATCTGCTTTATTCACCATTTCTCTCTGGTCCACTCTGATCCGGAGTGTGGTACCTGTTAGTGCTCTATCTATGGGTTAAATAGAAAAACGTGTTTATAAAAAAAAAACACTGAATCATCCATTTTATTTCAAAACATTGTCGGTTATTTAAATAACCTACTGAGGTTGATATGCCCTAAAACAAACCAAACCAAAACCAAAATTCAACCTTGTCCCCTTGGACACCACAAACTTGGCTTTAGCGGGAAAATATCAGACTTTCTAAACTGTAGTAAAACATTTATTAAAACAGTCGTAATAGAAATTGTAAGCACTACGATGTAGAACCATTTATTCCCCAAACCAGAATGATGGCCTCTAGGGCATTAATACTTCAAGATAGCGGCACAAATCCCGATCTCTCGGCCTCTAAGGTTAGTAATATTTATTTTACTAAACTTCTGTTGATACAATATCAGATTACCGAATATCCAATTCAGCAACTGTTAATATCTGCAATTATAGGTTGTTAGCCATTTCAACAATGCAAATGCCTCCATAATATTCAAAATCAATCATACGTTTAGGATAAACAGAATAATTAATATTATGTCAAGGAATGTGAGCCGCTTAAGGAGAATATGTTAGTGCAAGCCTGAGGATATATATATATATATATATATATATATAATATATATATAATATATATATTAGATAAAATAGTACCTAAAAAGCGAAATGATCCTCTAACAATTAAGTTGATGGATCAGTTCACCATAAAATGTTTACTCAATGCCTTGTTAAAATCGAAATGGCTGACTGTTTATGCAATCATTGTATATGAAGGACCACGTACTACAACCCCGTGACTCTGAGTTTCGTATTAATGCGATCACTGGACGGCAAGGTGGTTGCCCGTAAGCTATATGACAATTGTTTTATTCTAATATAATATTTAAAGTTATCGGAACAGTGTCCTGAAGATGGACAATATACCGAAATGCTTAAGCATTGACGCATTAAAATTGTTGTCCCCTAATCATAATATCCGTGTTTGTTATATTTAAAAAATATTTTCTTCTATATTGTCGGAGTAATTTCCTCACCGTTATTCCATATATATATATATATATATATAATATATATATATATATATATATATATATAATATATATATATATATATATATTCACGCACGCATTTGCATTAATACTTACTCGAAATAAGATAAACAAAAATTAATAGAAAATGAATTTTCATGGATTTGGCACCCATTTTGTCCTAGGAAACCTCAGCCATCCACGTTGAATTATGATTCCATATCTGTCATGTTTTGCTTTGTATTTCCAAATTTGGACCGATAGGGAAGGTGAATTACGTAAAAAGTAAAAGTAATGCTTTATCAGCACACGAAATTCAGATTTTTCCATTGTTTTGAAAATTTGCATTAGTAGCTTCACTTAATTACTTGGGCAAGGGGATTTCATTCATAAAAAGCCCCGTAAAATTCCCCGTCGTAGTAAAAGGAGATTATAATACCGTGTTTATTTTCATGGAGTTTATTGGAATAAATACAAGCTTCTTAACTTCGAGAGAGAGGGTGTCAGTTTAATTGATATTTTCCTATGGTCCTTAGAGTTTCCGTCCTTGTGGGTGACAAACTTTCGTCAGTTGGTAAATATTAAGGCCAGCTCTTTTTTTTCGTCGTCTCAGCGACTACAGTTCATTCACGGATCTCAGCTTCCAGCACACAAACTCGACTGTCCAACTCCGTCCGGCCAACTGCCTTGACTGTTGCTGACTCTTCTGACTGGGCTCCTAGTCGGGTTCCTTATATACTATCACAAAGAATCATCTAAATCATCTAAATCATTTTTTTTCTAGAAGGAAAAGAACATTCGATTGTTTCGAATCATCATTCTGGTCAAAGAGAGGTCACAGTCGCTTGGATCAAAGGACCATTAGCATCAAGAATACTGGGTTTTCGTTAACCGAAACCCCACGTCGCCAAAAAACTCAACGGTTTTTTATTTCTTTTCGGCCGATTCTTCAAAGACCACCCAGTAATATCGAGAATCAGTATACATTTTTAAGATTTCTCTGTGTCTGGCACCAAGGCCACAAATATAGGTGTTCTCGAGTAGGGCCCGTTCCATTATGCTACAATGCATAAACACCGATTCTCCTTTATATATGTATAAAATTTAAAAATCCAAATCTAACAATTGCATCTACAAATACGCTATTTTTCTCCATTCCTACAAATTTAAACTTTTGCGAACCAAATTCCTCCCACCGCTGTTCCAAAATCCAATCAACTGGTTTCCCTATTGCAAAAAGATCCAGTACCATTCTCAAAGTTGGTTCTCAAACAGGACAAAAGATGGCAGGGTTGTTCACGGAGTAATATTTTTAGTGTAAACAAGTGAAACGTGCGAGAGTCGCTGCCAGCGATTTAATATAACATAAACAAAAAAAAAAAGAAAAAGAAAAAAAATCTATTAGACGGAGAGTTGGCCCTCACCAGTCAAAAAATTAACACACTTAAATTATAGAAGACAGAGACAAAAAATTAAAAGAAAGAGAAAAATGAGGGAGGGGGGAGTACGCATCATTATTGATTAATGTGACGATCAGTCGGTACACAGATCCATTTAATAACTGTGTTTTTTTCCATGTGATTAAAAAACTTGATGCTGCAGTGCCTAACTTTTATTCTGATGCGCGAATGCAACATTCTGAAGTTGCAAACCATTTTTCATTCTTGGATGGAAGCCAGAAAATTAAGTCAGTAATCGCAAGGATCATTGCCGTGATTTACTTTACAGAACGAAATGAATAGAAAAGAATTAAATGAAAACCCTTGTGAGTCTGGCAGGATGATGTTTTATCGAACATTAGCCATGGCTGGAATGGCGTTATTAGTTAATACACACCGATGCTAAACGAATGTCCCAGTCGAACAGAGGAAGATTTTTTAGCAAGTCTGCGCATGCGCCAAGAAATCAATGCTTCTTAGTCAAACAAACCAGGTGAGTATATCCAACCGTTTTGGGAGTTCTTTATACAGAATGTTCGATCTATATACAATGTAAAACAAATGTTGTCAATATTGAAAGAAGAATAAAAAGAATAATAGAATTATTCTTTAGATATTATGTTTCGGTTCTCTGTAACCCTGAGATGATTTTATAAATGGCATACACGACGCTAATATTAGATATATACAAAACATTAACATTCGAATCATCAAATGGCTAATAAAGAATGGGTCGTTGGGATCAATAAATGTATCTCAAATCTCAGCGCGTGATGTAATTTTTAACAGCGTAGGAAATGGGTATACGAGTTCAAATCCTGGACTAGGTTATTGGCATTTCCCATAGCGCTAAAGTCCTTGTTTAGGTGTTTCTTGATTAGTTTAAAATACAATCATCAGTCGATAAAGTAGAGCTCCGAAACCACATTTGGACTCAAGTAAATCGTCCGATGATGACTTTATTTTAAGGTAATTAAGAAAAGAAGGTTCGAGTTTACAATGGCTTGAACATGAGGATTATACATACGATGCTAAAGAGAAGGATAACAGTCTTTAAATCCATCCTTATGTTTGCACAATGTACCGTGGATTCTCATTTAAAAAACATTGCTAACGTTTTGAATTCCGAGATTTTCCTAGAGCAGTTTTCCTACCAAGATTAGAGATACGAGTCTTCCCTACGATTTTACCCACGGAGAGAGGAGGGAAAATATATTCATCCACCTCTTTTCCAAGGGCATTAGACTGTAGAGAAGTCTAAACAGCATCGTCTCAAATTAGAACGAGAGAGAGGCGGAGAGACAGAGAGTGAGAGTGAGAGAGACAGAGAGACAGAGAGTGAGAGAGAAAGAGAAACAGACAGACATAACAGCGTATGAGTAACACATATATCTGTTCGGTAAAGTAAGGATCGGATGGTAGGTGTGGCGCTCCATGCCAGACGCAAAAAATATCATTGGTCTAGTGATAGTGAACAGGGGATAGACTCTCTCACTGTCTGGCTGATACCGACTTTAGGGCAGCGTGACGATTTTCCGTTACCCATATATATATATATATATATATATATATATATATATATAAATATTTTCATAAATTGTCGGCTAAAAGCCATATCAAAAAACATATATATATATATATATATATATATATATATATATTATATATATATATATATATATATATGTTTATTTGATATGGCTTTAGCCGACAATTTATGAAAGCCATATCAAATAAACACATTGTTTATTTACTTACTCTCATACTGTCGTGTAGCAAGTCAATAAAAAGTGGAATATAAATAAGTTCAAAACAGACGAAGAATCTGGGAATGTCCAGCTGGTGTAGTGGTTAGAATCTCCGCCTGTCAGCTTAGCAGTCGAGGTGTCGAGTCACACACGGAACGGTCTCCCAAGTCTATAACCTTGCTGATGAGACCTAATAGGTCGAAATGTACATTCAGGGATTAACATTTTCTCGATTTGTTTAGCCATACATTTGAACATATATGCCCGCCTAAATTCATTAATTATTAACTATTTAATTTTCAAAATTAGGTATGACTTCAATTAAGCACATATCCTCCAAAAATTGTCGGCTAAAAGTCATATCACATAAACACATTGTTTATTTACTTACTCTTATATATATATATATATATATATATATATATATATATATAAAGAGGGAGAGGAAGAAGAAGAGATAGAGAAAGAGGGGTCGGAAATTTCAAAGATGTAAAAACCAAGGAAACGTTTTAAACTGAAAAATGTATACACCATTTGAAACCATATTTGTAATATTTTTACACTTACACACAATCACATATATGTATACATATATAATTACGCAAATATAACCTTGAGTTATAAGCAGTCTATAAGGAAGGAAAACACTGAATTTGAAAATAACCTTATCATTGATTAGGTTTGTGGCATCCCTTGTACACCAATCCCTATCAACTGTGCCAAAAAGGGCGCTTCGTCCAACACAAGACTTCATCACTATGAACAAAACACTGAGTAGGTTGTTCATTGGATGAACCCTCATGCGTCGAAACCGACGAGAGAGTCCATTTTCCATTTCAGTGAGAGTAGTTGGACGTACCCCTCTCCGAAGGATTTGAACCTGGTTCACTTATTCTATTTCATATGATGATGACAGTTACATCACGTGACCCTTCATTGAATTCCTTATTTGCATGAGTCTATCCCCTTTTCACTACTGCTAGACCAAGGAGATTGTTTAGGCATCTGAGGCGAGGCGCCACTCCTACCATCGGCTCTTCACTTTACCGCACATATGCTGCTCATACGTTGAGTTGGCGAGGGCCGGTATCAAACCAGAAACCTCGAGGTTCTCAACCGGACACTCTACCGACTGAGCTAAGACGGTCCCACGAATTCAAATTTGGTGCAAAAATGTTCATCTTGGTTGGATCAAGGTCTTGTCAGAAACCACCCGAACCCATGGATATATATTGTGACTGAACATTGGATTCCCTATTTCCATAGACATACTTAATGCTTGAGACTCCGTTTCTTGATAATCTATTAATAATGGAGATTCGATCTCTATTTTTCTGTAACCGAAACTACGTCACTGCTTACATCACAATACTCAAAAAATCGTCAATATATAGAAGAAAGAACAATTAATATTGATAAAATAAATAAAAGCTGTTTCTTGAATTCTTTCCATTGTAATAATAATGTTGCATAATCTATGGTAGCATAGATTATTGACAACACTGTGTAGCGTAAATGGAAATTCACAGACGGTTGGGGACCTTTGACCCCAGAGGCGGAAAACACGCGAATCACGGGAACTCACATGAGAGCTAGTCTATACAACGATCTAAGTTTTTAAAATTTGTTTTTAAAAAGTTAATCTTGGTTGGACCAAGTTCTTGTCAGAAACCACCCCGAACCCAGAGATATAAATTTTGAGTGAGAACGTTTCCTCGTTTTTATTCGCTTTGGAAAAAAAAATTGGGTAGAAGTAATGCATAGAAAATGAAGTCTCTTACACAACAGCTGACGCGCAATAGCTCATTTATCATTTCTCGGACGAATATAAACGCGATGTCATAGTTTCATTCTCAGGAGATGCTGGTGCTTAGTGAATGGGGTTTCTTTAGTTCAGAGAGCAAGAACGTGACTTGGTGACCAATACAGCTGATGTTTCTTTTGCAGTCTTTACAAGTGAGAAAGCCCCAAAAGACGCAATATCTTACGAATTGCTTGTCTGAGTGGAATTTTTAAATGGACTGGGTGGGGGGAGTCGGGTATTTGGCATACAACTAAGAGAAAGTCAGTAAGAGGTAAACGAAGGAGATCAGGTTCGAAAGATTGCTTACTGGTTTTTCTTGGGTCAAGTTAAATTCTATCCTCCACATAACTTGGTTGAATATTATTGGAAGATATATATATATATATATATATATATATATATAATATATATGAATGTGTGTGGTGTGTCGTGTGTGAGTGTGTGATAATGTATATGCGTGTGCTACACACACACACATACACACATATATATACATTATATATATTAATACATATATATAAATTTACATATACATGTACATACACATGCGTACATATACATATGAACGTACGCAGAGGTATACACACACACATTTGTATATATATATATATATATATATATATATATGTGTGTGTGTGTGTGTGTGTGTGTGTGTGTGTGTGAATAGATGTATACACACACATTTATATACATATATATATATATATATATATATATATGTAGATAGATGGATGGAAAGATATATATATATATGCGTGTATGTAAATGTGGCGACATGTGCAAGCATATACTCAAATATATACTTCATGACTTCATATATATATATATATATATATATATATATATATATATATATATATAGTTAATGATCTAATAATACATACATATACATATAGATATATATGTATATATATATATGTGTGTGTGTATACAGACGCCCACACTCACACACACATACACATATGTATCATATATATTTGTACATGTAGGAATGCATACATATAGTTGATACATAGATATGTAAAAAGTTAAATATATGTATACACGTTTATATAAAAATATTTATACCCAGACAAATGTATATATGCGTGTGTATGTGTTTATATATGTGCGTGTGCTTTTGTGTTTGTGTCTGTTTGTGTGTGTGCGTGAGTGTGTGCGTGTGTGTGTGTGTGTGTGTGTGTGTGTGTGTGTGTGTTATTCAGGGGATTTAGATCCTCTACTTGTAGTGTAGAGATGATTTACAAATCACAGATGTCTCTCCTGGTTGAATGATTTCAGCAAATGTGTAATTTGTCTCTATAGACAGATCCTATTCGATTGTGGACTGAAATAAATTTCTGTTTTGGAACAGAATGTGTCTCTGCAAATCGGGTGGCCTATAGAAACAGTGTATAAAGAAATCTAACAGGTGCGAAGTTTTATAACACTTTTATCTACCGCATTTTATAAGCAACGAGAGCAATTTATCAGTTGTGCGTCAGCGGTGCAGAAAGAAGAATTAAGATACATGAATGGAACCCTCTAACGCTGTGATAATCTGTTCTATTTATTTTTTTAATTTTTTTTTTTTTGCATGGTGTTTTTCCATTGTTTTTTTTTTTTTAAATTGTATTTTTAAATCCTGGAAGCATGTGCGCGAAATGCATTGTTATCAACTACGATATATTTTCTTATGTAATAGGTGCAACATAGAAGATGGAGGATATATATATATATATATATATATATATATATATATATATATATATTATATATATATATATATATTGATGTTACATCATCTGAAATGTTTTGTCTTGGAAACTGTATTGAAAGAAAAGTATTCCATAATGGAAATGTGTTTGGTTTACTTTTTAGGATTTTAAGACATGCAACCCCTTGTTGGGTTATTTTACGCCAAATTGGAATTGTTCTATTCATGTATGATGGGTGTTCAATTCTTTTTCAAAGACAATTTTTAACAGATTTTTAATATTCATTTTTTTTCTATTTGTCCCATCAATGGAGCTCTAACAGATACCTTCACTCTGGGCCAGATTGAACTGTAGAGTAATGGGGATGATGTACTCTAGACTCCTCAAAGCTCCATAATTGGAGCTTCACCATTAACGCACCCAGCCAACAGCTTTTTGCCCAAACATGATAAAAAGGTTAGTATTATCTGCGTTATTCGGACTATTGTCCCCATCTTCATTGTTATTTGTACAACGTTTCGGTCGATATACCCTCCGGCCTTCTTCATGTATTTCTTATCGGACTTGGGAACCTTCTCGGACTCGTGAACCTTCTTTTCGAACGCAGGAACTTTTTTTCGTAATCCCGAGTTCAAACCTGAGTAGAGGCAGTTAGAAAAATAATTAACACAATTCCTACAATTCCTATGGTTAGCGGAATGAGAACAGGATAACCCCGTGGAATAAATAAAGGGTTAGGTTCAAAGTTCCGTGATTGCTCCCGAATACGACAAGAAAGTTCCCGAGTTCGAAAAGAAGGTTCCCGAGTCCGACAAGAAATACCTGATGAAGGCCGGAGGGCATATCGGCCGAAACGTTGTACAAATAACAATGAAGATTGGGACAATAGTCCGAATAACGCACATAATACTAATCTTCAAGCCTCATCTCAAACATTCAGAGAAATAGTATGATAAAAAGGGTTAGGGGTTTGCCACAAGATTAATAGGATTGGGATACTATGTACTATGTACTATGTTGTACTATGGAGGCGCGTGGTACGATGGTTAGATTCGTAGGAAATGGACACGTCGATTCGACTTCAAATCCCGGACGAGGCTGTTTGTATTTCACATAGCACTATTACTCTTAGGTAAGGTATGAATCCAATTCTCCCTCCAGCTATATGTAAATAGCAGGGCAGACTGAGCTCTTTAACCGTGGTTAGGTAACCAGTCAAGGAGATGTAAAACTTTTAATTGAAACCTGTTAAACACCGCTTAAGTAATTGACCTTCAGTCACATCCTGCTCATGCGGAGGGGTTGGTATATATATATATATATATATATATATATAAAGCGAACGTTGAAATATCTCAACACACAGGCAAAATACCAATGAAATTTGGTACAGCCTTGGTGAAATTTCGGAGGAAATTTCGGAGGGAAAATGACCATGTCTCACATTTGACTTAGTGAGTTGTCAATAAACACCCAGTCACCGGTATTACTAGGAAAGAGAAACGTCTTCTTTCGGATTTATCTTTTCTTTGTCTAGACGTTTTGTTACATAATTATTAGTTACCTAATATTTATGTGCAATAGTGTAGAAAACAAGATGGTGTTTTAAGTGCAGCTGAGCCTTGAAGATTGAGTGACAAGCTTGACCTCAATCCTAACCTATCCGGGGATACCGTGAGAACCGGTATAGAGGACCCTCTCTTCCGATTTAGATAGTAAGTAAGTTTCAGCCAGTTAGACACTAGTAGCCGAGCTCGACGGAAGGGTAAGTCGCGTTACACGCGCTCCCGTCTTAATCTGCGCAGATGTCTGGTTGGGGATTTAAAGATAAAGTAAGATCAAAGCAAATCGGAGTCTTTTGTTATTACCTCTAAAAACTAACAATGACACAGGGGCTTCTGATAAAGAGAAATCCCCAATAGAAGACCAGACCCGAAGTCCCCAAGAAAGTCCAAACCTTAGAAGATTCCAGACCAAGACAAGATGTTATAATATTCCAAAGACGGCCAGAAGAATAGAGTAAGAAAGAAGTAAGTAAAGAAGTAAAGAAGAAGGGTATACAACAGGTTTTTTTTTAATGTCTAGAAGTGTTTAAAAAAAACTTAGAAATCTAATAATGATCAAAAGACATTATCCTCAGAACTAATTTACATTAGAAATTTAATATTTTATATCTAATATCTATTTCACGGAATTTTCTTTTAGATAAGGCTTGATAATTAGTATTATTTGGATTATTCGGACTATTGTCCTCATCTTTATTGTTATCTGTACAACGTTACGGCCGATGTGCCCTTCATCCTTTTTCAGGTATTTCAAGTCCGACAAGAGATGCCAGAAGAAGACCGGAGGGCACATCGACCGAGACGTTGTACAAATAACAACGAAGATAGGGACAATAGTCCGAATAATCCAAATAATACTAATCTAATATAAGATATAAATAAAATGATTAATTTAATTACGATTATAATTACTATTATAATATTAGAGAGTTGATAATAATAATAATAATAATAATAATAATAATAATAATAATAATAATAAATGATTAAATTGATTCATATTACATCCAACACGAAATATTATACATCACCATGGCCAGCAAACACAAATACGCTCTTTATTACGCACATACACACCTGCAATCCCGGGCTAGGATACAGTCATAACGTCACAACCAACATAAATGTTCATGGACACGCGCATGACAACATACGCACAAGTACAAAAATGACCGCATTCATTTAAAAAGAAATGCCATACTTAGACTGCTTCATTTCCAGTGATCTTTTAAAGAAGAGATATTATCTCGAAAATTCAAGAATTGAATACAGGTTAATACACAACATCATTGTTACCGTATTATTATTATTTTTCTTTACACCTGCATTGTGATAGCCTTCTAAATCAACCTCCTAACTTATAAATATTATTATTATTACAGTATTTAGCTCCATTATTACAATTATTTTTATTATCAATTATTACTATTTATACTGTTAAAAATATTATCTATGATCCTTATCATTAACAACACTATATTGTATTCCTACTATAATATTTGGAATCACTGTTACATCGACCGTCATTTGCACAGTTCTATGTAAAATTATTCCTTGTCTCTACCGTGGACGTGTGTCGATTTTCTCTTTCTTTGATGTTTTTGTCTCAGCTGCTGCTTTTCGCCCCCCTCCTCTTGTTCATGTTTCGGCAACAGAAAAAAAATTTCAATCAGAAATGTTGGTTCTCGTTAATATAACTAAAAATAATTAATATTATCCCCAAGGATACATGCATCGAAAAAATAAGGTTTGAAAACTTTCTATTTTGAGTTAGCATTAACCGCATTAGCTCTGTTGATAGAGCATCCGCATTGGAATCGCAAGGTTCCGGGCTTGATACCGGTTACCGAAAACTCGTGTATGAGTACCAGAGCTTGGGTAATCTGATATGTGCGGCAAAGCAACTGGGAGCTGACGGGTAGGTGTGGCGAACCACCATAGCAATACAATCGCTCTGGTTTAGCGCTTGCAAAAAGGGGACAGACTGCATTGCTGTTCGGTTGATACCGTCAATAGGTCACTCCGATGACTTTTATAATATCTATGTTCACCATCTTAATAAGAATAAGTTTCAATCATTTGATTTCTTTCTTTTCTTTCTTTATTTTGCTTAAACATTCGGCCCTGTCGGCTGTGGCGTTAGAATAAACCGAATACACCTATGCATAGGGGTAAGACACCCCCAATTGGGTCGCCTGTTGGGCGTGTGTGGCGACCCGTGATGCTTAAGGATGGAACCCAGGTGGCTGAGCAATCCAACACACAACTTTGGTTCTTACTTGGATTAGAAGGGCAGTTGGAGAGGCCCCCTTCGACCAATCAGCTAGTTACCTCAAGCCCTAGGCAACCCTATTGCCCTTATGGCAAGCCCCAAAACTTTTTATCCTTTGCGGGCTAGAAGGCAGTGGCTGATGGTCTCCATGCCATGGGAATTACGTTAAAATCTATCTGATGGTGAGGTTCTAGTTCTTGAGATTTGGGGAATGTATAGCATCTCTTTATCACCATTTCTCTCTGGTCCACTCTGATCCGGAGTGGTGGTACCTGTTAGTGCTCTATCTATGGGTTAAATAGAAAAACGTGTTAATAAAAAAAAAAAAACACTGATCATCCATTTATTTCAAAACATTGTCGGTATTAAATAACCTACTGAGGTTGATATGCCATAAAACAAACCAAACCAAACCAAAATTCAACCATGTCCCCTTTGGACACCACTAACTTGACTTTTAGCGGGAAAATAGCAGACTTTCTAAACTGTAGTAAACATTTATTAAACAGTCTGTAATAGGAAATTGTAAGCACTAGCGATGTAGAACCATTTATTCCCCAACCAGAATTATGGCCTCTAGGGCATTAATACTTCAAGATAGCGGCACAAATCCCGATCTCTCGGCCTCTAAGTGTTAGTAATATTTATTTACTAAACATTCTGTTGATACAATATCAGATGTACCGAATATCCAATTCAGCCAACTGTTAATTATCTGCAATTATAGGTTGTTAGCCATTTCACAATGCAAATCCTCCATAATATTCAAAATCAATCATACGTTTAGGTAAACAGAATAATTAATATTATGTCAAGGAATGTGAGCCGCTAAGGAGAATATGTTAGTGCAACCTGAGGATATATATATATATATATATATATATATATATATTAGATAAATAGTACCTAAAAGCGAAATGATCCTCTAACAATAAGTTGAGTGGATCAGTTCACCATAAAATGTTTACTCAATGCCTTGTAAAATCGAAATGGCTGAGCTGTTTATGCAATCATTGTTATGAATGGACCACGTACTACAACCCCGTGACTCTGAGTTTCGTATTAATGCGATCACTGGACGGCAAGGTGGTTGCCCGTAGCTATATGACAATTGTTTTATTCTAATATAATATTTAAAGTTATCGGAACAGTGTCCTGAAGATGGTACAATATACCGAAATGCTTAAGCATTGACGCATAAAATTGTTTCCCCTAATCATAATATCCTGTGTTTGTTATATTTTAAATATGTTCTTCTCATATTGTCGGATTAAATATATTATATTATATATATATATATATATATATATATATATATATATATATATATATTCACGCACGCATTGGCATTAATACTTACTCGAATAAATAAACAAAATGATAGAAAATGAATTCTTATGGACGACTGACAAAATGAAAGATGTTAAGTGTATAGAGAATGTGTAGATATGATGGTATTAACCGTTAATTTTTGTCCCTCACATAAACATTACTTAACAGTGTCTGGATGGTACAATATACCGAAATGCTTAAGCATTGACACATTGTTTCCCCTAATCATAATATCCTGTGTTTGTTATATTTTAAAATATTTTCTTCTCATATTGTCGGATTAATTTCCTCACCGTATTTACACACTATATATATATATATATATATATATATATATATATATATATATATATATATATATATATATATATATATATTCACGCACGCATTGGCATTAATACTTACTCGAATAAGATAAACAAAAATTGATAGAAAATGAATTCTTATGGATTTGGCACCCATTTGTCCTTAGGAAACCTCAGCTATCCACGTTGAATTAATGATTATAACTTGTTTGTTTTGCTTGTTTTCTTTCTTTTTTCTGTTCGTGCTAAACTCCTTTCTCCTTAATTATCTTTATGTAGTCGAATGATGTAAAGCTTTTCTTCATCAAATAGGAATCCCCATGATAAATTACAGGAGAAATACTTTATGGCAAGCCGAGCAACTCTATGTGATTAAGCCTCAGTTTATCGCAACATTTCATCAAATGAGAGTCGAACTCATGGTTTGGTTCTTTACCACGGAATACAAATCTCATCGAATGTACATCCGAGTTAAAAATGAAAAGACTTTATATCAATAACATCATTTTTTGGAATTGTAAATTTATTGCATACTAACTGTAAGCATATCAATAATCGTGTTCATTGATTGTATGTGTTGTAGGTGACTTACCTATGACACGAACATGGACTTACCCAAAGGGTATATATTTAACTGAGTAAAGCTACTTAAAAGAGCAGTGCCACAAACACCCGTCCTTCGGGACGGGGGTCCAGTCAGCTGCTAAATTAATAGTGTCGATCCCAAAGGGCCGTCCTCCGTGCAGTACCTGCCTCATTGCACTTAAAGGGGCAGGGTTGAGATCGACGCAATTTTTCTACCTACCCCATGAGTCTCGGCTTGTGGGTGGTGCCCACATAAAACGGCCTTGTGCCATATCATGTGAAAGTGGGACACATGTAAATACCAGTAGTACCAAAACAACACCTGTCCTTCGGGACGGGGGTCCAGTGAGCTGCTAAATTAATGGCGTCGATCCCAGATACCTGCCTCATTGTACTTAAAGGGGCAGGACTGCGATCAACGCAATTTTTCTACCTACCACCCCATGAGTCTCGGTTTGTGGGTGGTTCCCACATAAAACGGCCCTGTGCCATATCATGTGAAAGTGGGACACATGTAAATAGGAGTAGTACCAGATACAGTTCTTCGTGTAAGCTGAAACAAGGAAACTCTTCAATTGTACGTTGATATATATTGCTGAATACAATCTGTTCCCTACATTTTATACCCGTGTTAAGTTATTATTTATTGACCCTTAAACAGGTCATAACAGAATGATAGTTATCATGGTGCAACAACTTTTTTGGCAGACCACATAGAAAGACGGAAGTTGGACAATACCCGGACCTTAAAATATATCTGATAAAGCTGGGGATCATCAACATGACAGTGATAGCAATCGTACTTAGAGAAGTTGGAATCGTTCTCAAGGACCTGGAAAATAGACTGGATTAACTGGGGATCCAAGAATGGATAGAGATCGGGCTGAACTCTAGTAAAATCATCTACGATACCCAGAAGTATCCTGGAGATGTGAAAAAACCCAGGCTCCGAAGCAAAATAACATAAATTTCAACTGTTGGGAAAAACTTGCAAGAAGCAAAATAAGAATTATGAGATTACCGAGAAAAAAGGAAAATTAACAAAAAAACAGCAAATGTCTGTTGCTTCTCAACCATAGATTGAAAATGAAATTTAAAAAAAAATTAGACTGATACTGACATCTTCTTACAAATCTGAAAATGTTGTAGAACGGGAAGGTAGCGGTGATAGCAATGCTTCCCAAAAGCATGAAAATAGCCGGTAGCGCTGGATAACAGAGTAAGAATCGAGACCTCCCAGACCACAGCACTATTGAAATCAACCAGAAGACTTAGAAGAGTCCTTTAAAAGCTGGAATTCTGTCACTCTTACTTCAGGAAAAAAAACGCCTGTTAAAACTTGTGCAAAAATCTCATGACTGTTGAAATGATAACATATTCAAAGACTTGAATCTTGCCTGAGAGTTGAAAAATATGTGAAGCATGGAGATGACGGTAATACCAATTATAGGTGGGGAATTTTTGATGAGGGGAGGAATCGAGACCGGGCATATTGCAATACGCCAGTTAGAATATTTAGGAGAATACTGTAGACTTGATATTTACCAGGTACCCCACGTGTACGGGTTAGGCACAAGGCCCTATTAATGTGGGACCATTCACAAGCCGTGATTTATGGATGGTGGGTGCAAAGAATGCGTTGATCCCGTCAGCATTCTCCCTCAAGTTGGGTACCTCAAGCACTGGGCAATAAACCCAGCCATGTCCTTTTAAATAAAATGGACAGTTGTTGCCTGTCGGGATAGACCCCTGGGATCAACACTGTTAATTACAGCAACCCCCACGCGAGTTGTTTTGTTTTACGGCATATTAACCCTTTTCGTAATTTTGATATCTGTTGTTACGTTAATGGTCACCCATCTATGTTTTGAACAGGCTCATCGCTTCTTAACTTTAGTGATCTAGCGGCAACCGGTGCTTAAACAATAGACCTGAAGATACGTACTGTCAATCACGGTTCAGGAAAAACAGTTAAAACAGGACTTAGAAAGCAAATTAAGTATATATAGTTTCCCAGCTTTGTATTGTTTAAGATTCTCCTGTTATGTATAAGCCAACATCTAAATACAATTACGTTTAATTACAAATCAACTGTATCTCTTTGAAAAGAGAAACCTTGTGAAAAGACTCGCCGATGAATACGTTATTCCCTCTTGTGTAAACTGTGTTTAAAGTTTACAAATTAAATTACCCCCAGTTAGTTCCTCACAAACTGTTGAATTTTCCTAACAGTTCCCAAGAGATGACCTCCGAGATTGGATTTACTTTGGGGTAAAAGGAAATAGTCATAAGGACAAAGAGCGGAAGAATACAGTAATTCTCATATCAGTGAAATAAAGGAACAAGAAATGACATAATGGTAATCGTTGTAGAACATAGACACTGCGATCCAAGTTCAACCCCTGGAAGAAAGACCTTTGTATTGTACATAGTGTAGGGGCTATTTTCCCATTTGACTGAGGACTTATATGCCCGCCGGTTGTCGTTTGTTCCCACTAGGGGACCTCTGGTATTTAAGCGGCTATTTCAAGCTTCTCTTCCTCTTTTCTACATCTTTCCTCGCTACGAGACCACATGGGATAGACACGGTCTACCGCTTTCTCGGTGGGGCTCAGTAAGTAATCTATTTTCTAATTTTTTAAAAACTAGAAATGCTATAACAAGACGACTTCAGTTCCAGCGATCTTCTGAAAAAGAGATTTTATCTCGAAAATTCAAGAATAAAATACAGGTTAACACACAACACCATTGTTACCTTATTCTTTACACCTGCATTGTGATAGCCTTCAAAATCAACCTCCAAAACAATATATACACAATGCTTCAAGCAAATTATAAAACTCTCTTGTATATATATATATATATATATATATATATATATATATATATATATATACAAGAGGTTATATATATATATATATTTGTGTGGGCGTGTTTATGTGTGCATGTTTGTTTCTGCCCCTCTCTCTATCTCTATTTCTCTATCTCCCGCTCTCTCTCTCTCTCTCTCTCTCTCTCTCTCTCTCTCTCTCTCTCTCTCTGATTCTCTACCACAGCTACGCATAGAGAGTTTTTGCATCCCTCTCTCTCCCTCTCTCTCTCTCTCTCTCTCTCTGTCACTAAGTATATATATATATATATATATATATATATATATATATAAAATAAAAGGTGGCTTACCGGTGAATATGGGCACGATCGTCGGAGGTGCACAAATTCCAGGGATTAAGTCAGCGATATAACAAATACAAAGTGCTCAATACAAAGTAGAGCATATTCATTAAAGAAATGGATACAATAGAAACGTACTCGAGTTTCACCATAAGGATCCTCAAGGTTAAATCCACTGAATTAATCGAGGTACCGATTAATTACAGCCGATCTTATTCAATGAACACACGTGTGATCGGCTGCAATTAATCGGTACCTCGATTAATTCAGTGGATTTAACCCTATAGATCCTTATGGTGAAACTCGAGTAGATTTCTATTGTATCCATTTCTCTAATATATATATATATATATATATATATATATATATATATATTGTTCACTTTTCCTTTTACTTTACCTCATACTGTCAGATTTTATTCCAAGCCTCCTATCTTCATCTCTCTCTCTCTCTCTCTCCCCCCCTCTCTCTCTCTCTCTCTATATATATATATATATATATATATATATATATATATGTATATATATGTATGTATGTATATATATATATGTATATATATATATATATATATATATATATAATCCAAAAGTCCAGAAAATAAATCTTCCTTACGCCACAAGAGTTTTATTTAAAAAAACCTGTCGCAGTTTGAGAGCTCAATGTGTGCTATTAATGTTAGAGTCACAGAGCAAATATATAAGTAAAGAAATAACAAAAGACTTAGAGATTTAGCATTATAGTCTATTTCAGGAAGCTTAGACAAAGTGTCTAACTCTCCCAACTCATCAGATGCGAATGAGTCGGGAGAGTTAGACACTTTGTCTAAGGTCCCTGAAATAGACAAAAATCTAAATCTCTAAGTCTTTTGTTATTTCTTTACTTATATATTATTATTGGCAATTCAGTCTCGAAAGACTATGATAAAAGTTTTTGTGTGCCCCTGAGGTTGCAGCGCCTCCTGTGACTATGAAGTCCTATGTTTGAGAAACATTCTCGACCACAGATTTTGCATTTGCAGGTTGTCCCTGTAGATGATGATGTCCCGATGTTTTGTTGTCGTTGCTTTCTTCTGGACCTCTTAGCTTCATGATGTTGTATCAAGGTGAATTCTGACGTGTACTGGCCTCTATGGAGATTCTGCCGCCACCGAGGGCGGTCTTGAGCCAAATTTTCCCAGCTGGAAGGGACAATGCCAAAGCACCTGAGATCATTTTTGCAGACATCCTTGAATTGCAGTAGGGGGCGACCAATCTGTCTTTTACCAGATGTTAGCTCTCCATACAGGATGTCTTTCGGGATTCGTCCATCATCCATCCGACGTACATGACCCAACCATCGGAGACGACGTTGTCTCAGTAGAGAGTAGAGGCTGGGGAGTTGAGCTCTCTCTAGGACTGCTGTGTTAGTGATCCTGTCCCTCCAGGTGATGCCCTGTACACGTCTAAGGCAGCGAAGGTAGAAGGTATTTAGCCGCCGCTCTTGGTGGGAGTATAAGGTCCATGTTTCACTTCCATACATAAGGGTGCTGATGACACATGCCCTATACACTTGTACCTTTGTACGGATAGTGAGCTTGCTGTTGTCCCACACTCTTGTTGTGAGCTTCCCAAAAGTTGAGGCAGCTTTTCCGATCCGGCAACTGAGTTCAGCATCAAGTGATAGGTTGTCAGTGATGGTGGATCCAAGGTAGGTGAAGGTGTTTACGGCTTCCAGGGTGTAGCTGTTGATGGTGATGGAGGAAGGATTTCCAGTTCCCTGACCCATCGTCTTAGTTTTCTTTATACTAATGGTCAGGCTGAAGTCCTGGCAGGCTTGGGTGAACTGGTCCATGAGTGTTTGCAGCTGTTCCTGAGAGTGTGCTACCACTGCTGCATCATCAACAAATAGCATGTCCCGAATGACACATTGCTTGACCTTTGTTTTTGCTTTTAGACGGCTGAGATTCAACAGATTTCCATCTGTCCTTGTGTGAAGGTAGACTCCTTCTGTTGATTTACCAAAAGCCTGGCGCAGAAGGAGGGAAAAGAAGATCCCAAACAGAGTGGGAGCCAACACGCATCCCTGTTTGACACCACGACGAATGCTGAAAGGGTCTGAGGTGGACCCATCAAACTGGATGGTGCCTTTCATGTCAGTGTGAAAAGACTGAAGAATGCGGAGAAGTTTTGGTGGGCAGCCTATTCTTTCTATTAACTGGAAGAGACCACTCCTGCTTACAAGGTCGAAAGCTTTTGTGAGGTCAATAAATGCTATGTAGAGTGGTCTTCTCTGTTCTCTACATTTCTCCTGAATTTGCCTCAGAGAGAAGATCATGTCAGTAGTGGACCTTCCTACTCTGAAACCGGCCTGTGATTCAGGGTAAGTCTTTTCTGCGAGGATCTGAAGTCTATTTAGTGCAAATCTAGCAAAGAGTTTACCTGTAATGCTGAGTAAAGAAATACCACGGTAATTATTGCAATCGCTCCTGTCTCCCTTGTTCTTATACAGTGTTACGGTGGTGGCATCCCTCATGTCTTGTGGGATAATCCCTTCACTCCAGCATAGGCAGAGGAGCTTGTGGAGTTTTTCTAGGAGAACAGGCTTCCCACACTTTAGGATTTCAGCTGTAATTCAGTCGCTTCCAGGTGATTTGCCACAGTTTATTCTGTCAAGGGCAATGCAAAGTTCTTCAGTTGTAGGTTCCTTATCTAGCTCTTCTGCTACTGGTTGTTGCTCTACATGACGTAGAGCTGCATCAGAAACGGTGTTGTCGCTGGCGTAGAATTCTGAGTAATGTTCTACCCAGCGATCAAGTTGTTTAGATCGATCTTTTATGATTTCTCCTGAGGCTGATTTCAGAGGAGCGATTTTGCGATGTGATGGTCCAAGCGCCTTTTTTATGCCGTCGTACAGCTGATTGAATGCTGCTGCAAAGCTGTAGCCAGTAACTGTTAGCACAGCGACGTGCAGTTCGTTGTAGCTTCTTCCTTGAAGCTCTAAGGGCATGTAAATTCTTGTCGTTCGGCACAGATTTGTAATTAATGGAAGCTATATTTTTTCTTCTTCCAAGATTGGTGTCAATACAGTCATTGGCTTCGAACCAATCATTTGACCTACGAACTCTTTTGCCAAAAACTGCCAGGGCTGTGTTATGGATGGTGGTCCGAAGGCCATCCCAATATTGCTGGGCAGAGCAACACTCTGGTAGGTGGTGGAGAGACTCCTCTAGGGCACAGAGGAAGGCAGCAGCTTTGGTTGGGTCAGCTGCTTTGGCACTATCGACACGAGGGCGTCGATTTAATTTGACTCTGTGGAAATTTTTCATTTGCAGTTTCACTCTACAGCAGACGAGGGAGTGGTCCGAGTCACAGTCTGCGCTGTGAAAGGTACGGGTTTGGAGGACACTTTTGAGGTTGGAGCGCCGTGTTATGATCAGGTCCAACTGGTGCCAGTGGCCAGATCGTGGGTGTCTCCAGGAAACTTTGTGACGCGGTTTGGATTGAAAATATGAGTTGGTGATGCATAGATTGTGGTATATGCAGAACTCAAGGAGACGTTGTCCATTCTCATTACTTCTACCAATGCCATGATAACCCAACAAGATGGCCAGGAGTCATGGTCAGCACCAACTCTTGCATTAAAGTCACCAAGAAGATAAAGTTGATCTTGTTTGTGGATGTTTTTTATAATCAACTCAAGCTCATCATAAAATTTGTCCTTTGTTTCTTGAGGGGCGCTAAGTGTTGGGGGGTTATACACTAACCAGGTGAACAGGTCCTATCGAAGAGTTCAGGCGGAGGGTCAAAATTCTCTCTGAACCATCTATAGGTAGTAAAGTGTTCCTGACTGCAAAGCCAACTCCATGCTCTCTGGTTTCACCAGGAGGTTTCCTTTGCCAGAAAAAGGTGTAGTCTCTTTCTTTCAATGAGCCTGACGAGAGAAGTCGGGTTTCTTGAAGAGTAGAGATGTCAACTTGTCTCTTCAAGAGTTCTTTATTAATGACTGCAGTTTTGAGTGCATCTCTTATATCCATTTTATCGTTGTCAGTTTGTCCGGGTGTCATTGTCCTAACATTCCAGCATCCGAGGCGTAATGCAAGAGTCTTAGTTTTGTTCGTTTTGTTTGGTGCATATGTTTGCAACCCGCTTGTTAGGATAAATCCCTTAGCTACATGCACCCAATGAAGCAGGCAGGTTGTGGCGGGACAGCACCTAATTGGCTGAGGGCTGCCCAGCTTGAGGCGGGCGGTAGCTGTCCAGTGAGATGAAGACATCTCTCCCACCGACGGAGGTCGCCCTGGCGCCCAACTCTACGCCAAACGAGAAAGGGCTTATAACCGGTAACTGCTGACCTCCCGTGCTGTGCCCACAGCACAGTGTAGAAGGAGTTGCCCCTCCAGGGCACAAAAAAAAAAAGAGCCTGGGCAAAATGTATGGAGGCCCTGGGTTGCCCAAATGACAGGGACCCCCTCTCTGCATTGCTGGCGTGATCCGAAGGAATGGTGAACCACTACATTCAGCGTCAGTTTGGCTGCAGGAGTTGCCAGTTAGTATTTTACACACTGAACTGCCTAACGGGTCCAAGCCATGATTTCTGTCAGGATTTTCTCCCTTAGCCTTTTCCTATCCAGAGGATAACCACAAGGCAGTGGGGGTTATTTATATATATATATATATATATATATATATATAATATATATAACATTTTATTTACTTGTCTATTTATATTTTAATATACTACTCTGTTTTTTTTTCTGTCCTGTCACTTTTTTGTCTGTCTGAACACCCTAAGAAGCCAATAGATGTATCTCTTTTTTTTTCTCATTCACTTCCTGTTTCTATGGTAACAATCCTATACTGTTAAAAATATTTTTTATATTTTCTTTTTTTGTTTTTGTTTGAATTTTTTTTTTTTTAAATTCAGCTTTTTGGGTTTTTTTTTGTGATGTGCAAGTCCATAAGTGAATTGAGACCCATCTGATGAGACGGAATTTTGGGGAGCTGTATTAAATCAACTTAGATTTATATAGGCCCCAATTTTGGTCGAAATAAATTTATTATGGAATTACGGTGTTGAGTTCTTCCTTCATTTATATATATATATATATATATATATATATATATATATATATATTATTATTATAATGGAGATTGTGTGGTATTCTGTCTGTAACCGAAACTATATAACTACACAAATCACAATTCCCATAGTTATTTACGTAACATTTTCCATGAATTTCTTTTTAACACTCAGTTATTGATAAAATTGTTTTACATTATCAATACGGTTGACCATATCTACAAACTAATAACATGCAGTTGTATTTATATATACAACAAAATAGCGGTTTACAGTATGAATGGGAAGGCTAATTTGCATATTGATTTTAAACATTTGATTTTAATAAATATGTGCTTAGTATTATTGATTTCTAATTGTTTGGTTTTATCCTAATGAATATTAGCAAAGATCTCTTCAATAAATCTTAAAATAAATTTATTAACGAGAAGAATTATCTGTAATTTTATTCTTTACTTCCTATTTTAACTAAATAGTTAGAATATGAAAATTTAGCAATGAAAGGTTGGAGTTATTGAAGAGTAAGTTTCATTTGTTCTGTTTTTTTATTATAGCCCCTTATGTTTCAAATAGTTTTATCTGCATTCTTATTTAGTTTCATTAGTCTTTCTAATTTAATATAATATTCTATTACATTAAAACTTAAATACGTGCACCCGGAGGGTGCATATATTAGCTAGTATATATATATATATATATATATATATAATATTGTCCACTTTTCCTTTTACCTTACCTCATACTGTCGGATTTTATTCCAATCCTGCTATCTCTCTCTCTCTCTCTCTCTCTCTCTCTCTCTCTCTCTCTCTCTCTTATATATATATATATGTATATGTATATATATATATATATATATATGTGTGTGTGTGTGTGTGTGTGTGTGTGTTTGTCTGTCTCCAACTGTCTATTTCTCTTTCTGACCCATTCACCTGACACTGTTACTACAGTCAACCACTTGAAGTTTCTACTTCAGGCAAATTACTGCGCTCAGACACTCACCAGGTTATTTTAATTGACGTGTTAGCACTTCAAGAATAACTCTGTCTCATTTGAACATCAACAAACGAAATTTATTAACAAAACCGACAAAAATTGCTTTCTCATTCGTGTCATGTTCCTTTCAGAAGTTATTTAAAATATACATGTTAAATGATTTTAAAGTTGTACCTGTACTTTGCATGATGCTAACATTTTAACTGTAACTAGAAATACAATACAAGGTGTGTCATAAAAGTATCGAGATTGAAGCTGTATTTACCAATATAGAAATGAACAATGAATGGAACGTTAATTTTTTTAGTTTTTTTTGTGATAAAAAGTGCCGGTTTCAAGCAGTATTTAATTAGAATGTGTATGAAAAGTTTTTTTTACGGTTTTGAAAAAATTATCGGCTGCACAAAGGTGTCAAAATTAGGGTGACACAGAAAAGACAGAACCCACACATTTTGTAATAAAACTGTTAATTTTAATCTAGGCTTAGGGTTTAGGGTTAGGGTTAGGTTTAGGATTAGGGTTAGGGTTGGGGTTTAGGGTGAGTTTAATGGGAAAATAAATAAATAATTTGGGTTCTGTTTTTTCTGGGTCAGGGTTAGGGTTAGTGTTATGTTTTTTTCTGGGTCACCCTGTATACAGAAACCACACATTTTGTAATGAAACTGTTAATTTTAACTAGGGGGGTTTATGGTCAGGGTTAAATGTTAGGCTTAAGGCTTAGGGGCTAGGGATTTTAGTTGGGTTTCGGGTTTAAGGTTAACAATTTGGGTTTTGTTTTTTCTGGGTCACCCTAATTCTGACACATTTGTGCAAGTTCAGCCAAATTATCTATGGCCAGAAAAGTTCAATTCTTGTTTTGTTCAAAACACTTTTATATTATTTATTATTTTGAAAATAATGTAGAAAGTCAAATGGATATGATAGGCATGCTATAACCTCTTGGTTAGTTTAATAATTTGGATGGGATTAGCTGGGATTAAACAGTTTCAGTTATGTGGAAAAAACATTTAAAAGTTAGAAAAATAGTTTAACATTTTAAGCTATAGTGAAGTTATGTGCACATATTAATTGTATATTCATATTGTTCCACCTGTTTAACCTATGCGATGCCAGGCGCGGATGTAGCTGGCTTCTATATGTAAGTTGCAGCTAAGAAAATAAATAAATATTTGTGCACACTGTAGTGTATTAGCGTTCATTTTTCACCACGAAAAGATAAGACTGTTTTGGAATATGACAATAGTGGGTCAGTGATTATTGAATAATAAAAAAAACCAATTAAATGAAGAAAATAAACGGGCCATCAAAAGAATAGAACACAGCTTTATAATTTTATAAAGGAAATGATATGATATTTTCGAAGACGAAAGAACTATTGGTATATTTCTAAGTATAATCTACTAATATACGTGACATTTCCTCTGTAAGTTCTGTATACTTTGCTAGTTTCTTCGGAACACACTGTCCTGTGACTGGACCGGTAAGACATAAAATAAATCGGCATGAATCCCAGAAGGCTATCCTCCAGGAAATACCAGCCTCCTCATCAAAAAGTGAAGTGATCAGTTTATCACCTGTTGCCATAGAAGTGTTACGTAGCGACCTTCTTCTCTACTCTAAATCGTGGATGTTAGTAGTCGTTGCTGGTCTATAAGTATGTAGTAGTCGGACTTAGAAAATCACAACACATGGGTATTGTAAAAACTTTGAGTTTATTTCTTTCTTCCTCGCGTGGTGGGTGGCGAGCGTTGACAATGATTACTACTATTGTTGGGATGACTGGCAATGTTGAGGTAAAGGGGTGGCTGGTGGCGTCTCAATGCCCTTGGCCGCGACGGACCGTGAGCGTCGGTCACTCACTGTTCCCTGTCCGCCGTCCGCTGTCTGACTCCTGTCGGCTCGAACCCTCAGGCCTTTTATATTGATAGGTACTCCTACGAATCTTTATCTTTTGATCTGATAACGGGCATTTGTTGTATATTTCTTTAACTTCTCCCTGCTTCTTTGAGCGGAAAGCCTCGCCTCCGTTTTTTAACCTTTGTCATTTTTGTCGTCTTTTCTTTGTTTCGATACAACCGGAAAATCCTACTCCCGCTCGTACAATATACAACAGAAGCCCCAACGGATAAATGCTGAATGGATTTACACACTTTTTGCACTGGCCACTGCATGAGCTTTGGTTTGTGTGTGCTTTCCCACGTTAAAAAGAAAACTTGTGTTAATCCGGCCTGGTGGGAGTCCAGGAAAATAGTATACCCATGTAAGCTAGTATAAGATTATATCATTACGACGTTTTCAATCAAACACATTATTTTCTTCAATTGTTAAATTTACATGAATGAGACAAAGGAAAGTGAAATGGATGAGTTTAATACTATCTGTATTATTTGGATTATTATGAATATTGTCCCCACCTTTACTGTTATACACGCAACATTTCGGCCCATGCCCCCACCAGCCTTCTCCGGGAGTTTCTTGTAGAATTCGGTAACCTGCATTTAGGCATTTAGTTCTTCTGGAGGTATATTCACGTCGGTATTGAATTTAGGTTCATTTGGTTAATGATTGTAATCATCGTCTGTAATGGTCCTTGAAATTCCAGGTATAAGTTATAAGAGTGTAAAATCTCGTTGTAATCCAAGTCTTTAGTATTCCTTCTGGCTGACAGTTGTTCTTAACAACGCTGTTGTCTAGATGCTCTCCATTCTTCACACCTGCAGAAGTTCACTGGAGGCTGAGTGACAGCAAGTCTCCTCATGTCTCCAGGACTCTTCTGAGTATTCCAGCTGTTCTCAATAATGCTGTAGTCTGGATGATCTCGATTCTTCCTCCGATTTTTGATTCATCAAGACTCCTTTCTAACGCCTTTGGGATTGTTCCGAGGGCCCCAATCACAATCGGCACGACCTTAACCCTCATGTTCCACAGTTTTTTTTGTTCTTTGGCAAGGTCTAAGTATTTATCATTATTATTATTATTATTATTATTATTATTATTATTATTTACTCCTTTTGAGTTTTCACATCAGTGTTAGCTGATGGTATTTCACTGGAGTCTGAGTGACAGCAAGTCTCCTCAGGTCTCCCGGACTCTTCTGAGTATTCTGACAGATTGCAGCAGTGCAGTGTTCTGAATGCTTTCAATCCTTCCTCTGATATCCAAACTTTCCAAACCCTTTTCTAATCCTTTTGGGACTGTTCCAAGTGCACCAACTACAAATGGTATCACTTTCACTTTCATGTTCCATAACTTTTTCAGTTCTCTGGCAAGGTCCAGATATTTGTCCATTTTTTAATTTTCCTTTAGCTTCACCCTGTGATCTGCTGGAACTGCAAAAACCACCAGTTGACAAGTTCTTTCTTTTTTGTTTATCAACACTAGGTCTGGTCTTCTTGCTGGGATAAGGTGATCCGTTTTTATTTCAAAGTCCCGGAGAATTTTATGCGTTTCGTTCTCAAGAACAGATTCTGGTTTATGCATATACCATTTTGTTGTGTGGTCAAAATTCAATTTTTTGCATAATTCCCAGTGGATCACCTTCCCAACCCAGTCGTGTCTAGTTTTGTATTCTCGTTGTGCTAGTTTGCTACATTCGCATGGTATATGTATTATTATTATTATTATTATTATTATTATTATTATTATTATTATTATATATGGTATATGGTATTATTTATTATTATTATTATTATTATTTGTAGTAGTAGTAGTAGTAGTAGTAGGTGTAGTAGTAGTTATCCTATTTAGCATCGAGAACATTGGCGCTAAGGTAATTTAAACAATGCTAAATTATTAACAGACACTTCCAATTTTCTATTCATATTCATCTTCCAAAATAACGATAACAGGAAATATATTATTCTTTTACTACTTACTAGCATAAATATACACCCACCAGACTCAAGTATTTAAGTTTAATATCGTTAAATATTATATTAAAGTAGAAACAATAACGAAATTAATACAAACGCATATAAAATGATGACACTTATTTTTATTTTTCATTGAATTCTATATAGAATTATACATCTATTTGCTTTTAGTATGTTTGAGAATAAAACAATGATATTAGAAATCAATGCACCAAATAATCATTTATTGAACCCGGTTTTATCAAAACCAGTATGTCAAATAGCCACACTATGTCCTAAGAAAAGTATTATTTTTAGTGATATATGTCATACATTGAAGAGAATCTGGTCCTGAATATCGGGCCTACAAAATCTGTGGAACGCAGGATGACGGTGGAAGATCTTTGGTAAGACAGCAGGAGAAGAGAGAAAGAGAAAGAGAAATATATATATATATATATATATATATATATATATAGAGAGAGAGAGAGAGAGAGAGAGAGAGAGAGAGAGAGAGAGAGAAGGAGAGAGAAGGAACGAATGAGAGCGATATAAATACAGAGACGGAGAGGCAAAGAGAGAATGAGAGAGAGAAGGAGGGTGATATATATATATTTATACAAGTATATATATATATATATATATATATATATATGTGTGTATGTGGTGTGTGTGTGTGTGTGTGTGTGTGTGTGTGTTTATGTGTGTGTGCTAACAAACTCCAAAACACTCTCTCTGTTTACTGGGAGACACTGTTTCAACCTAGGGTTCATACATAGCCCCTTTCCTTCCCCCTTTTTAGAATTTTTTTTATTTGACCCCCTCTGGCTCACCCCCATGCGTTCTTATGAATTTCTTATACAATCTGACTTTTATTCGTCGCCGGTGTATATACTTGAAAAGTACCGGACGAAAAGGCCTTCGTGTATCCCCCCTTTATTTTATATTTTATTCCATAATAAAATATTATCTCCCTAAATACATATGATTCCTCCACTTTTAGTTTTATATAAGGTCTCCGGTACCAACAATCTATCTCTCTCTCTCTCTATATATATATATATATATATATATATATATAGTGAGAGAGAGAGAGAGAGAGAGAGAGAGAGAGAGAGAGAGAAAGAGGAAGAAAAAGAGAAAGAAAGTGAGAGGGAGAGAAAGAAAGAAAGAATGAGAGGTTGAGAAACAGAGAAGATAGATATAGAGAGAGATTGACAAAGAGCGGGAGCGATGGAGAGAGTGAGAGAGAGAGAGAAAGAGAAATAAAGAGAGAGAGAGAGCGCGCGAGAGAGAGAGGGGGGGAGAAAGAAAGAACGAGAGGTTGAGAAACAGAGAATATAGATAGAGAGAGAGAGATTGAGAAAGAGCGAGAGCGATAGAGAGAGTGAGAAGAGAGAGAGAGAAGAGAAATAAAGAGAGAGAGAGAGAGAGAGAGAGAGAGAGAGAGAGAGAGAGAGAAGGGCGAATGAGAGCGATATAAATACAGAGACGGAAAGGCAAAGAGAGAATGAGAGAGAGAAGGAGGGGCGATATATATATATATATATATATATATATATATATATATATATATACATGTATATATATATAATATACAGTATTATATATATATATATATAATTATATATAGAGAGAGAGAGAGAGAGAGTGTGAGAGAGAGGGAGAGAGATGGAGAGAGAGAAAGAAAGAAAGAAATAAAGAGAGGTTGAGAAACAGAGAAGATAGATAGAGAGAGGGATTGAGAAAGAGCGATGGAGAGAGAGAGAGAGAGAGAAGAGAAAGAGAAAGAGAAAGAGTGAGAGAGAGGGAGAGAGATGGAGAGAGAGAAACAAAGAAAGAAAGAAAGAGAGGTTGAGAAACAGAGAAGATATATAGAGAGAGGGATTGAGAAAGAGCGAGAGCGATGTAGAAAGAGAGAGAAATAGAGAAAGAGAAATAAAGAGAGAGAAAGAGAAAGAGAGAAATAGAAATAAAGAGAGAGAGAGAAAGAGAAAGAGAAATAGAGAAAGAGAAATAAAGAGAGAAAGAAAGAGAAAGAGAGAAATAGAAATAAAAAGAGAGAGAGAGAGAAAGAGAAAGAGAGAAATAGAAATAAAGAGAGAGAGAGACAGACAGACAGAGAGAGACAGAGAGAGAGAGAATTACAGACAAAAATGGAGATTGATAGTAATGTAGTGAGGAGATATATTACTATTATATATCTTGCTTACGTTATGTTTTTTTTTTCTATAAGATTTTATCTCCTATTTTCTTTCTCTCCAAATTTTTCTCCTCGTTTTTATAATTTTATCTCTTGAGAATTACCCAGATTTTTTTCATGATTAGAAAATTTGGAAAAATTATGAGAAAAGTATTTGATTTCGTGACACTGTTTTTCCATTTCAATGATTGAAAATATTTCGCCCCTTTGAGGGAACTCACAAATATGTCTTATTGAAAAATAATACCGCAAGAAGTATTACAATAATCTTCATACAATGACTGCTATTTACACAGTAGCATTGCAACCAACAAAGCCTTCATCAGATGATGACTCTGGGTTCAGGCATGGTTTCGGGGCCGAAGCATCATTACCACTAACCCAGAGCGCCCCAGCAGTATCTCACGATACCACCAGACTTTGTCGGTTTGATGTCACAAAATAGGACTGCCATATCCACGCTGATGCGGTTAGAGCTTTCTCCTGGATCTTATTTAAGTATTTCCTTTTGTCTGGTAGAGAAAGTCCAAGTTTAGACAAAAATGCCGAGGTTGAGTTGGCAATAAACCCCCGACATCCGACCTCAATGGGAAATACATCCGTGATCCATCCGTTTCTGGCGCATTGTTCACGTAGGTCTTCATACTTTTCCAACTTCCGCTGATGGGCCCAATCCAGATTTTCTTCAAAAGGAACTGTCAACTCAATGATAAAAACTTATCAATATGTTTCCCTGAACAATAACCAAGAAAGCATTCAATTGAAACTTATCATCATGGACATCCGATGTTTGTTTGTCTGTAACCGTAACTACGTCACTGATTACGTCTTAATAACCTCGGAAATTGCTTAAGTTTATCAATATTGCGTAGGGACCAGTCGGGTTGTAATACTAGTCATTAGTAGTAGTAGTCGTCGTTGGCTCGAAGGAACAACATATAAAGTTATATAGTCACAAACGGGTTGTTTATTTATTTCTAGGCTCGTGGGTTCTTTTTCAGAGAGAAGGAGAGTGAGAGAGTAAGGTGAAGCTATTGCATCGTAAATCACGTCCATGCGCGCTGTTCGTTGCTATCCTAGATATGTCACGACGGAGCCCCAACAACCAAGTCAGACGCTCCTTGGGTCCGGCGAAAAAGAGGCCGAATTTTCTTTACTTTTATCTTTAACTCTAGTTTCGGGGACATTGGTCGGTCAATGGCTGCTCCCCCCCGTCGGGTGTTTACCCCATAAAACTTTAACCTCTTTTGTTCTTTTTTTTTTTCTTCTCTGTCTCCAGAAATCCGATTATCATTTTCTTTTCAATTCCCAAATACCTCGTAGACCAAATTGTTATATAAACAACGTTTCGGCTGATGTGCCCTCTAGCTTTCTTGCCCAAAGGCGATAATAACATATAATTTTTAACATGTGGGGATTAAAAGATACGAAAATAAAATAAAATAAAAAACAAAATACTCCCCTGGAGCATTGGTGGGAAGAACCCCTTTGCGCATGTCCGACCAAAATGGACTGATTCCCTACCCCCAAAATCATACCTTGGCCATTCGAATTAAGGCCGTAATTGAGTCTAGTTTGTTCTATTACCCAGGGAGATTTTCCATTGTTACAAGCCACTATGACCTGGTCAATAAAGCCTAAGTCATAAAGCCACCTCTTTTCTTTGTCTCTTTCCTTTCTCGTGCCCTTTCGTTCTTTTTCGTTCCTTAAAGTCCATTTCAGCTGACCAGCCCACAAGAATTAAGAACCAGTTTTATTGGGGACAAGATACCAGTACAAACAAACTTAACTTACCTCATAAACATAGTTAAGACTTTCACCCAGTAAAGGCTAACGGAATGGGAAGAGTCTAACGCGTGGATTGAATTAAATGTTCGGTTCTTCGTTCCAGTAAGGTCCCCGATTACATGATGGCTCTCCAGTTCGACAAGAAGGTTTCCGAATTCCAAGAGAAAATCCCCGAGTTCGAATAGCAGGTTACATAAGTCTACAAGAAACTCCTGGAGAAGGCAGGTGGGGACATCGGCCGAATTGTTTCGTGTATAACAGTAAAGATTGGTACGATAGTGATAATAATTCAAATAATCCAAATAATATTCAACTCATTCTATTCTCTTTCGTTTGTCTCATTCAAAAAAATGGAAAAAGTCGTAATGATTTCTTTGGTCATGTGTGTGTTGGTATTGTTAAAATAAAAATAAAAATCCTAAATTAAAATATCCTAAACAGATAAAAAAAACAGCAATAGTCTAATAAAAATTCTTAGATTGAATTAGATGATTTCAGAAATAATAGTGAGAAAAAGAATTCTAGAGGGCATTTTTGGGAACTATTGGATTAATAACTTAGTAGAATTTGGTCTGTATATAGATGTATTAATAGTAAATATGTTCTGTGTAACGATTCTCTTTTTTTCCGCATCTCTATTTTTATTTTTTATTTTTGGTATTGTTTGTTAGGTCTATCATCAAAGATACATCTTATGCATAATCTTATACTAGCTTACAGGGAGTTACTATTTCCCTGACCACCCACCAGGCCAGATTAACAAAAGGTCTTTTTTAACGTGGGGAGGCACACACAAACCGAAGCTCATGCAGTGGCCGATGCAAAAAGTGCATGAATCCATTCAGCGTTCATATTCTGTATTCAGCAATATATCAATGTACAAATGAGTAGGGCTTTCTTGTTACAGCGTACACGAAGAACATGTATCTGCTACTTCACACTTGGGTAGCTTTGCTCTGTTAAGTCCAATGTTCGTGTCATAGTGTTACATAATCTATGCATAGATTATTGTCAACCCCCTGTATTTCTGAAGGGATGGCCCTTTTTCACATCACGGGCGGGACTTTCCATGGAATATTACAGAAAGCTCGCGAAATACGTGAAGTCACGTGGGACCTGGTTGGCTCTCAGTTTCAGCTTGGACGTCAGGCAGATAAGGTCTTTCTTCCTTATCTGAAGCTCATTGCACACGCGCGTTATGTTAGTTACATGAAATGTTCAGTTAAGTAAATAAAAGCTTACATAGATAATATGGTTTTGTGGTTGATGAATGTCTTGGCAACAAGAAGAAGGAATGAATTAAGTGCGACCGACCACCAAGACGAAGTCCAGACGCTAGAAGAGACATTAGAAGAGACGCTAGCAGAAGAACGAAGATACCAAAGATGAGCAGAAGAATAATAGAAGTAAAGAAAGAGTATACAACATTTGGGGCTTCTATGGCAACAGGTAATAAACATTTTAAACTTCCCTTTTTAGATGAGGAGGCTGGTATATCCTGGGGGATGCCTTTCTGGGATTAATGTCGATTTAATTTATGTATTACCGGTCCACTGGCCGCAGTCACAGGACAGTATGTTCCGAAGAAACTAGCAAATTATACAAAAATTACAGAAGGAATTTCACGTATATTAGTAGATTATACTTAGAAATATATCAATAGTTCTTTCGTGTTCGAAAATATAATATCATTTCGTTTATAAAATTATAAAGCTGTGTTCTATTCTTTTGATGGCCCATCTATTTTCTCGATTTAATTGGATTTTTTTATTCAATAACCACTGACCACCAAGCTGTTCTATTGTAATATTCCAAGACAGCCTTTTCTTTTCGCGGAGAACTTACAGAAGGAATTTCACATATATGAGTAGAGTATACTTAGAAATATATCAATAGTTCTTTCGAGTTTGAAAATATAATATAATTTTCTTGTCTAGAGTAATTTCAAAATATCATGACTTATAATTATTTTTCTATAGATTGCAATCTTGTTTTGTACACGTTGCAATTTTCTTTTTTGTATATATCAATGAAAATAACATTTACCCAAAAACCTTAGGAAGATGCATAAATCCTATATTCATATACGTATATTGACATAAAACACACGTTCGTCGTATAATGGTTATTGTTTTAGGGAATGGATACGACAATCCGATATTAAATCAAGCATAGCACTAATACCCTTGGGAAAGGTATGAATCGGACTATTCTTTTTCAGCCTACTGGGAGAAATAATAGCGCAGACTGTTCCCTGTAACATGGGTATGACACCTGGTCTGGGAAATAGAACACTCTGAATTCAAAACTGTTAAAAATGTATAAAGAGGGTGTGTAATTAAATATATATGCACATATACACAAACATCCAAACTCATAATAAAACACGCACAAGGATTAGATATACACAAAAACAAACCACAAACAGACAAAGGAAAACATATATGTATAAAAAACGTGTTTCAACTGGGAATTCGCTCCCAAATTAAAGGATATATATATACATTTTTGGAGGATAAGTGCTTAATTGAAGTCATACCTAATTTTGAAAATGAATTAGTTTGTAATTAATGAATTTGGACGGGCATATATTTTCAAAAGGTAAACTCGTGTAACGGTTATAGACTTCGCCTGTCAGCTTGACAGTCGAGGTTTCGAGTCACACACGGAGCAGTCTCCCATGTCTATAACCTTGCTGATGAGACCTAATTGGTCGAAATGAGCATTCAGAGATTGACATTTTCTTGATTTGTTTAGCCTTAGATTTGAACATATATGCCCGCCCAAATTCATTAACTAATTAATTTCCAAAATTAGGTATGACTTCAATTAAGCACATATCCTCCAAAAGTTGTCGGCTTAAAGCCATATAAAGATAAACACATTTGTTTGTTTACTTAACCTCATATATATATATATATATATATATATACAATATATATATATATATATATATATATATATTGTACATTATATGGAGGCGCGTGGGCTAGTGGTTAGAGTCGTGGAAGATGTACTCGTCGATTCGAGTTCAATTCCTAGACGAAGCTGTTGGCATTTCATATAGCGCTAATACCCTTGGGAAAGGTATGAATCCATATCTTCTCCCTCCAGCTATGGGTTAAATAGTAGGGCAGATTGGGCCCTTCAGCCTTGGGTAGGTAACCAGTCTAGAAGAGGGATGATTCTGAATTCAAAATTCCTGAGGTCAGTCGTTGATTGGGTTTGTGGCAACCCTTGATGCACCAATTCTTTCCTATCGACTGTGCCAAAAAGTGTGGATGGTCCAACACAAGCCTTCACCACTATAAACAAATCACTGTGTGGGTGTTCATTGTGTGTATGCGTCGAAAATGGACGGGAGAGTCCATTATATATATATATATATATATATATATATATATATATATATATATATATATATTTGAGAGAGGAAAAGGGAGAAAGACAGGGGGTGATGAAACTCTCAGCATGCAATTGATATATGAATAGCCAAGTCCCTGCCTCTGTATCTGTGAGTACTACAGTGAGTATGTGTCCACTCACGTGTTTGTCGCCAAATTCGTGAGATTTATCAGATTAATATTAATATACTTTCTCCAATTAGCATATGCAGTCCTGTTCCGGTTTCCAGTGTATATGGTTGGGTTTCGAATGTATTATGTAATTGACCAATAGCAAAAGCAAGCGGATTAAAGAGATTTACACTATTTTTCATAGTGTTGTGTACTGAGGTTTTCACGGTACCAAATCGATATATGTTATATACCCTTTTCTTACTTCTTACTTCTGGTCGTATTTTCTTCTGGCCGGCTTTGCTATTCTGATCGTCTATCTTAGTCTGGAATCTTCTGAGGTCTGGACTTTCTTGGTGACTTCAGGTCTGGTCTTCTATGGGGATTTCTCGTTATCAGAAGCCCTGTGTCGATAGTTTTTAGATAATAAACACAAGACTTCGATTTACTTTTGATCTTATTTTATTGTTAATCCCCAAACCAGACGTCTGCACAGATCCTTACATCCTACGAGCTCGGCTCCTACTTGCTAACTTCCTGCCTTAGACTTCTTACTATCTAAACCGGAAGACAGGGTCTTCTATGCCTTCCGGTTCTCACGATTTATCCCCGGGAGGCAAGGTGAGAGTGAGACCAAGCGTTGTCACTCATCCTTCAAGGCCGTGGGCTGCACTAATCACCATTATGTTTCTACACTACCTTATATAAGTATTAGGGATCCAATAATTATGTAACAATAGGAAGACATTAATGTAGCTCTATTAGACAATGTGTTCCATCTCTCATTATTACTGGGGATATATACCTTTAATCGTATTATTTGGATTATTCGGATTATTTTCCTCAACTTTATCGGGATATACATAATGTTTCAGGTATTGTATATTCTAGCCTTTTTCAGGGTTTTTTTTCGAACTAGGGAACTTTATTGAACTCGGGAATCTGCTCTTCGAACTAGGGAACTTTATTGAACTCGGGAATCTGCTCTTCGAACTCGTGAAACGACTTTTCGAACTTGGGAAACTTCTTGTTGAACTCTGAAGTCTTCATGTCGTAATCAGGAGCCTTCACAGAACTTTGAACCGAATCCTTCGATAAGAACAGGGAAAGAAATAAACAAATAGAATTGAACCGAATAATGCAATATACATTATAAGAGGAAATATATGAACAGATATAGCGTTCAACCGACGTATTTATCAGTTCAACTGGATGAATAGTAGTAATTTCAACATAGTCCTGTATAATGTAGGTCACAAAGAAATTGTATCGATCGAAACCACAGTAGACCCATCATTTTTCATATCATATTATATCATATCATATCTATATATCTATATCTATCTATCTATCTATCTATCTATCTATATATATAATATATATATATATATAATATATATATATATATATTATATAGAATTAAACAAAAGACACATCCCCTGTTTAACAATTTTATTTTTGAACTTTTCGAGTTTTCTGGCCAACATTTTAATGTTTGGGTGGAATTCGTGGATAAGTCAACCAAAGTTCAGGTCCCGAGTACTTTCGGCACTTCGAAGTGCCATCATCAGTGGTGATGTGTTCCAGTTTTAAAAAAATTAAATTAATGTGGAGGCTGGAAGGAGAAGAATTTATGAGAAAGGTGTTATAGGCATTTTAAAATGTGTGTACTGCATTGGAAATTAATTTTGTTTAAGGATAGTTTGTATTGTTTTATGTATAAAGTTTCTAGTATTTGGAGTTTTTGTTTATTTTTTTCTTTGTGCAGAATGTGTGTATTTTCCGTTAGAATATTTCAGTAATTAGAGTGGGGGCATATATATATATATATATATATATATATATATATATATATATATATATATATATATATATATATATATATATATCACTCACATCTTTTTTACTTAATACTCTCACTGAGCTGTCTAGATAGTTTTGATTATGAAGAAAATAACTGGAATGAAGTCTTCATGTCGTAATCAGGAGCTATCACAGAACTTTGAATTGAATCCTTTATTCAATCCATGGGGTGGACTGTTCTCGTTCCGTTAAATAGGAAAGGGTACAAGTATTAACCTTTGTTAAGTAATTAATGTTATTATTGCGTTTGAGCAGATTGAACCTGCGACCTAGAGATGATTGCCACTTAGAACTGTATTAGCTCAAACCTTATATCCCTTACGCCATGTGTCCAACTGGACAAATTCGGAGAAATATTACCTTTAATCGTAAAGAGCCTCGGCACAAGGACGCAACATTGAAATCATTTGTGAATTTATCGGTTCATTCAGGTATTCTTTTTCTTGCGTAACTTAACTTGCATTTCACGGTAAATGGGGATCCATTGAGAATCAACAAATAACGATAAGTATTGTCTAAAACTTCTCAAACTTTTGGAAGTTGCGGTCCGATCGATGCACGGACCGGTGTATAAAATTAAAGGATTTCTTAAACTACAAATAAAAGTATTTATACAGGCATGTTAAAATTAGCTTCATTTAATACATGAATTTATTATCAATATAAACTAACCCCCAGTAAACAGTGACTAGGAAGAGTAACACTGCTTCTTATTTGTCGATTTGTCAAGTCTTAGCTCGGTAGATGAGAGTACCACAGTAAGTGGTGAGGACTTGTACTCAATAGCTGACTTTTTCTTTCTAGATCAAGGTGACAGTGCTGAAATTTACAAAAAAAAAAAAAGAAATTAGATTCCTATAAAACAAAGTTGGCAAAAAAGGTCGTAAAAGAGCAGTTTTAGATTATATGTGGGGTTTCCGTACTTCAAAACAAAACATTTATTTCAAAATCATCTAAGGTGAGTTTGGTGGTTGTCGTTTATCCTTGATAAGTGGTAATCTGCAAGCACACCCTAAAATAATATCCACCTTCCGAAACTATTTATCAATTCCAAAGGACAACCAACTTGCGTGGTATTCTCGCCTCATCCCCAAAACACCTGCGCTAAATCTAACACAAAGACAACTACACACAGAACAAACCCGGATGCCTAGGGAGTAAACATCTAGTAACAGGTTCCTCATTCAGAGTACGAAACATTAAAAACAAGATCCAAACATCTTGTAAGAAAATTTGGGAATAATCAAACATATGTAGCATAATGGCGCGCCCCACCTGGGAACACCATATTTGTGGCCTTGTGCCAGACACAGAGAAACCTTAATAGGATGTAGCATGATTCTCAGACCTTACGGGAGTGGGCAAGAATGTAAAACTCGTTATCACCTTGAGTCTATTCGTAGCCAGTGAGTCTGGGATTTTGCTATTAAAATTTAATTTAATCGGTTTGTCAGGAGAAATTTGACACGCGCAATTTGGTAGAACAATTAGAACCTTCGATATATTCGAGTATATTCTAGAAGATTCATTAGCCATTTCTATATAATGAGGGAAGCTTAGATTTTGTCAGTTGAGTTCCGGGGACCGAGGGAGTAAGGTGCGCTACCGAATCTGCCGAGGACAGTCGGGGTTGGCAGTTTGGGCGAGTTGGTCATAAGCGGGTGACTGAAAGGCGTGTGTGTTACAGAAATCGACTCTCTCTCTCTCTCTCTCTCTCTCTCTCTCTCTCTCTCTCTCTCTCTCTCTCTCTCTCTCTCTCTCTCTCTCTTCTCTCTCTCTCTCTCTCTCTCTCTCTCTCTCTCTCTCTCTCTCTCTCTCTCTCTCTCTCTCTCTCTCTCTCTCTCAATAACTTGCATTAAGAAAATAAATTGATGAAAAGCAAAAAGTACTGTCCTCATCTTTATTCTACTACAATAAATACTACGAGATCTTTTATGAATAAGATTCCCTTGCCCAAAAATATCCTGTGGAGATAGAAAGTCAATTGACCGTGACTAAGAGCCCGCGACGTGTGTTAGGTGATACCCTTCCCAGACCACTCGATGAAGTGTGGAAGAATTTTGGGCTTGAAGGCTGGCTGCTAGATATGTGTGCGCTTGTAAATGAACGAGCGTAGTCAACCCCTGATACACGACTCTACGAGTTTTAATAGTACCGTGTGTTTTGAAGACGCGGTGGGCCCCAATCCACAACGTCACGTATGCTATACGATTTAGTGTAGCGGTAAAAATCCTGCAACGTTACACATATACAAATAACAAAAACAAAAACAAAAAAAACATTTTGATCGTCCATTTTAAGAACAGAATCAACTTATATTATAGGAATCAGATGTACAAAACCTACAAATCAGATGAACATGTAATAACCAGCATCATACACCGACACAACAAAACTATTGACCAAATAAAAATAAATAAAACTGTTTTGTTTTCTACTACACTAAATTTAAAGCCTCAATCTTCCTCCTCAAAAAATAACCCAAACTCACCTAAAAACTCCCTACATCAAACCAATATAGTGTATAAATTTACTTGCCCATTTTGATAGTGTTCCCCCGAAAACAAATCAAATATTAATATCTACATTGGTCACACTACCACAACACTCGTCGCCTTACATACCATTTCTCCGATACGGAAACGGTGTGGTGTACTCGTTATCATCGTAGGAAATTGATTCAATGTATGGACGAAGCCACAGTTCACATAGCGCTAATACCCTTGGGAAAAGTATGAATCCAACTATTCTCCGTCCAGCTATAGGTAAATAGTAGGACAGATTGGGCTCTTTAACCTTGGTTAGACAATCAGTCCAGGAGAAGGAGAACTTTAAATTCAAACATGGTCACTAGTACAATAGGCTCAGACCTACGTAGTGATCTATCTCAATTTTAAAAAGTATAAATACTAGGGTCATAAAACATTTAATTCCAAAACACACAGACAAATTAACATCCTCCGACTTAACCAGAATCCTCTCTAACAATAGCAATAAGAAATGCCTACACATTCTTGAGGTGATCTGTATTTTAAAAAAAAGCAAACCTAACATTAATAAAATAGCATTTGATATAGATAACAATATACTAAACATCTTCAATAATTAACTCACTAATCTTAGCAAAACTGTAAAAAAAATAATAGTCTCTCCTAATTTGAAAAGAAAAAAATCTAAAAAAAAACGAAAAAAAAAAACACATTACAAACTACAACCCCCCGATGACGACCGATGCAACGGTTCAAAGCGCTATCGTAAAGAGTATAAGAAAGTTCCTATAGGAGCTGGGTTCCAAACTACGAAAAATAACTAAACGACTTGAAAAACTTCAGATAAAGATCATGAAAAAGAAATATTCCATAGTTTTTAACAATACTTGCTAGATAACTTGCTGCCTAAATACACATATATATATATATATATATATATATATATATATATATATAATATATATATATATATATATATATATATATATATATATATATAGAGAGAGAGAGAGAGAGAGAGAGAGAGAGAAGGATATATGTGTTTGATTGATTGGCTATATGACAATGATTCTCTGTATAAATAACCGTTCGCATTTTCACATGCACCTTCGTAAAAGTCCTTTCTTGGCTCCTAATGTCAGTTATCCAATTTGTAAGAAACGACATCTCCACTTCGGGTCGAACCGTCGAAATCGAATTCCGTGCTAAATGGTCGCCTGGCAACAATGAATAGGTTAATGCCTGTTCAACGGTGCGTATGAGTACGCACTTCCCTTTCAAAACTTTAGGGCAAGGCGCCAGCCAAATTCGTAACTGTTCGCTTCAACTCCAAAGGTGTTGAGGTAGGAAACCATAAACGCCGATTCGTGTGCGTGATTAAGAGTAAGACATAGCCCGGCCGCTTAAAACAGAGCGAGCGAAGAACAGGGAAGCAAAGGGAGATAATTCTGTCGGTCTGCAATTATTAATGTATTGTATTACAACGTGATGAAACAGGCCTGGCCTACGTCATTGCTGATTGCGTTTTCAGGGGCCGAGTAGTTAATCATTTGGTAAATTAGTCTCTCCCCCCCCCTCAACGTTTTGAATACGGGATAATGCTTGTCTATGGCGATAAGATGAGAAGTTATTACGTGAACGATACGGATTTCCATTTCGTCATCAAGTTGCATCATCGCGTTGAAACTCTTATCGCAGCGCGAAAAGTTCTCCGTTCTTTATAAATGAAACCGTCTCTTAGGGGAAACAATAGCAATTGGTATACACCGATGCTGTACCTAGACTGTTTCAAACTGCTGTTCATTATTATGTTACACGGAAACTACTTTTAATAGTTGTTTGTACACAGACTTTTTTTTTACTAGCATACGAATTTATACGTGCGTGAGCAGAACAAATTGACTGGAAAATTATTATTTTCTGTTTAAGTTGTAACTTGTTAACCACAGTACCACGTCGTTTATGTAACGTTTTGCGTCACTATCAGATTCATTCCCTGTCTGACGATATGAAGGATACAGATTATTATTATTACTATTTGCTCCTTTTGAGTTTTCACCTCAGTGTTAGCTGATGGTCTTTCACTGGAGTCTGAGTGACAGCAAGTCTCCTCAGGTCTCCAGGACTCTGGCAGATTGGAGCAGTGCAGTGTTCTGAATGGTTTCAACCCTTCCTCTGATTTCCAAACATTCCAGACCCTTTTCCAATCCTTCTGGGACTGTTCCAAGTGCACCAAATACAATTGGTATCACTTTCACTTTCATATTCCATAACCTTTTCAGTTCTCTGGCAAGGTCCAGATATTTGTCCATTTTTTTCATTTTCCTTTAGCTTCACTCTGTGATCTGCTTGAACTGCAAAATCCACCAGTTGACAAGTTCTTTCTTTTTTGTTTATCAACACTAGGTCTGGTCTTCCTGCTGGGATAAGGTGATCCGTTTTTATTTCAAAGTCTCAGATTATGTTATGCGTTTCGTTCTCAAGAACAGACTCTGGTTTATGCATAAACCATTTTGTTGTATGGTCAAAATCTATTTTTTTTGTATAATTCCCAGTGGATCACCTTCCCAGTCGTGCCTAGTTTTGTATTCTCATTTTTCTAGTTTGTTACATTCGCAGAGTATATGGTCTACAGTCTCATCTCTATTACCACAATGTCTACATTTTTATGTATACAATTTTCGCTTTGATGTAGTTTGTCCTTATGGCATTATTTTGTGCAGCAATTATAAGTGATTCCGTTTCTCTTTTGATGTTTCCTTTTCTTAACCATGTCCAAGTCTTTTCATGGGCGACCTCTTCAAACTATCGTTTGAAACGTCCATATAATTGTTTTTCTTCTCATTATTATAATATGCATTATTATAATATGCATTATTAATATTACTATTATTATTATTATTATTATTATTATTATTATTATTATTATTATTATTATTGTACTATATGCATTATTAGAATTACTACTATATCATGCATATTATAGTAAAATCTTTCACATTAAGAAGAAAAAAAAAACAATTCTGGTTTATTTCTGTTTTTTGTATACTTTGCATATAAAGTAAATAAGTTGAAATAATTTGAAATTTTAAACCAGTGTCATTTACTATTTTTGATGAGCTTATTGTTCATCTTATTTAATCGATTTTATATCAATATTCCCATTCTATTTATATTTCTTATTCTGTGGCTAGCGATTAAACAATTTAAATGGTCGCCTGGCAAGGTTAATGTTAATTGTTTCGAACGTATTCCTTTCGGAATTGAGTGCGGCACTCATACGAGGAATGGTTTTCAGAAAACAGTAGTTATCAGTTTGTTTACCTAAAACAAAATTCCTCTTTCGTGTCGGTCAGTCAATAATCTGTTTTATAGCTACAACTCGACGAGGGTGGTTGACATTACACACGACTGGTCTCTTAGTGTTGTTTACGCTTGCTTCTTTTTATTTCATTCATAAGTTTTTTTCTACCGTCTATAGAGAATGAAACAGACAACAGACTTTTATTTTTCTATTACGTTTATTTGTCGCTGGTGGCTGAAGATGTTGGTCACCCGGGTATGATGTTAAACACTATATAAGGGTAAATGTCGTGGAGTACCCCTTCATCATCATTACTCCAAAGTCTTATAGAGGGAAGAGTACCGGACAGCAGCAGTAGTGATCATCAGTTTATTTACCTAAAACATTTTGTTTTCTTTCGTATCGGCCAGTCAAAAATCTGGTGTTACTGTTACAACTCAACGAAAGTTGCTTACATCCCACATGGCTGGTGTCCTAGTGTTAGTTACACCGACTTTGTTTTTATTTCATTCATATGTTTTTTCTACTGTTGACAGAGAGTGAAACAAACATCAGAAATTTATATGTTGAAGGGTCTTCGAAGATGATAGATAGATAGATAGATAGATAGATAGAGAGAGAGAGAAGAGAGAGAGAGAGAGAGAGAGAGGAGAGAGAGAGAGAGAGAGGAGGAGGAGTCTTCCACAAAAAAAATCATCCTTAACTAACCGTATTCCATCAGGATTATCTCGATCACGTGACATCAGGTTCACTGTCGGACCCTCACTGTCGTGTACACCGGACCCCTCTTTGTTTTCAGTAAGAAAACTTGCACTTAAGTAATTTTTTCTCCTAACTCAGAATATATATATATATATATATATATATATATATATATATATATATATATATATATATATAGTCAATATTAACCCATTATGAAAATTCGATTAATTTTATAAACTTTTTCAAGTTATGTTTCAAATAAAACAGTAACTTTTTTAACACACGAGTCATTCTCATCTTTTGGATAAGTACTATTATTATAATGTTAATTATTATTATTGGGGTAATATAAAACTTTCATTCACAGGAAATGGATAACAAGTGTAGCCGATGGTAGGCCATATGTATGGTAGCATGATTCGGCCCCCTGCCACACCTCTGGGAAAAGTCAAAAATGGTTCTCGTTGAATTTTTACGACTACGCCTGTACCAATGTTTGGCCTCCGATTTCAAATCAATTTATTTTTATTTTCACAAATTGACGTAATTATTTCAAACAAACCAGAACCTACGTATAACAATCATCTCCCCTTTAGATGTCTACTTTTTGTTGAACTATAGCATAACGAACTGCTGTGTAATGATCTGTTATAATTTCCAAATACTCTTAACCTGAGAGATTTTATCTTCTATGATGCACAAAATATAACAACTTAACTATATTTCTCTCTTTCTCTCTCTCTCTCTCTATATATATATATATATCTGTACGGTATTCTACACATCGAGCCATCCTTTGCTGGGATTACACTTGTCAAGTTCATTTTCTATAAGAAAAAGTATCGAATTTTATGCGATACATGCTTGTAAGTGCCTTCAAGTAAAAATTGATAAATAATATATATATATATATAATTATATATATATATATATAATATATATATTCTATTAAAAACAAGTTAATAACACATATAACCGTTGTGTTAATTATGAACTCAATAACAATCATAATAGTACTGATAATATTAATGTAACAGAAATAATTGGGGTCATGAAAAAGACCGTTAAATGTGACAGTAACAATTAAATCAACAACCTTTATTATTATTATTATTTATTATTTATTATTTTATTATTATTATTATTATTATTATTATCTCCTTTTTGAGTTTTAACATCAGTGTTAGCAGATGGTCTTTCACTGGAGTGACAGCAAGTCTCTTCAGGTCTCCAGGACTATTCTGAGTATTCAGGCAGATTACAGCAGCGCAGTGTTCTGAATGGTTTCAATCCTTCCTCTGATTTCCAAACTTTCCAAACCCTTTTCCAATCCTTTTGGGGCCGTTCCAAGTGCACCAACTACAATTGATATAACTTTTCTATCATTTAAATAACTTTCTATCATTTTAAACAGCTATCATTTGTAAAAAGCATTATGCCAAATGCAATCGGTATATTATTACTCGTATTCCTTACTTGTACGACCGTTACCCACTTGAAACACCCCTGGGTTAAAAAGTCGACCGTCCAAATCGTCCAAGATTATATGCAAAAATATAAATCCTGATTTTCTGGTGTTGCTTCTTCGCCGAAAACTTAGAGCGTCATCAGCTCAACTAAATAATGGATCATTCCGTTTCTTATTATAACTACAGAAATAAAGGAATAAAAACGACATCTTACACAGAAGCATATAATAGAGAGAAAAAGAGAGGAAAATTAGGGGATAATAGAGAGAAGGGGTGAGCGTTTGAAAGCGATAATGCTAATCTGTTTCAATCGAAGATAATGAAAAGATGGAAGGGAGGGTGAAATAGTTAGACAGAGTTAAATAAGATTTTCATACTTTTTTTACATATTGAAAATATTTAACAATTTTTTCTAAGTAAATGTATGATAAGTTGTAATAATCAAATGTTCATTATGCTGTATATCCACAGGTCCTGCTAGTAGAAATTAATAGAAGAAGAAGAAGAAGAAGAAGAAGAAGAAGAAGAGAAGAAGAAGAAGAAGGGAAAGTAATAATTAAGAAAATTAAGCGAAATTAATGTATCCTAAGAGGGGGGAAGCGAACTAATAAGATTTAAACTTACACAAACTAGAACAAGTTAGACAAAGAATAATAATAATAATAATAATAAATAATAATAATTTAATAATAATAAGAAGAAGAAGAAGAAGAAGAAGAAGAAGAAGAAAAGGGAAGTAATAATAAAGAAAATTAAGCGAAATTAATGTATCCTAAGAGGGGGGAGCGAACTAACAAGATTTTAAACTTACACAAACTAGAAAAAGAAGATTAGAGAGAAGAAGAAGAAGAAGAAGAAGAAGAAGAAGAAGAAGAAGAAGAAAGAAGAAAGAAGAAGAAGACAATGGTTTATTTTCACACATTGTACAATATAAACAATGTCACACAAAACAAAAAACTAATGTTGGTTGTTGTAGTAATGTGTGGAGGATGATCACTAATTAGGACTGATCCTATTTTTGTAGTGACCACCTCATTTTTTTAAACATATTCTGATAGTCTAAATTAAAAGGGGAATGATATACCAAAGTTATTAAAGCATTTTGAAATTTCCAAAACTAGAGTGAGACATATTAGCATGACATTCAAAGAGAACCAAGTATAAGAGAATATGAATGGCAGAGGAAGGAAATGAAAAATGTCAAAGAGCCGGGATAGAAAACTAGTGACAGATGTGTCTGAATACCCTAGAGCAACTGCCAATACACGAATACATCATTTTAGCCATGTTTGGAATTGATGTCTTAAAGAAGACACTCAGTAGAACCTTGGCACATGAATCTATTGCGAGGTCACAAACCAATAGAAATTCCACATTTGCTGAAAAAATTCGCCTCTAAGCCAGGCTGAACTGTGCAAAAGACAACGAAGGCAGAAATGCCATATACTGTAAATTACGACCGTCGTCAGGTCATACGAATCTAGAGTTCTTTCACCATTGAAACTGGTTGTTGTTTGGATTTTGCGGCATGTCAACTCTTGTTGGGTCATTTTCTGCCGAAATGTTTTGTTTTATACTTTCTCATTGCGTACTCAGTTTTTAAAACTCATTCTATAGCTCATTTTGTTCTATTTAGCCTATAGATTGTACCCTAACAGGTACTATCACTCCATGTCAGAATGTTCCTGGGAGAAAGACGAAGCAGCTGTAATCCACATTTCCAGAATTGGACACGATTATATAAAGATTAACGTCATACACAATACAATATGACCCTCTGTTGCTCTACTGGGTTTCACAGTACCAAATCAGCATATAAGGTTGTATACCCTTTTCTTTACTTCTTTACTCTAGTCTTTCATCTCTTTTGGCCGGCTTTGGTTTCTTCTATCTCATCTTCTTGTCTATCTCTCT
>CM042146.1:17073829-17103829 GCA_023376005.1 Doryteuthis pealeii
CGGCAACCAACCCAACACCACCCCCCACACACCAATTACCAAGATACTCAAACCACACCAACTCCATGCACCAACTGACCCTTACACATCCCTACATACTAACCACTATACCACCCAACTTTAGGCCAAGCCCCAAACACACCCACCCACACCAAACACAACACAAAACACACCACAACGTAGATACTAAATCTGAAACACCCCGGCTGATCACCGCCTCTCGCGAAGCACAAGACTCAATTGATAATCCAAACAAGTTCTATCCTACTATCTAAGTAACTTTGAAGTCCTGTTAACCAACATTTTTTTAATTCAACTGAACTCATGTATAAGGAAGGAAGATATATAAAACTAAATATTCGTTTCGTTTCCAGAACATCCCGAACACCATTTTAAGTAAACAGGTATTATTTTTGGGGGCGTGATGAAATATCTAGATTTTTCATTCGTGGAAATACAAAAAAATTAAAGGAATTAATATAAATTAAAATACATACCGAATACATTTTACTTATTATTTTTCTGAACAATATTTTGATGATATTTTTTAGGCAAAATACTCCTAATTCGGAAGAATTTTACGACGTAAAAAAGGTGAAAATACTCCTAGCGCTTTAGGTCTTCCTCTTTTTCATTCCGTCAAAATTTTTAAAATTAAACAATTTATTTAATTTTCTTGTTAAATGAATACTTTTTTAAATATTCTTATAATTAATTAATTATGGAAAATTAATTAATTATTTATATAATCTATCTAATTAATTGTAAACTATTTAAGTCTCGTGCCTCCGGGATATATACTCAGGTATTTTTCTGGTCTAATATCTATTTCGTAAAAGAAATGCTTGTATTCTCAATTTCATCGCTTTACACATACAGCACACACGTACACGTACACACACGTACATGTACACTACACACACACACACACACACACACACATTTTATTTCATTACTGATCTCCATTTTTGATGGATAAGTTAATTGTTATAATATATATATATATATATATATATATATATATATATAATATATATATATATATATATATCCATATTATAATGGAGATTGTGGGTTTGTTTCTGTCTGTAACGAAACTATATTAATATCACAAGTCAATCCAAATTTCGTCTTTTCCACCCAGTATCTTTTTGTATTTACAATCACCCACTCTCAATGATTTTAGTTTCATTTTCAAACCTTCAGATTATGAATTAAAATGGATTTCCATCATTAAGTAACTGTTGACCATAATCTACATACTATAACATGCAATGTATATTATTATATACAACAAATAGCGGGTTTTACAGTGTGAATGGGAAGGCTTAATTTGCATATTGATCTTAAAAATGTGATTTTTTAATAAATATATGCTATATTTATTGGGATTTCTAAGTTGTTGGTATCTATTCGAATATCAGCCATAAATCATCGGGGATAAATCTTAAAGAAATCCATTAACAGAAGAAATAACTGTTATTTTATTCTTACTTCCTATTTTAACTAAATAGTTAAATTAAGAAAATTACCATGAAGACGCGAGCTAATAGAAAATTGAGAAGAGTATAGTTTCAAAAGATTGTTCTATTTATCATCATACCCCCTCTGCTTCCAAAATTTTTATCTGCATTTTATTCAGTTCATTAGCTTTCTAAACTTTAAACATGATATTTTATTATATTAAAACTTAAATACTTGCCCGGCAGGGTCATTATTGCTAGTATATATATATGGAAATACGTGAGGAAATTAATCCGACAATATGAAAAGAAAATATGTTAAAAAATATAACAAACACAGGATGGTACGATCAGAAACAATTTTTAGTGTCAATACTAAGTATTTTCCGGTATTTTTATACCATCTTTCAGACACTGTTAGCTGTGTAGGAAACAAAATGAAAGATGTTAAGTGTATAGTGTTGTGTGAATCTGATGCTGTTACCATTTTTGCAACATGCATTGATTCACGTCATTTGCTTTCGTAAACAAACGCCGCATATGAAAATTAAAACGGTTAACAGCATCAGATCACACAACCACTCATACACTAACGATCTTTCATTTTATTCCTCAACTAACAGTGTCCATGAAGATGGTATAAAATACCGAAATACCCTAAGTAGACACTAAATATTGTTTCCTGATACATAACATACTGTTTGTTATATTTAAATATTCTTTCATTATATATTAATATACTATATAATATATATATATAAAAAGTAAAATTTGAAAAAACACAAGTATCCGAAATTGGATGAATTTAATAATGCGATTTTAAAAACATTCGGTTACAATTGAAACCTTCATCAGGAGTCTATTGAGGGTGAAGAAAATGCATGGATGTTTTTATGTGACAGGCAGATGAAATGCTTTTTGTTATGTGAACTGTATTTGATCAGCGGTTTTAATTTTGAAGGCAAGATCGCGATCTACTCACCGAACGGTGTCATGGCGCGTGAACCGCCATAAGAAATGCGGGTTCGAAAAACCGAGAAAAAGTCTCATGACTGATTCATTTTTAGAGAACATAGGGAAACAAAGTGGGAATGACTTGCCTTTCAAAATTTAAAACCGGCTGATCAAAGAACAGTTTTACATAACTAAAAGATTTCATCTCCTGTCACATATAAAACATCCATCATTTTCTTCACCCCAGAGACATCCTGCAGAAGGTTCAATTGTAACCGAAATGTTTTAAACATCGATCAATTCAAATTCATCCCAATTTCGGAAACTTGTTTTTTCAAAATTTTCTTTATATTTGTCGGATTTAATTTCCATATTTCTCCCAATATATATTATATATATATATAGTATATATATATCACTCCACACACCACCAAGCCGCACGGCGATCACTTAACATGCTCCTTGAGCACACACTATACGCAACCCAAGTGTCCTACCCTTCTCCTCCACCAGACATATGCCCATCACACTAGACACAACAGCAAGATCAACCACGCTAATACACAAAGACAACTCACAACCACACCACACCCACAAACATCCACCTATAACTCGCACCGAGCCCACAACAAAGCCAGCGACTACGCCCGCGACTACATATTCTTCACCAAATGCCTAACCCTACAGCGACCACATACTGCGAACAGACTAACAACCAACCAAGCGAACCCAGAACACCAACGAAAACCATCGATCTATCCACAACAACAACAGACACTCACTTTTCACACCACCGCTCCATTCATACATCCATCAAATCGTCCTCCACCAATACTCCAAACATACACATCTCACGAAAATACATATATCTCAAAGCCACCTCCACCTCTAACAAATCTATCTATAATAGTACCTTTAATCATGAACATATAAACCCTGTATATATATATATTATATATATATAATATATATATATATAGATATATATATATATATATTATAAAAATATAAAATTCGAAGGCAATTACAATGCGTAAAATAAAAGACAAAAAAGATGTTTTATATGTCTAATCGATTCAAAGCTAGGTGCTTCATCCTCAGAGTTTATTTCAGAAAATAAACTTCTGAGGATGAAGCATGTATTCCTTCGAATTTTATTTTTTATAACATACTTAACAAGCTTCAAGAAATTACCAATTTACTTTTATAATATATATATATATATACTATATATATATATATATATATATATATATATTATTATGATGGGAGATTGTGTGTTTGTTATGTCGTAACCGAAACTAAGATCATACTCAAGTCCCACAATCCCTTATTATTTGACGTCACATTCACATGAATTTATTTTTATTTAAACTCAATATTGATTAAAAAATTTTATACCTTATTAATACTGTTGGATTAATCTCATACTTAATAACATTTATGTTCAACAAAAATAGCGGTTTACAGGGTGAACGAGAAGGCTAATTTGCATATTGATATTAAGAATTTGATTTTAATAAATATATTGCCTTAGTATATTGATTCTAATGTTGTTTGGTTTTCTCTAATGAATCTGAGGCAAAAATCTCGGGTATAAATCTAAAGAAATCCATAAACAAGACGAAAGAACTGTAATTTTAGAAACACAAAAATCTCCTAAAACATAAATAACTTCATATCTAACTAATAGATAAATGATGAAAAATGAGAGACGGGAGTGAGGAAAAATGATGAAGAGTGCAGATTGGAAAGCTGTTCTATTTTTCGAATTATACCCCCTCAGTTTATCACTTTTCTAAATAAGTTCTAAATTTGACTTTCCTTTTTCTTACAATTCAAATCCTAATTTAAATATCTTCCCAGACATGAATAAATTCTTCATTATTTTTACACAAAAAGCAAAGCTCTGTTAATAATGAATGTGCTGTATATATATTACATGGGTTGTTAATTGTTTTATTTTTGTGTCCTCTGGACATACACATACACATACATAAGTACAACACACAATGCCCTATATATATGTCAGAGATAGATGGGAGGATGGGGGGGGCTGTATCTCTCTACAAAAAGATGCAGTTGACGTATCTGGAAACTGCTAATAGGAAAAGTCATGTTTAATTGCAGGATTATTATTATGAATCAGATCCTGAACAAGACATGTGAAAACCAACACCCACGCAGAAAACAGCTAATCGGCCACCTACACATATTACACCAACCATCCGAGTTAAAGGACGGACAAGACCACGCGAGACACTACTGGAGAAGCAAGGACGAACTCATAAGCGACGTCCTCCTTGTGGAGGAGCACATGGACAAGCCAGTGTGGGCCGACCAGCAAAAACGTACATTGATCAGCTCTGTGCGGATGCAGGATGCTGCATAGAGGACCTCCCGAGAATGATGAGCGATAGGGACGGATGGAGAGAGATTGTCATGGATATCGCGCTGAAAGCGCGACATGATGATGATGATGATTATGAATCATCACACGTTTCCCTCTAATCAGTTTCATTCTTCTGTTTTGTTTTGTTTTTCAGATAATGTATACACTGAAATTTCCTAGATTTCTTACTTTCAACCATCAGAACCTAATCAAGCCCTAATTATGACATCCTAGTGATTTTTCAATTTCTGAATTGTCTCATCATTCCATTTCTGATTGGATCCATATTGATTGTTTAGAATCCTTTTGCTCTATGTCAGCTGTCTACTTAATTTACCATTACAAGGGCAGCATCATATATTTTATACATGTTCTTGGGCCAAAAACAATAATCAGTTTTGGTTTGTTTTTTTTTTTTTAAATAAATTGATAAAATTAAGTGTATGTACTTTTTATTTTCTTTTGTAATAGTCTTCAGATAGAAAGAGTGTAGAGCGTCAGGAATGTACACACTGATGAAAACTAGTTTTTCTTAGTTTTTCCAAGTACGTGTAAGTATTAGACATCGTGTAACATATGTTGAATTCCAAATTGTGGTGTATTTATTGCATATATATTGATACAATTCGTGGGCAGATAACCGCGTGATGTGCGTGCTTGGTCACCCTGAAAAATAATGCATGTCCTTCACATGGTAATCGTCTTTGTAGATAAATGCAACGCTGCACATTTTCATGTTAAATGGCCAAACAGAGATTCAATGTATTGTGAATCCATCACCTTGACAATGTACCACACACGAATATATATATATATATATATATTATATATATATAATATATATAATATATATAATATATAGAGGAGAGAGAGAGAGAGAGAGAGAGAGACAACAGACAGAAGACAGCACAGACAGAGAGAGAGAGCGAGAGAGGGAGAGAAGAGGAGAGAGAGAGAGAGAGAGGGGGGGGGAAGGGGGAGGTTGTAAACGGACATAACTCCATAATAAAATGGGAGATTGTAAAAAGAGCCAAAACATATAAAGGGGGCCAATAACTACGGGCTATGGTTAGAAGGAAAAATAATGTTCTGCAAAAATGCTGATTAAAAATTGCTGAACAAAAGAGTGAACTAGTTTCTAAATGCTGACATATCAACCAAATGTCACCTGCCATCTAAATCTAATCAATCCATATTTTATCCCTCTATTTTAAAAAAATGTAATTATTATTATTATTATTATTATTATTATTATTATTATTATTAAATTATTATTATTATTATCACCCTCCTTGAGTTTTCACACCAGTGTTAGCTTATGGTATTTCACTGATCTTGAGTGACAGCAAGTCTCCTCAGTCTATAGGACTCTTCTGAGTATTCGGGCAGATTGCAGCAGTGCAGTGTTCTGAATGGTTTCAATCCTTCCTCTGATTCCAAACTTTCCAAACCCCTTTCCAAATCCTTTTGGGACCGTTCCAAGTGCACCAACTACAATTGGTATCACTCTGACTTTCATATTCCATAGCTTCTTCAGTTCTCTGGCAAGGTCCAGATATTTGTCCATTTTTTTCTCTATTTGTTATTATTATTATTATTGAGAAGTTTCACACCAGCATTAGCTGATGGTATTCCACTGGAGTCTGAGTGACAAGTCTCCTCAGGTCTCCAAGACTCTTCTGAGTATTCTGCAGATTGCAGCAGTACAGTATTCTGGATGGTCTTAAATCTTCCTCTAATTTCCAGATTCTTCCGGTCTTTTTTTTTCAAGCTTTCTGGACCGTTCAATGTGCACCAACTACAATGGTATCACTCTTGTCTTTAATATCCCATAATTTGTTGGTTCTCTGGCAAGATCTAGAGTATTGTCCATTTTTTTCGTTTTCTCATCTTCACCCAATGATGTTCTTCTTGTCAGAAGCTCTCGGATACCCAAGGCAGTGTTGAGCAGCTGTATGTCATGATGATGCACATCTCCGCCTCTTCTCCGCGCTCTGAGCGAAGCAAACGCCGCATTATCTCTTGTAGACATGGTGTTTGAACGGTTTGAGGGGAAAACTATTAGTTTGTAGTTTGGGTTTGAGATACATCGTTTGTGACACCAGTCCCGGAACTTTTCTGACAACTTCAAACGGTCACTATATTAGAATTATTATCTACATTTGTCTCCCCGTTCCTTTGGAATGTGTCTGCTTAATTCAGAAATACTATACTGGCTCCAATTTAGAATAACAATTGTTTATTTCTTTACTATGATATTTTAGTATTTTTAAATGTATTCCTTTAATAAACATAATTCAGAATACTATACTGGCTCCAATTACAAATGACAATTGCTTATTCTTTTACTCAGAGTATTTTAAATGTATCCCTTTAATAAACATAATTCAGAATACTATACTGGCTCCAATTTAAAATGACAATTGCTTATTCTTTTACCAGAGTATTTTAAATGTATCCCTTTAATAAACATTAATTCAGAATACTATACTGGGCTCCAATTTCAAATGACAATTGCTTATTCCTTTTACTCTAGAGTTATTTTTAAATGTATCCCTTAAAAAACATATATTCAGATACTAATGGCCTCCAATTTTAAAATGACAATTGCTTATTCTTTTACTCAGAGTATTTTAAAATGTATCCTTTAATAAACATAATTCAGGGAATACTATACTGGCTCCAAATAAAATGACCAATTGCTTATTCTTTTACTTCAGAAGTATTTTAAATGTATCCTTTATAAACGCATAATTCAGAAGTTACTATACTGGCTCCAATTTAAAATTGACAATTGCCTATTCTTTTACTTAGAGTATTTTAAAATGTATCCCTTTAATAATACATACTTTCAGAATACTTACTGGCTCCAATTTAAAATGACAATGCTTATTCTTTTATTAGAGTATTTTAAATGGTATCCCCTTTATAAACATAATTCAGAATAACTATAACTGGCTCCAATTTAAATGACAATTGCTGATTCTTTTACTAGAGTATTTTAAATGTATCCTTTAATAACTATAATCAGAATACTATGACGGCTTTCCATTCTAAAAATGACAATTGCCTTATTCTTTTACTTAGCACAAGTATTTCTAAATGTATCCCTTTAATCTAAACATAATTCAGACAGATACTAACTGGCATCCAATTTAAAATGACAATGCTTATTTTTTTACTAGAGTATTTTTAAATGTATCCCTTTAATAATACAAATTCCAGAATACTATACTGGCTCCAATTTAAAATGACCAATTCGCTTATTCATTTTACTTAGATGTATTAACATGGTATCCTTTAAGAAACATATTCAGAATACTATACTAGGCTCCAATTTAAAATGACAATTGCTTATTCTTTTACTTAGAGTATGTTAAATGTAATCCCTTTAATAAACATAATTCAGAATACCTATACTGGCTCCAATTTAAAATGCAATTGCTTATTCTTTTACTTAGAGTATTTTAATGCTATCCTTTAAAAACATTAATTCAGAGATACTATACTGGCTCCAATTTAAAATGACAATTGCTGATTCTTTACTTAGAGTATTTTAAACTGTATCCTTTAATAACATAATCAGGAATACTAACTGCTCCAATTTAAAATGACAATTGCTTATTTCTTTTACTTAGAGTATTTTAATGTATCCCTTTAATAAACATAATTTCAGAATACTATACTGCTCAATTTAAAATGACAATTGCTTATTCTTTACTTAGAGGTATTTTTAAATTGTATCCCTTTAATAAACATCTTGCATAACATCACATTATGTACGATTTATGCTAACTTACCTTATAGAGAGAAGCATAAACTTTTTTTAAAAATACAACTAATGATAAAAACAACGTATAAATGTCAATATCACAGAAATTATATTAAGGACAAAGAAAAAAAAAACAACAATCAAAAAATCTAGAAAACAAAAATGGGAAGAAAAACATGAAAATGGATACTTCAAACAACAAAGGAAATTTGCGTTGGTTATTATTATCTTCCTTACACTCGTATCTTATACATTGTGAGCGTTTGTGTATTGTGGTTTCGGTGGTGTGTGCGTGTGTGTGTAAAATGTATTAAAAATTCAAAATTAGAAATTCACATGTGTGATATATGTAAAAGTATTAAAAAAAGTAAATTGAAATTTATATAATATATATATATTATATATATATACATATTATATATATATTATATATATATATTTATATATTATATATATATATATATATATATATATATTATATATATTATATTTATATCACATATTATATATATATATATATATATATATACTATATATATATATATATATATATATATATTATATATATAATATACCTTTATGTTTTATTATATATGTGTGTGTGTGTGTGTCTGCCGCATACATCATATATATATGTGTGTGTATTTTCAAAAATACACACACAATACACGCACACACCACACACACACACACACACCCACACACACACACACACACACACACACACATATATATATATATCATATTAATTATATATATATATATATATATATATAATTATATATATTTTAAGATTTTAAAAAATATTAGTTTTTTTAGTTTTTAACACAGAGTGTATTCTGGAAAAAAAGAACGTTCTATTCTTTTATTTTTTAGATAAAAAGGTGTTGTCAAAAATGTATCAAGTTTAAAGCGATTCTTAAAGATAGAAATGAAAGAATTGGAATGGGCATAAGTTTTTGGTTTTTTTCTTCAGAATACACGTCTGTGCTCAAAAATACAAAATATCTCGATATTTTTTGACAACACCTTGTATATAAAGATAGAGCGATATAGAATTAAAACATGACAAACATTGATATTCTTTGTTCATTAATTCATTTTTTTCCGTCCGTCCGTTTGTGATTAGAAAGAAGAAAATAAACAAAATCCGCATTTTATTTAATAATTCAACAGTATAAAATAGATGAATAAAAAATTAAAAAAGGAATATCAAAGTTAATAAGAAGCACTGTTGCACTTAATAAATCTAAATTAGTTCATTCATTTCACAATGAGATAAAAGAAAATTGTAAGTTTAAAAAAATGATATAACGGTTGGACCAAAGTCTAATTAGTTACTAAGTACAAAAGACAATCTTGGAATTAATGTGTAAGGTTTAGCAAGCTAGATTAGCAGACCTATTGTTAGTGAGTTTCGATTCTCACTGGGCGCTTCATCTCTGCCTTGTGCCACATCTAGCTAAGCTTAGTATATAACTATAACCCCATTCATTATGTCTCCTCGTTTGGAGGGTGGTCCTGCTTCATTTCAAAATCCTATATAACCTCTGTTTTCCATCACATCTGTTACATAATCTATGCATAGATTATTGTCAATCCCCTGTATTTCTGAGGGGCTGGCCCTTTTCATATCACGGGCGGGACTTTCCATGGAAATATTACAGAAAGACCCCCTCGGAATACGTGAAGCACGTGGACCTGGTGGGTCTTCAGTTTCAGCTTGGACGTAAGGCAGATTAAGATGTTACTGCTTTAGCTGGACTCACCTGCATACGCGCGCGCCTATGTAGTACATGAATGTTTAGTTAAGTTAATAAAAGCTTACGGAAAATAACATGGTTTTGTGTGATGAATTTCTTGGCAAACAAGACTGAACCTAGAAGAAGAAAGATCAAGGACGACCAACCAGCCAAAAACAGAGAAATAGAAGACCAGACACGAAGGCCCCAAGACTAGGTCCAGACGCGGAAGAGAATGTTTAAGATACCAAAGATTTGAGCAGAAGAACAATAGAATTAAAGGAAAGAAATTGGTTATACAACAAACATAATAATTACACTCACCAATCGCACTCAGCACGTAAGCCGACTATGGACTTCTTGTTCAGCGTGTACCTCCGTTCCTTAGACCCTGGGAATCATCGGCAGCGTCACACATCACCCACCTTTTGTACTGAAAGTGCAATGCCTAATACAACGCTAATGCTGATTTCTGATAATGAAACATTTAAAAAAAATTGACACCGATGAAATGTCACATCAAGAAGAAAAAGAAAGAAAGAAGAAACGAGAGAAATATAATTTCCGACAAAACAAGAAAAAGAAAAAAGGAGGCTGATAAAAAAAGGCCCAAGTAAAAAAAAAATGTGAGTAAATTAATTACAATTGTCCTTGCGCATACAAATAATAACACATAAAACTCTTGTTCGTTCCGTTACTGTTTTTTATCTCTTGAATACTCCATTGCACAACGTTAACCTTACATAAAAAAAAAAAATAAACAACAAACAAACAACATATTTTTTTCCACATCATAAAAAGTAAATCTGTTGAGTAATAATACTTTCTATATTTTTCCACAGTTCACCAATAATCATTTTTAAAATAAAAATAACATTACATTTTTTTTTTACATTAAAAATTAGAAAAAAAAAATTAATGAACTCATGTTACATTAATTCCACTCACTAAGTACTACTAGCAAAATTCTGTTATACACATCCACCTTACGACATACAAAAGAAAAAAAAATGTAAAAATGAACTACTACATAAGACATGTTCCGATATGGGAGAAAGTTGAACTGTTGTTGTCAAGTTACCAAAAACCATACACGGACCTAAAGTCAACCTAGGTCAGGGGATTGCAATTCAAAAATAAAAAAAATTAATTAAAAAATAAATAAAAGAATTCAAGTAATCGCTGTCTTCTGTTGCGTCCAGTATAGTTCATTAGCTTCAAACATAATTTGTCATTCTCTAAATGACTTTCATTGCACACGAAATCGTCTGGACGATAGTATCAATGATTGGACACACCTGTTGTGTGACCTTCTTTACAAGGATTAAATCAGTCGACATCAAGATATACACACTGTCTATCGGTACAGTCTATAAACCACAATTCGCTAACATTGGTTCCATGATCGTGTTGAAACAGAAGTCTTTTACTGGGATGTTCTTCTTTTCTTCTTCTTCTCTTGCTCTTCTTCCTCACGTTAACTTCGGAATGCTACTCCCGTAGCCAGGAAACTGGTATCTTTTCTTTATTTAAACTCATGCAACGATATAAGGTTTTCTTGTAACGCCGGGGCCCAGCGAGCTTCAGCCGCTGGACTAGTCGAGAGTTTAATAGATAGCGTCGAATTCCCTGAGGCTCCTTGTAGGGGAATGATGAAGGGATCGATGAAGTTTTTGTTCTTCCAACCCCAGTTCGGTTGTGAGTGGCCACGTACAAACGCCAGGCCTTGTGCCAGCCATACAAGTGGGCGTATGCGACAAATATACCCCGTAAGCCAGGAATCGCATCAACCACCTTTATTATTGTATATAGATCCCAATCTCTGGGGGGGTGGACAAACTCTTCACTTTTCGGTTAACTCGGGTTAGTAGGGCGTTGCAGGCTTTGTCTTTTCCCAACCTCTGTTTGCTGCGATTGTCCAGCGCTTCAGAAACGTAACCGCATACTGGGGAAATGCACTTCGACAAAGATAATGGTGACTAGAAACTGTTGGGGATCTCGTTCTCACGCTTCCCATATGTCCCCCAGACGCCCCCCCTACAACCCCAATATTTACTCCATCATATGGCCTCCGTTGCCCTCGCCCGAAAGTCGATGTATGTCGACGCGGAATGTTTGGTAGTTCAGTTGAATGGGTAGTGCCCTTATAATGAAGATCGTTTAGATAGTCTCTTGGAGGTATTAACTCAGAATGGAATACTACCAAACATCCGCGTCGACATACATCGGACTTTCGGGCGAGGTTGCAAACGGAGCCATATGATGGAGTAAATAATTGGGTTGTTACTCCTAGGTGAGAAATATGGAAGCGTCTGAGAAACGAGATCCAACAGTTCTAGTTCACCGATTCTTGTCGAAGTCATTTCCCCCGATGGCGCGTACGTTTCTGAAGCGTGGACAATCGCAGCAAACAGAGGTTGGAAGACCAAAGCCTGCAACGCCCTACTAACCCGCAGGTTAACCGAAAAGGTGACAGAGTTTGGTCAGGAGAAACATGCCAGGGCGAAATTGTGTGTCACTGACAATAATAAAGGCGTGGGTTTGATGCGAGTTTTCCTGGCTACGGTATATTTTGTCGCATACCCCACTTGTATGGGACTTTGAACAAGGGCCCTCGTTTGTACGTTGGGCCCACTCACAAGCGAGCTCGTGGTGGGAAAGAACAAAACTTCATCGATTCCCTTCATCATTCCCCTACAAGGGATGCCTCAGGAATCGACGCTATTATTAAATCTCGACGAGTCAGCGGGCTGAGCTCGCTGGCCCCCGGGACGTTAACAAGAAAACCTAATGTGCAAATGAGTTTACTAAAAAAGATACAGTTTCCTGGGCTAGGGAGTAGCATTAGAAGTTAACGTCGAAGAGAGAAGAAGAAGAAGAAGAAGGAAGAAGAAGAAGAAGAATCCCAGTAAAAGACTACTGGTTCCAACACGATCATGAACCAATTTAGGCGAATTGTGGTTATATAGACTTGTACCGATAGCCAGTGTTATATCGATGTCGACCTGATTTAATCCTTGAAAGTAAGGTCACACACAGGGTGTGTCTAATCATTGAGTACTATGTCCCAGACGATTAGCGGGGACATGAAAGTCATTTAGAGAATTGACAAATTATGCTTAACTAAATGAATATTATGACGAAAGAGACACGATTACTTACATGGCTTTTATTTTATTTTTTAAATTAATTTTTTTTATTTTGAATTTTCAATCCCCTGCCTAGGTTGACTTTGGTTCGTGTATGGTTTTTGGTAACTTGACAAACAGTTCACTTTCTCCCATATCGGAACTATGGTCTTTTGTATGTCAGGTTCATTTTTTACATTTTTTTTTCTTTTTATGTCTGATAAGGTGGAATGTGTATATACAGAATTTGCTATAGTAGTACTTGAAGTGAGTGGAATTAATAACAGAGTTCATTAATTTTTTTTCTAATTTTTAATTAAAAAAAAAAAATGTTAATGTTATTTTTTTTATTTTAAAAATGTTAATGGGTGCGAATGTGGAAATATAAAAGTATTATTTACTACACAATTCCTTTTTATGAATGTGGAAAAAAAATATGTGTTTGTTTTTTTGTTATTTTTTTTTTTTTTTAAGGTTAACTTTTGCAAACTGAGTGTCAAGAGATAAAAAACAGAACGGAACGAACAAAGTTTTAATGTGTTATTATTGTATTGCGCAAGGACAAATTGTTAATATTTACTCACTTTTTTTTACCTTGCCTTTTTTTTATTACAGCCTCCTCTTTTCTTTTTCTTGTTTTGTCGGTAAATTATATTTCTCTCGTTCTTTTCTTTCTTGTCTCTTCTTGATGTACAGTTTCATCGGTGTCAATTTTTTTAATGTTTCATTATCACGAATCAGCATTAGCGTTGTATTAGCATTGCCTTTCAGTACAAACAGTGTGGGTGATGTTGACCTGCCGATATTACCCCAGCGGTCTAAGGAACGGAGGTACACCTTGAACCAAGAACGTCCATAGTCGGCTTACCGTGCGAGGTGGCCGATTGCGTGAGGTTAATATTATGTTGTTGTATACCATGTCTTTCCTTAATTCTAATTGGTTCTTCTGCTCATCTTTTGATATCTTACTTTCTTCTTCCAGCGTCTGGACCTAGTCTTGGGGACTTCGTGCTCTGTCTTCTATTTCTCTGTTTTCTGGTTGTCGTCCTTGATTCCTTTCTTCTTCTTAGGTCCAGTCTTGTTGCCAAGACATTCATTTCAACCACAAACCATGTTTATTTTCGTAGCTGTTTATTTACTTTACTAAACATTTCATGAACTAACATAGCGCGCGTATGCAGTGAGTCTCAGCTAAAGCATGTAAACTTATCTGCCTTACGTCCAAAAGCTGAAACTGAAGACCCAACCAGGTTCCACGTACCTTCCACGTATTCCGAAGTCCTTTCTGTAATATTCCATGGAAAGTCCCGCCCGTGATATGAAAAGGGCCACCCCCTCAGAAATATCAGGGATTGAAAACAATATCTATGCGTGATTATGTAACAATGTGATAGGAAACAGCAGGTTATATAGGATTCTTGATGAAGCAGAGACACTCCAAAACGAGGAGACTAATGAAGGGGTTATAGTTATATCTAAAGCTTAGCTTAGATGTGGAACAAGGCCAGGAGTATGAAGCGCCCCAGTGAGAATCGACTCACTAACAATTTGGTCTGCTTAGATCTAGCTTGCACCATTACACATTAATCAAGATTGTCTTATGCTACTTAGTAACACTAATTAGACTTTGGTAAACCTTTAATCTATTTTTTAAACTTACAATTTTCTTTTATCTCATTTGTGAAATGAATGGAACTAATTAGATTATTAAGTGCAACAGATGCATTACTTATTACTGTTATATTCTTTTTTAAATTTTTATCATCTATTTTATACTGTTGAATTATTAAATAAAATGCGATTTTGGTTTATTTCTTCTTTCTAATCACAAAAACGGGACGGACGGAAAAAAATGAATTAATGAACAAAAGAATAATCATGTTTTCATGTTTTATTCTCTATCGTCTATCTTTATATAAACAAGGTGTGTTCAAAAAAATATCGAGATAGTTTTACTTTACACAACGTGTATTCTGAAAGAAAAAAACAAAATTGCCCCATTTCATTTCTTCATTTCTATTCTTAGAAAAATACAGCTTTAAACTTGATCATTTGTGACACACTTTTATTCTAAAAAATAAAAAGAATAGAACGTTATTTTTTCCGAATACACTCTGTGTTTAAAACTAAAAAAACTTTCAATATTTTTAAAATACCTTATATATATATATATATATATATATATATATATATTATAGATAATATATATATATATATATGTGTGTGTGTGTGTGTGTGCTGTGTGCTGTGTTGTGGTGTGGTGTGTGTGTGTGTGCGTTGATTTGTGTGGTGTATTTTGAAAAACACACACATATATATATATGTATGCGCAGACCACACACCACACACACAGATATATTAAATACATAAGGTATATATATAAATATATATATATATACTATATATTTATAATAATAATTATATAATATATATATTAATATATATAATATGGTTATTATAAAAAATATATATATATATAAATATATATATATATATATATATAAATACTATATATATAAATATGATATATATATTATATTAATATATATATATATATATTTAATATATATATGAATTTCAAATTTACTTTTTTAATACTTTTACATATACACACATGGTTGAATTCTCTAATTGAATTTTAATACATTTTACACACGCACCACGCACCACACACCGGAAACACACACATACACAAACGCTCAATGTATAAGTACGAGTGTAGGAGATAATAAAATAACCAACCAATTTCCTTTGTTGTTGAGTTATCCATTTTCTAGTTGTTCTTCCCATTTGTTTCTAGAAATTTTATTTGTTTTTTTTCTCTTTGTCTTCTATATTTCAGTTGATAGTGACATTATACGTTGTTTTTTATCATATAGTTTGTTATTTAAAAAGTTTATGCTTCTCTCTAATAGGTAAGTAGCATAAATCGTACATAAATGTGAGTTATGCACGATGTTATAAAGGTACATTAAAAATACTCTAAGTTAAAGAATAAGCAATTGTCTTTTAAATTGGAGCAGATTATAGTATTCTTGAATTATGTTATTAAAGGGATACATTTAAAATACTCTAAGGAAAAGAATAAGCAATTGTCTTTTAAATTGGAGCCAGGGTATAGTATTCTGAATTATGTTTATTTTAAAGGGAACATTAAAATACTCTAAGTAAAAGAATAAGCAATTGTCATTTTTAAAATTGGAGCCAGTATAGTTATTCTTGAATTATGTTTATTAAGGGATACATTATAAAATACTCTAGTAAAAGAATAGCCAATTGGTCATTGGAAATTGAGCCAGTATAGTATTCTGAATTGTTTATAAAGGGATACATTTAAAATACTCTAAGTAAAAGAATAAGCAATTTGTCATTTTAAATTGACCAGTAATAGTATTCTGAATTATGTTTTTAAAGGGATACATTTAAAATACTCCTAAGTAAAAAGAATAAGCAATTGTCATTTTAAATGGCCAGTATATATCATGAAATTATGTTTATTAAAGGATACATTAAAATACTCTAAGTAAAAAAAATAAAGCAATTGTCATTAAATTGGAGCCAGTTATAGTATTCTGATTATGTTTATAAAGGGATACATTTTTAAAATACTCTAAAGGTAAAAGAATAAAGCAATTGTCATTTAAATTGGAGCCAGTATAGTATTCTGAATATTGTTATTAAGGGATACATTTAAAATACTCAAGTAAAAGAATATAAGCAATTGGTCATTTTAAATTGGAGCAGTATAGTATTTTAATTATGTTTATTAAAGGGATACATTTAAAATACTTAGTAAAAGAATAAGCAATTTCATTTTAAATTTTGGAGCAGTATAGTATTGAATTAATGTTTATAAGGGACTACATTTAAAATACTCTAAGTAAAAAGAATAAGCAATTGTTCATTTTAATTGGAGCCAGTACTAGTTACTTCTAATTATGATTTATATAACAGCGTGATACATTTAAAATACTCTGAGTAAAGAATAAAGCAATTGTCATTTTATGGAGCCAGTATAAGCTGATTCTGAATTATGTTATTAAAGATAACATTTAAATACTTGAGTAAAAGAATAAGCATTGTCAATTTTAAATTGGAGCCAGTATAGTATTTGAATATGAGATTATGTTTAGCGGAAGCATACACTCAGCATGTAACATATTAATATACTCATAAGTAACCAAGAAAGACAAGCCGAAACATCTGTGCTCATTAATGTGAGCCAAAGTACTATAGTATTCCTGAATTTATCGTTTAGTTAATAGGGATACATTTACAGCATCACTCTGCGAGTAAAAAGATGAGCAATTGATCACTTTTAAATTGGCACCAGGTATAGTATTACGAAATTATGTTTATTCAACAAGTCAGATACATTTAAATACTCTGAATAAAAAGAATAAAGCAATTGTTCATTTTAAATTGAGCCAGTATAGTATTCTGAATTATGTTTATAAAGAATCACATTTTAAAAATACTAAAATAATCATAGTAAAAGAATAAACAATTGTTATTCTAACAATTGGAGCCACTTATAGTATTCTGAATTAAGCAGACACTTCCAAAGAACGGTGGAGACAAATGTAGATAATAATTCCTAATATAGTGACCGTTTGAAGTAGTCAGGAAATTCCAGGACTGGTGTCACAAACGATGTATCCTCAAACCCAAACTACAAATAATAGTTTGTCCCCTTCAAACCGTTTCAAACACATGTCTACAAAGAGATAATGCGGCGATTGCTTTCGCTCAGAGCGCCGATGAAAGGGCGAGAGATGGGTGCGATCATATATACAATACAGCATGCTCACACTGCCTTGGATAATCCCAGGCTTCTGACCAAGAAGAACTCATTGGGTGAAGTGAAGGAACAACGAAAAAAATGACAAATACCTAGATCTATCCAGAGAAAACCAACAAATCTATGGGATATAAAGACAAAGTGAATCCAATTGTAGTTGGTGCACTTGGAACGGTCCAGAAAAAGCTTGAAAAAAAAAGACCGTGCGAGAATCTCTGGAAATTAGAGGAAGATTTAAGGACCATCCAGAATACTGTACTGCTTTGCAATCTGCCAGCAATACTCAGAAGAGTCTTGGGACCTGAGGCAGACTTTCACTTTCAACTCCAGTGGAATACAATCAGCTAAATGCTGGTGTGAAAAACTCTCAATAATAATAAATAAAACAAAATAGGAGAAAAAAAATGCGGACAAAATTATCTGGACCTTGCCAGAGGGAACTGAAGAAGCTATGGAATAGAAAGTTCAGAAGTGATACCAATTGTATTTGTGCACTTGGAACCGTCCCAAAAGATTGGAAAGGGGTTTGGAAAGTGTTGAAATCAGAGGAGATTGAAAACCATTTCAGAACACTTGCACTGCTGCAAATTGCCAGACATACTCAGAAGAGTTCCTATAGACCCTTGAGGAGACTTGCTGGTCACTCAGACTCCAGTGAGAATACCAATAAGAGGCTAAAACACTGTGTGTAAACTCAAAAGGGCTGTGAATAATAATAATAAATATAATATAATAATAGATAATAATAAAATAATATAATAATAATAGATTACATTTTTAAAAAATAGGGGGATAAAAATTTTTTAAAATGGGAGATTGAATTACAAAAGAGGATTAGATTTGGGGGCAAACGGTGGAACCCAATTTGTTTAGATTATGTCAGCATTAGAAACTAGTTCACTTTCTTTGTTCAGCATTCTTTCACTCAGCATTTTGCAGAACATTATTTTTTTCTAACCATAGCCCGCTAGTTTTATTGGCCCCCTTTATATTGTTTTGGCTCTTTTTACAATCTCCCAATTTATCTATGCGAGTTATGTCCGTTATACAACCCTCCTCCCCCTTCCCCCCCCCCTCTCTCTCTCTCTCTCTCTCTCTCTCTCTCTCTCGCTCTTCTCTCTGTCTGCTCTGTCTGTCGGGCTGTCCTCTTCTCTCTCTCCTCTCTCTCTCCCTTATATATATATACTATATATATATACTACTATATATATATAATATATATATTTGATAACTATATATATATTCGTGTGTGACTATGTCAAGTGATGGGATTTCACAAATACATGTAATCCTCTGTTTGCCAATTAACAGAGAAATGTGCATCGCGTGATACTACAAGACGATTACATGAAGGACAGGCATTAATTTTTCAGAAGTGCAAGTCACCTGCAATCACCGGTATCTGCCCACGAATGTATCAATATATATGCAATAAATTACACCACAATTGGAATTACCACATATGTCACACGATAGTATTACTTACACGTACATTGGTAAAAACTAAGAAAAACTAGTTTTCATCGTGTGTTACATTCCTGACCGCTCTTACACTCTTTCTATCTGAAGACTATTACAAAGAGAAAATTAAAAAGTACATACACTTAAATTTTATCAATTTACTGATAAAAAAAAATAAAAAAACAAACCAAAAACTGATTATGTTTTTGGCCCAAGAACATGTATAAAATATATGATGCGCCCTTGTAATGTAAATTAAGAGACAAGCTGACAATAGAGCAAAAGTTCTAAAAACAATCAATATGGGATCCAATCAGAAATGGAATGATGAACAATTCAGAAATTGAAAAAGCACATAGGATGTCATAATTTAGGCTTTGATTAGGTTCTGATGTTGAAAAGTAAGAAATCTAGGAAATTAAGTGTTACATTATCTTGGAAAAACAAAACAAAACAGAAGAAGGAACTGAATTAGAGTGGAAACGTGTGATGATTAATAATCATTCATCATCTTCATGTTTCGCGCTTTCAGCGCGGATATCCATGACAAATCTCTCTCCATCCTCCCTATCGCTCATCATCTCGGGAGGTCCTCTATGCAGCATCCTCATCGCACAGAGCTGAATCAATGTACGTTTTTGCTGGTCGGCCACACTGGCTTGTCCATGTGTTGCCTTCCACAGTGAGGACGTCGTTATGGTTCGTCCTTGCTTCTCCAGTAGTGTCTCGGCCCGTGTCTGTCCGACTATACTACGGCTGGTTGTGTTATATGTAGTAGGTGGGCCGTATAGCTGCTTTTCTCGTAGGTGTTGTTTCCATGTCTTGTCAGGATCTGATTCATAATAAATAATCTGCAATTAAAACATGACGTTTCTATGTTAGCAGTTTCCAGAATACGTCAACTGCATCTTTTGTGAGAGATGACAGCCACCCCCCCATCCTCCCATCTATCTATACATTATATATAGGCAGTTGTGGTGTATTACTTATGTATGTGTATGTGATGTCCAGAGGAAACTAACAAAAATTAAAACATTAAACAACAATGTAAAAGATATTATACACACCATTCATTATTAACAGAGCTTTGCTTTTTGTGTAAAAATAATGAAGATTTTATCATATCGGAAGATATTTTAAAATTAGGATTTTGAATTGTAAGAAAAGGGGAAAGTCAATTAGAAACTATTTAGGAAATGATAAAACTGAGGGGTATATCGAAAAAAGAACAGTTAAGATCTAAACTCTTCCATCATTTTCCATCACTCCCGTCTCTCATTTTCATCATTATTCTAGTAGTTAGAGTTATGAAGTTATTTAATAAATTACAGTTCTTTCGGGGGGTTTTCCTTGGCTTTGAATTTTTGGTAAGATTTATTACCCGACGATTTTTGCTCAGATTTCATTAAGAGAAACCAAACAATTAGAAATCAATTAATACAAGCATATATTTATTAAATAAATTCTTAATATCAATATGCAAATTAGCGTCTCGTTCACCCTGTAAACCCGCTATTTGGTTGAATATGTTATTAGTATGTAGATTAATCCAACAGTATTAATAAGGTATAACAAGGGTTTATCTAATAATTGAGTTATTTAATAAAAAATTAAATTCATGTGAATGTGACGTCATATAACTGAGGGATTGTGACTTGAGTAGTGATTTAGTTCGGTTACAGACAAACAAACACACAATCGGCCAATTCAAATGAATATATATATATATATATATAATATATATATATATATATATATATATATAAAAGTAATTGGTTAATTTCTTGAAGCATTGTTAAGTATGATTATAAAATAATAAAATTCGAAGCCAATACAATGCTCATCCTCAGAGTTTATTTTCTGACAAATAAACTCTGGATGAAGCACTAGCTTTGAATCGATTAAGGACATATAAAACAGCTTTTGTCTCTTATGTTTAGGCCATTGTGATTGCCTTCGAATTTATTATTTTAATACTTATATATATATATATACTATATATATATATATATATATAATATATATATATTATATATTACTAGGGTTTTTTTATATGGTTCTATGATGAAAACTAAATCAATTATGCTATATATCAAATGAATGTGCGAGACATTAAGAGGAAATGAACTTGAAAATGAACTCGTTGAACCGATTTCCAAATCCGGTGCAGGTTGTTTACATTTCCCATAGCGCTAATACATTTGGAAAGTATGAGTCCAGCTACTCTCCTCCAGTTATAGGTAAATATTATGCCATACTGTGATCTTTATTCCTTGGCTAGGTAACCCAATCTAGAAGAAGAAAACTCTTAAATTTCAAACATTGTTAAACTCCCTTGTTTAAATATATATATATATATATATATTATATATATATGGGAGTAAATATGGAAATTAAATCGACAATATAAAGAAAATTTGAAAAAACAAGATTCCGAAATTGGCGATGAATTTTAATAAATTCGATGTTTAAAACATCTTCGGTTACAGTTGAACCTTCATCAGCGGAGGTTCTGGGGCTGAAGAAATGATGATGTTTTATATATGTGACAGGAGATGAAAATCTTTTTAGTTATGTAACGTATTTGATCAGCTTTTAATTTTGAAAGGCAAGTATTCCACTTTGTTCCTATGTTCTCTTAAAAATAATCAGTCCATTAATATCTTTCTCGTCTTTTGCATTTCTTCGAGTTGGCGTCACGCGTCATGACACGCCTTTCGCGTAGTAGATCGCGACTTGCCTTTCAAAATTAAAACGCTGATCAAATACCATTACATAACTAAAAGATTTCATCTCTGTCACATATAAAAAACACTCCATCATTTTCTCCAACCCCAGAGACATCCTGATGAAGGCTTCAAGGTAACTCGAAAGGTTTTAAACAATCATTATTAAATTCATCCCAATTTCGATACTTGTTTTTTTCAAATTTTCTTTTTAATATATATATAATATATATATATTATATATATATGAAAAGAAAAAATATTTTAAAAATATAACAAACCACAGTACTGTTTATGATCAGGAAACAATTTTTAGTGTGAATACTTAAGTATTTCGGTATTTTTACCATCTTCAGGACACTGTTAGGTGAGGAACCAAATGAAAGATGTTTAAGCGTATAGTGGTTGTGTGAATCTGATGCTGTAACCGTTCAATTTTCATATGCGCGTTTTGTTTACGAAGCAAATGACGTGACAATGCATGTGCAAAATGGTAACAGCATCAGATTCACACAACCACTATACACTTAACATCTTTTCATTTTGTTCCTCACCTAACAGTGTCCTGAAGGATGGTATAAAATACCGAAATACTTAAGTATTGACACTAAAAATTGTTTCCTGATCGTAAATCCCTGTGTTTGTTATATTTTTAAATATTTTTCTTTTCATATTGTCGGATTAATTTCCTCATCGTATTTCCATATATAATATACACTAGCAAATATATGCACCTCCGGGTGCAAGTATTTAAGTTTTCAAATATAATAAAATATCATGTTAATTTAGAAAGGCTACATGAAACTGAATAAAAATGCAGATAAAAATATTTGGAACAGAGGGGGTATGATTGAAAATAGAACACTTTGAAACTAACTCTTCCATCATTTTCTATTACTCGGTTCCTTCATTGGTTAAATTTTCTTAATTTAACTATTTAGTTAAAATGGAAGTAAGAATAAAATAACAGTTATTTCTTCTTGTTAATGGATTTCTTTTAAGATTTATCCCGAGATTTATGCTGATATTCAAAAGCATAAAACCAAACAATTAGAATCAATAATATTAAGCATAATTTATTAAATCACATTTTTAAGATCAATATGCAAATTACTTCCCATTCACACTGTAAACCCGCTATTTGTTGTTATAAAATAACAATTGCATGTTATTAAGTATGTAGATATGGTCAACAGTCTTAATGATGGAAAACCACTTTATCAATAATTGAGGTTGAATAAATAAAATCATTGAGAGTGTGATGTAAATAACAAAGGGAATTGTGACTGTGTATATTAATATAGTTTCGGTTACAGACAGACAAACCCACAATCTCCATTATAATAGGACATAATACGAATATAATATATAATACTATATATAATATATATATATATATATATATCATAACATTAACTTTATCCCATCAAAAATGGAATCAGTAATGAAAGATAAATGTGTGTGTGTGTGTGTGTGTGTGACGTGTACATGTACGTGTGTGTACGTGTACGTGTGTGGTATGTGTAAGCGATGAAATTGAAATACAAGCATTTCTTTTACGAAATAGATATTAGACCAGAAAAATTACCTGAGTAAATATATCGACTATAATATTTACAATTAATTAAATTATATACATAATCAAATAATCCTTCATATTAAATTAATAATAAGAATATTTTTAAAAAGTATTCATAACAAGAAAATTAAATAAATTTATTTTAAAAATTACGATGAAACCTAAACGCTAGAATTCTTTTACGTCGTAAAACTTCCATTAGGTATTTTTGCCTACATCAAATATTTCAGAAAATTAATAAAAGTAAAAATGTATTCGGTATTTATTAAATTTATATTAATCCTTTTATTTGTTTCCAATAAAAATCAGATATCTTTCAAAAATAAATTCTGTTTATTAAGGTTCGGATTTCTGGAACGAAACGAATATTTAGTTTTATATTATTCTTATTCAAAGTTCAGTGAATTAATGTAACAGACTTCTGAGTAACTTAGAGATAATCTACCCCTATTGGTATATATAATGGTATATGTAAAGTCATCGGGGTGAACTATTGTCGGTATCTGCCCGACAGCGAGGGAGTCTATCCCCTTTTCATTAGAGCTAGATCAAAGGCATTGTTTAGACATCTGAGGTGGGGCGTCACACCTATCAGCAGCTCCTCACTTTACCGCGCATATCCTATGCTATACGCTGAGTTGGCGAAGGCCGGTATCAAACCAGGTACCTTGTGGTTTCTAATCGAACGCTCTAGCGACTGAGCTAAACCAGCCTTTATAATGCTATCAAATTTACGTCTATAGATAGCATGGTTTGTTTGTATGGATTTTATAGCATGTAAACGCGTGTTGGGTATTTTATGCCGAATAATTTGTTTTATTCAATTTTGAGGGTTACTTTTAAAAAATTATGTTATAAGGTATGTGCTAAACGCCCACTTCTACTTTAGACCGCCGAGAACCATGTGACCAACCTATTGGCAATCACTGGCAGTACCGCTGCTGAATGTTATTATACCGGCTGTTCTGGTCATACCTACGCATACTGCTTGAACCCTCCGTGGCGACGGAACATAGGATTATATCACTGGACCTTTGACACTACGTAGGATTCCATAACTCAGGACTTATTCATTTACCAAAGGATTCTATAGCTCAGGACTTACTTACTTTAAGTCCTTTTCAACTGGCCAAGGATGGCGGTCAAAAACTTAGCAGGTATGACCAGAACAGAAATCATGGGTCGCCACCCACGGCCAACAGGTGGCACCGTGGGGGGAAACATTTTATTATTCTGCAGAGGTGCAGTCGGTATATTCTTCTGCTACCATCAATATATATATATATATATATATAATTTATATAATATATGTGTGTGTGTATTTGGGCAGCATTCTACATAACAAAAAACATCCTTAAACAAAATTAAATTCCAATGCAGTATACACATTTTAAAATGACTATAACACATTTCTCAATCAATTCTTCTTCTTCCAGCTCCACATTAATTTAATTTTTAAAAAATGGACACATCACCCATGATGATGGCACTTCGTAGTGCCGAAGTACTCGGGACCTGAACTTTGGTGGACTTATCCACGAATTCCACCCAAACATTAAAAAGTTGGCCAGAAAACTCGAAAAGATCAATGTATAATTATATATATATATTATTATATAATATATATAGAGAGAGAGAGAGAGAGGGGGGAAGACAGACGACAGACAGACAACAGAGAGGAGAGAGAGGAGGAGAAGGTAATTTACTGATATAGATGCACGTTTGTATTAGACTAGCTGCATATATACAAACACGCGGGTATTTAGGAATGAATATATATATTTCTCAATCTCCACACTCACACAATCACGCACGCACACGCACAACACAACCGCACACACACACACACACAGAACACCCCATATATATATATATTTCTTAATAATTTTTTTAGTATTAACGTCCAAAACACGGTAAGGTCACTCTTCTTTAATATATATATAGTATATATATATTATATATAGATATATATATAATATAAAATACACGACAAACCACACACACAAACCATATAATAATTGTTGGTAGTGTGTGTGTGTGTGTGTGCCCCTGTCTGGGGGTGGGGGTGTCCGGGGGTGACTGGGTGCGTTTGTTTGCTGTCTCTGGATGTGTCTGTGTGTCATTTATTTCATGTAGGGAAGACAAATTTTATCATGAATATACACGCACATATATATATATATATATATATATATAATATATATATTATATATATATGTCTGTGTGTGTGTGTCGTGTGTGTGTGTGTGTGTGTGTGTGTGTGTGTGTGTGAGTGTTGTGTTCATGGAGTTCAGACGCGGAGGAATGCTGATTTAAGTTTATAAAAACCTAGAACACAGAGCTAATTAAAAGTTAGCTCGAATGAAGTCAAACGAGAAAATAAAATGAATAGTCGGATAGACATATACAAACAGAAAAAGACGATAAAAAATCGAATTATATTTCACAGGTAAACTGTTTTTTTCGGTTGACTTAGTAAGACCAACTTGTGTCTGTGTGATAAGCGCTTCTCTAGTTTTCTTTGCGGATAGAAAATTAATTATTTTGTCTGTAAAAGCACTTTTATTAATAGGTTTCACTGCCAGAGCCTACTGACCCATAATATTTTTGACTGCGTACAGTATATATCAGATGTTTTAAGTCAAAAATACTAAATTACACACACAGACACACACCACACACACACACACACACATATAATTATTATGGTAGTTATAATATATATTATATAAAGTGTGTGTGTATATTATATATATATATATAATATGTGTTGTGTGTGTATAATAATATTGAATATGTGGTGTGTGTGTGTAATATATAGTAATGAATATATAGTGGTGTGTATAATGTATAATGTGTGTATATATATAGTGTGTGTTGTGTTGTGTGTGTGTCTGTGTTAATGATCGCCCACACATTTCTGTTAGTATAAATATAGCTGGGCACGTTTAAATACTTAAGTATTTATATACACACATATATAATATATATATATCTGTGTCTTGTGTGTGTGTGTGTGTATGTGTGTGTTTGTGTGTGTGTGTAAGTCATCGTTCTAATTTCTCTATACGTGTATTATATAGCTGGACACTTTAAAATGATTAGTACTTATACATATACACGTACACACACCATCCATAATATATATATATATATATATATATATATATATATAATATATATAATATATGTGTGTGTGTGTATTGTTACATGTGTTGTGTGTGTGTGGTGTGTGTAAGTGATCGCCCCAATTTCTGTATAGTGTATGATATCGCTGGACACGTTTAGAATGCTATTGTCCATGCACTTGAGTAAGTTGTTTGCTTTGTCACTAGTTTTAATGAAGCATCGGTATTTTCTTATGATTAATTGCCGTGGTAATCGTCCTGTCACACGGCAAATCTAGTACCAATGACCTGAGTTCTTTTCAAAAGCAAAGACGGAGCATTATTAAAACAATTACTCTCTGTCTCAATTGTTTGGTGAACAAGTGGGAACTGATTTGTGAATATAATCACTTTTAAAAAGTAAATACTCTTTAAATTGTTTTTATTTGGTGTGTGTATATTATTATTTTAACTGATAGCGGGCTGTAGCCTGGACCAATAATAGTTGCTCTTGGATAATTTAAACACACAGTCACTCAGTGTATAATGGTTATCGTCATATCAAATAGCCTCGACCGCGAAGAGTTCAAATCCTGGACGAAGCTAGGTGCTTTTCACATAGTTTCACATACCCTTGGAAGAGATACAAATTCAAATTTCCCTCTTCCAGCTATGGGTAAATGTTGTATACTGGCATCAAATTCTATATTTTTATATAGCAGCTTCAAATTCACGCCCTACTTCGTGTATCTGTATACGTTGCGGGTATGTATGGTCACGTAGCGAAAAGTAGTGTAGTAGCTTAATAAAAAATCACAACACATGGGTATTGTAAAAAACTTTGAGTTTATTTCTTTCTTCCTCGCGTGGTGGGTGGCGAGCGTTGACAATGATTACTACATTGTTGGGAATGACTGGCAATATTCAGGTAAAGGGGTGGCTGGTGGCGTCTCACCGCCCTTGGCCGCGACAGATCGTAGGCGTGTCACTCACTGTTCTCTGTCCGCCGAAACGCTGTCTGAACTCTTGCGGCTCGAACCCTCAGGGCCTTTTATATTGATAGGCACTACCTACGCATCTTTATCTTTTGATCTGATAACGGGCATTTTCATATATTTCTTCATCATTTCCTGCTTCTTTGACCGGAAAGCCTCGCTTCCGTTTTTCCCCCTTTTGTACATATGTATTTTTATGTTTTCCCCTTAATGCACATATGTTTTTTTGCTGGAAGCTTCGTTTTCGCGGCCGAGGTATATATATATATATATATATATATATATTATATTATATAACTCGGTCCCTGATTCACCACAGACGCAAAAGCAATCTCCTTTGTCTAGCGCAAGTGAAAAGGGGATAAACTCCCTCTCTGATTGGCTGATACTGACTTTAGGCCACCCTGACGACTTTACTTATTACTTATTTATTATGAATTAAGTCAAGGCACCACATTAATATTGCATTATTTGAGGAAACCACATTAATTCTCCGATTTTATATAATGTGTGACATTTTGTATGAACTTATTTCGAAAAGGCATGGAGTGATCCACAGGTCATATAAAACAAAAGAGGTTACACAAGCCCTTAATCTATAAAGGCAGACCTTCTTTGTTTTTGGCCTTCAATTTTTCAAGTAGTTTATGTCTTTGGAAACAACCTCTCTGTAGATGTCAAACGTGTGTAGATGCTTTTAATATCTGACAGTTTTAAGTCGCCTAACACCCGTGGCACATCAAAATGTCTTAATTCTTACCAAATTTGAATTACAAACTGCCGAAGACATATGAATCTGCTCTTTTGTATAAGATTTACATGCACACAAAAGCATATGGTCATACGTACGTATGTACAAACACACACATACTCACTCTCTCTCTCTCTCTCTCTCTCTCTCGTCTAACACACACACACACACACACATACACATATATATATATATATTATGTATATATAATATATATATATATATTTAATATACCAAAGCGTGTTGTAGATTCCTTGCCGGAGAGAAAAAAACCAGCAGAAAGTTTTATTGTTAAAAATATACTACCAAACATCAACCAGGAAGAAAACAATTTTTGAATAAAAAGAAAGGACCCAAGATAGTCGTACCAACAAAAAATAACTTAATTGGCCAAAAAGAAAAACAATTTATGATAAGCATATATATGTGTAATATAAGATATATATATATATATACTCATATATGATAATCGCTAGGAGAAAGCTAATAAATGTGAAAAGTGCTCGATACCTAAGTAGAGCCAATAATATAAGGATAATTCTAATGAGTCAGACGAACCTACTATTAGTTTCGCATAAGCTCTTCGATTTTAGCCTGAAGAGCTTTATGGCGAAACTAATAGTAGGTTTCGTGCTGACTCATTAGATTATCTTTTAATATATATATATATATATAGATATATATATATATATACATATATATATATAGGTATAATAGACAACATTTTTTGAAGGCAGTTGACAATGCATTAATATGTTGAAAACTAGTTTTTATTTACCTTTTTTTTTTCTTTTTCTAACATACTTTAATATTTTTGCCGAACAAAATTTCCATCTTCAGAAATTATTTGAAAGTTTTTAAAAAGTACTCAGGTGTTTTTTAAATAGTACCTATCCCAAGCTGGTGCGATCAACTGTTGCTTGAGACGCTGAAGGACGCTGGAAAATTTGAAAGTTTTTTCAATCGGCTAATTCGTGTGATTCCCGTGGTGTTGTAAGTCCGTTTGAATTTGCGCTCAGTGAGAATTGTTTGAAATTTTTTTCTAAAAATGTTTTAACTAGTATAAATTTTAGCCTCGCTGAGGCATAGTGAAATAAAGGTTTTTTTTTAGAAGTGTTTGAAGCATTGT
>CM042146.1:17108829-17117825 GCA_023376005.1 Doryteuthis pealeii
TACCTGACGTCCAAGCTGAAACTGAGAGCCAACCACGTCCCACGTGACTTCACGTATTTCGCGGGCTTTCTGTAATATTCCATGGAAAGTCCCGCCCGTGATATTGTTGGATATTGTACAAACGGAAATATGAATTTCCGGTTAAATTAAACAAAGCGAAGAAAAGATGACAAAAATGACAAAGGACTTTTTTCCCGGTAAAGCGAACAAAAGAAGGATGGGTATTAATAAGTTCGGAAATAGTTATCAGATCAGAAGATAAAGATGCGTAGGCAGTCGTGAATACAAAAGCCAGGGGGTCGAGTCGTCAGTTGTACAGTCAGACAGGAGACGGCGAACGGAGAACGAGTGAGTGACCGCACTCACGGTCACAGCCGATGGGCTGTGAGCCGTCACCAGCCCCCTGTACCTCACCATTTCAGTAGCAGTAGAAGTCATTGTCAACCCTCAGTCATTTCATTGTCGAGCTCGCCGCCCACCACGTACAGCCGATAAGAAGAAATAAAGTAAAAACTACTACCATACCATGTGTTGTGATATCATTACGTGACCACTACATACATCGTCTAGGGTTAGTGACGATACCCGCTACGTATGCAGATACACGAAGTAGGGCCGTGAATTTAATGCCAGTATGCAACAATATGAAAAGGGGCCATCCCTCCAGAAATACAGGGGGTTGACAATAATGTATGCATAGATTATGTAACAATTCTCCAATAATAAACAAAGCTGAATGTGTTCGAATTTTTACCTATTTGCCGCAATAATTATGCCCCAACGGAATAATTTAAATAGATATATGAGTTAAAATGTTTCTATCCCATGCTAATAATATATACACCATTTTAATGTTATAAGTATCTATGCATATTTGCTTAGAATTAATTTTCACACAGTTATGAGGTATCAAGTATTCTTCTCCAAGACTAGAATATATGCCCATTGGTTTAGCTCAGTCGGTAGAGCGTTCGGTTAGGAACCACAGTGCTCCTGGTTCGATACTGCCAATTAAGCGTATGAGTAGCACAGGGATCTGTGCGGGAAAGTGATGAGCTGAGGTTAGGTGTGGCGCTACACCCCAATCGCTAAAATAATCTCCTTGGTCTAGCGCTAGTGAAAAGGAGATAGACTTGTTCGCTGTATGGCTGATACCGACATTAGGCCGCCCCGACGATTTTACTTTTACCACTTCGGGACAAAGTGAATATGGAATTAGGACAATGAAGGGGTACTCCATACTCGCCATATTTCAGGAAGTGGTGTTTAATCCCCAAATGCGGTTTAGCGTCATACCCAATACATCCATTGCTGGGAATGGAGTGGGTTTATTCATCGTCCCAATATTACAGTTAGTATTAGTAGTAGTGATTTGGTTGACATCCTTCCGTCTATGAAAGACGATGGAGTAGTGTCAAGGTTTTTGATAACTTGAACAACATAGCCTGGGCGGTTTCATATGGAGGATGAGCTGTTGCCCGTGCAGCAAATCCCCCCTCTCCACACTGCCGCTGTGATCCAAAGGAAAGGTAAGGGACCAATGCAGTTTGGCAACGGTAGTGTCACAGGAGTTAATGGGTAGCACTGGATTTCAGCATCACACCACCTTAGGGACTCCAGCTCCTGATCTATTTTCGGGGTTTACTCCCATAGCCTTTCTTGAGGGCAACATAGGTTCTGTCGGACAAAGCTAAGTACCCCAATCTTACTACTATCGGTGTTCCTGAAAAAGAATTGAGGTTGGAGATATGGTATATTCTGCATTTGTGTATCAGATAAGCAACAGTACCCTCAGGTCTTTTTTGGGGGGAGGGGTGCAGAATAAGTCCACTGGAGGCGTTAGAGTATTTCTGATGTTCACGTTGTTTATACACATGTATACGTGCAACCCACTCGTTCTTGTACACGTGTGGTTATACCAGCGCTGTTGGATTATATAAGTTACAACTTAGTATAAGTCAACATGCCGTTTAAGACTTTCAAACATTCACCACGAGTAGGATGTGACACAAGGTCGCAAGTATGCGCAATTCGTAAGTATATTGTGGTATATCGACAGGCCCTACTAGTTATACGAATAATGTTTTCTTTTACAATTTGTTCTTAGATCAAACGAAATACTACGAATGTTATGAATGAAACAGATACCAGTGGAGATAAAGTTAATTGACCGCAACGAAGAACCACTTGTCTTGTAAGTTGATACCTTTCCCTGACCACTCGATGAAGTGTGAAAGAATTTGCTAAATAGAAACGGCGACTACTAGATAAACAAGACATCGTGCCAACCGCTGATACACGACTGAACGAGTCTTAATAGTACCGTGTGTTTTGAAGACGCGGTGGGCCCCACAACATAACGTCACGTATACTATACGATTGGTAGTGTCGAGAACAGGCAATACATTACACCAATATTACAGTTAGTATTAATAGTAGTAGCAGTTGGTCTTTGGGTAAAACATTCACCACGAGAAGGATGTGACACAAGGTCGCAAGTATGCGCAATTCGTAAGTATATTGTTGTTATATCGACAGGCCCTACTAGTTATACGAATAATGTTTTTCTTTTACAATTGGTTCTTAGATCAAACGACAAAGCTTAAGCAAGTGGATGTTTCATCTATTTTCTGAAATTAATATAAGCCGTCATCATAAAAAGCAGAGCTCAAATGAACAACAGTATTTGATAAGAAAAAAAAACAACGGAAAATAGGAAGATGGATTGTTGCGGGGAAAATGAAAACAAAAAATGCAGATCTCATATTTGATTAATGTATAAGAAATTGATGCTTTTGTAGTTTTGACCAGGCTTTCATCTTTGATAATATTTAAACCTATTCCCCATTTTGTTTATGTATTATACGCATTTAGTTGACAGATATATGAATCTCTCTGGTCATCTTCTCTTCCTCCACGCCACTCTTTCATCTCACCATATATATATTATATATATATATATATATTTATATATATATATATATATATATATATATACATATATATATAAATATATATATATTTATGTATACATACATATATATAAATATATATATATATTTATGTATGTATATATAATATATATATATATATATATATATATATAACATAAAATATTCCCGTTTGTCTTATCACTTTTTGTTCATCTTAAAATGTGTGTGTCTGTGCGTGTGTGGGGTGCCTTTGCGTGTGTATGTGTGTGTGCGTGTGCGTGTGTGTGGTGATCGTGTGTTTGTGCCTGTGCGTGCGTGTGTGTATGTAGGGAGGCCCTCAAAGTAAAAAAAAAAAGGCTTATTTTGAAAGTTACATCTTTTTTCGGGATTTATTAACATAAAAAACAAAAACAAAAAATGATTATGCTTTTGATCATTCATACTTTAGAAAAAAAAGGTGCCTAATAAATCATGATAATCCTGATTAACAGTGCTTTTTCTTACATGTCTATCTAACCCTGACCAAATCTCAAATGTTAACAAGATTTAGTTTGATATATATATATTTACCATTTAATTATTTTCTCGAGCTTCATAGACAACATAGCTTTTTTCTTTTCTTTTTTTTTTTTTTGGGGGGGTAAGAACATTTTTTATTAAACATTTTTCTATAAAATACTATCCTTATCTTCTCTTTCTTAATTTTACTTGAGTTCTAAAAATGCATTTACAGTACTTTACATATTTTTACTTCTTATCCCTACTTAGGCTATAAAGAAAATTCATCTTAAAAAGCACATGAAAGTTTTTATTTTTATCATACATATATGATACGCATATATATATATGCACACATACATATATGTTACACACATACATATATGATACACACACATATATATATGCACATATATATATATGATACGCATATATATATATATATGCACACGTAGATATATGATACATATATATATATATATATATATATATATATATATATATATTATATATATATGCACACAGACTAATAACATCTTGATCAAGAAATAAAAGTCTTGTGATGTTAATTAATTACAATGACTGAAACTAGCGCAGGAAAAAGAGGCCCTTAGTTAAGCAAAGGAAGATGACAAGATTACAGCCAGACAAGAAGTTAGCAGAGCAGTAAATCAGAAGTGAAGCAACAAGTCTCAACTCTGTATCTGTTTCTCTCTGTCTCTGTCTCTCTCTCTATCACCCGAGTTTCCTCTCTGGATTGTATACCTGATACACAGTTCTTATAATTACATTAACCATTGTTTTTATTAGGAGCGGCAAAAAACGAATCAATCAAATATCAAAAATAGAATTGTTTTAAATTGTAAGTAATATTTTCCATCCTACACTTATTTTATGATTATCATCGGAAAAGCTGCCTAAACTTTTGGAAGCTCACAACAAGACTGTGGGACAAAAGCAAGCTTACTATCCGTACAAAGGTACAAGTGTATAGGGCATGTGTTATCAGCACCCTCATGTATGGAAGTGAAACATGGACCTTATACTCCCACCAAGAGCGGCGGTTAAATACCTTCTACCTTCGCTACCTTAGACCTGTACTGGGCATCGCCTGGAGGGACAGGATCACTAACACAGCAGTCCTAGAGAGAGCTCAACTTCCCAGCCTCTACTCTCTACTGAGACAACGTCGTCTACGATGGTTGGGTCATGTACGTCGGATGGATGATGGACGAATCCCGAAAGACATCCTGTATGGAGAGCTAACATCTGGTAAAAGACAGATTGGTCGCCCCCTACTGCGATTCAAGGATGTCTCCATAGAGGACTGTACATGTCAGAAGTCACCCTGATACAGCATCAAGAAGCTAAGAGGTCCATTAGAAAGCAACGGCAACAAAGCATCGGAACATCATCATCTACAGGGACAACCTACAAATGCAAAATCTGTGGTCGAGAATGTTTCTCAAACATAGGACTTCATAGTCACAGGAGGCACTGCAACTTCAGGGGCACACAAAAACTTTTATCATAGTCTTTCGAGACTGAATTGCCAATGATGATGATGATGACACTTATTTTATGATTATCATCATCATCATGTCGCTCATGCAGAACGGATATTCATGACAATCTTTCGCCAACCTTCCCTATCATTCATTACACCTGGGTGCTCCTATGCGGAGCAACCAGCATCTTCGCATAGCTGGTCAATGTATGTCCTTGCTGGGTGCCCCACACTTGCATGTCCATGTGTTGACTTCCACAGGAGAACGTCGCTTATGAGTTCATCCTTGCTTCTCCAGCAGTGTCCTGCATGTCTTGTCCGTCTCACTCGGATAGTTTGTGAGACAGGGGGCAGGTGACCGTACAGCTGTTTCCTCGTGGGGTGCTGCCTCTTCGACTTGTTCAAGACCGCACGCAGCATTATTGTCCATCTTCCATCTAGCTTATTCTCAAGACGCTTTGTTAGGGTCCAGGTGGTGCAGCCATATAACAGCACCGACACAACCACAGCCTGGAAGAACTGTCGCTTCAGTCTGTTAGGGAGATCGGACCTCCATATGACTGATAATCTATTTGTGGCCGACCATACCTTTGCTATCCGTGTATTAACATCGCTCTCTGTGGAGATATTACCCAGGTACGTGAATTGTTCTACTGGCTTAAGAGGCTTGCCGTTGAGAGTGGAGATGTTTCCTTTATTTTTGAAACTCATGAACTCTGTTTTATCGGAGTTCACATAGAGACCTATGATTATAAAAAACAGATTTTCATGTTACTGGTGTTAATTTCTTACTGTACATGGTATTATCCCTTGCTAGTATTGGCATTCATTAAACATTTTTGTTAAAATTACACATTCTATGCATAAAAAAATATAATTACAATTATGGAAGCTCATCTCTCCACATCTCTCTCTCTTTCACTCTCTCTCTCTCACTCTCTCTCTCTCTCTCTCTCTCTCTCTCTCTCTCTCTCTCTCTCTCTCTCTCAATATATATATATATATATATATATATATATATATAAATTGTCGGCAAAATGCAATATCCAAACACATCGTGTTTACATACTTATCATATATATATATATATATATATATATATATATATATATTATGTATTTTAGGGGTCTTCGTATGCTTCTCTCGGTATTAATTTTTATGTTTTTTTATGTTGAAGTTGAAGTTCTTTTGTCTTTGTAGTTATAAAAAGATCCGTTGAACAGGAGCAACATTCATTTGAAAAAGGGTATCAAACGATCCCGAAAATTTATGATAACAAATAATGAAAAATAAGTGAATCCAATACTCCATAACATCGAGTTCATTCATTTATTTTTAGATGCTTCGTAATAACGCCCAACTTCAACATAAAAACACACACACACACACACACATATATATATTATATATATATATATATATACCTATATATATATATATATTATACATTATTTGGTTTATTCGGACTATTGTCTCTTTTTTGTTACCAACACAACGTTTTCGGTCGATGCACCTCCGGCCTTCTCGAACACAGGCATTACGACCTGGAAGTTCCTGAGTTTGACAAGTAGGCTCCTGGGTTCGAAGAGAAGTTTTCCGAAGCGCATGAGTAGCACATGTTGGGGAATTTGATCTTTGGCGTTAAAGTGGGATCTCTTGGTAGATTGTTTCTGCCCTCCATCGCAATAGACATATATATATAGTATATATAATATATATATATATATATATGTTAATGTATGAGTAGTAGCTTACCGGTGAGGTATGAGTACGATCGTTTGAAAAGCGCACAGTATCCAGGGGTTAAGATTGAGAAAAAAACAAAATACAAGTGCTCAATACAATGTAGAGCAAAACTTTATTTTAACAATGGAAAGGAGTAACCTACTCGAGTTTCATCGATTGATTCTTCAGGGTTACATCAGTTAAATTAATCGAGTTAGTATAATACTTAGTTGTATAATACATGCCCGTTGGAACCATCAACGGGCATGTATTATACCAACTAAGATTAATCGAAAACTCGATTAATTTAACTGATGTAACCTGAGAATCAATCGATGAAACTCGAGTAGGTTACTCCTTTCCATTGTTAATATATATATATATATATATATATATTTAATAATATATATATTTCCTTACTTAAATTATATATTCTTTACTTATATATATATATGTATATATTTCTTTACTTATATATTGCTCTGTGGACTCTAACATTAAGAAGCACACATTGAGCTCTCAAACTGTGACAGGTTTTTAAAATAAAACTCTTGTCTCGTAAGGAAAGATTTACTTCTTCTGGACTTTTGGATTATATATATATAAATATATATATATATATATATCATTATATATGTGTGTGTTGTGTGTGTGTGTGTTGTGTGTGTGTGTGTATATGTATGTATGTGTGTTGTGTTGTGTGTCTTGCATTGTGCACGCGTTGTGTATGTGTGTTAAGATTAGGAAATTGCGTGTAATACCATGGTATTCATTAATTTCTTTCATAGAATTTGTATTGAAAAGAAACCATATTTAATAGGATTGGATTTAGATTTAGATTGTTCGTGGTCAAATGGGCCGATTTTAAGGAGCGAATTTAAATGTTAAAAACGACTGTCATGATACTTTTTCTCGAACGAACATAATATTGCATCAAAGATTTTCAATTTTAACGTGACATGGCAACGTTGAGTAATATTTTTCTTTTCCTTTCTCATTGTGAAATTAATTGGAGCTTTGAGCAGACCACGAGAGAGCATAGATCAAAGTAAGTGACAATCCGCTGAAGAACTAACAATCACCTGTTGGGGGCATGTTTGAATTTCGCGCATTTTTAACTGTGTAGATAGGCGCTGCCATGTAAGAAATTAACTCCTAGGCACTTTTGCTCATTGAAAAAACGAAAAAATAAAAAACAACTTTTCTTTACGGACTCTTCGTAATTCAAATGAGACTCCATTGGATTATCATACCAAAGAATTCAGTTGATATTTTGTTGAACATTAGAAAGATTGCGAGAGGAAAATAAACCGATGTTTGACATCGCTTTTACATTTTAACAAGAATACTTTTTCTCAAAAACAACTATATAAAACCTACGCACTAATCTTAGCAACCCTCAAAAAATACACAGTGTTGTTATATACTGGGGTATTTCACTTACCCAATCAGCATGATAATGTCGTATTATAACTTTCTTACTTTCTTACTTTGGTCGTCTGTCTTCTGGCTGGCTTCTGCTTCTGATCTCTATCATCTACTTGGTCTGGTGTATCTTCTAAGGTCTGGTCTTCTTGCGGGACTCCCGGTCTGGTTTCTGTTAGCGATCACTCCTTATCAGAAAGCCCTGTGTTTATTATTAGTTTTTTAGGTAATTAACACAAGGACTTCGATTTACGTTGATGTTACTTTATTCCAAATTCCCACAACCCAGGGACCATCTGCGCAGATCAGGCCTCACATGTTGCTAGCCTTGGCTCTTACACTTTCTAACTGACTAACTGAGTTGCTTACTCCTTTAAACGGGAAGCTGGGCAAAGGTCAGAGTGAGGTTCAAACAGCTGTGTCACTCACTCTCAAGGGCCATCAGCATACTAATCGCCAATTATGATTTCTGTACAATACCTTATAAAAGCATTAGGGATCCAATAATTATGCTAACAGGTGCTTACCACTAACAGTATCACCGAGATTGAAGCTGTAATTAACAAGATAGAGAATAATAAACAATAAATGTATTCGTTGATTTTTTCTTCAGGAATTACAAGCGTGGATGTCAAGAAAGTACAGAATTTTAAGCGTATTACCAAGATAGGAAGTGAAGACTGGATGGAACGTTGATTTATTTCAGAATACAAGCGTGTGTCAAAAAATGTTACCCCAAAATTTCAACACATTTGATGACGACACTTCTATAAAAATATATATCTTCCTAATCTGACAAACAGCATTAAATAAATAAGAATAAAATTCAAATGAGCAAGAAAAAAACCTACATTTTTGTTTTCGATACTGACAGCCAGTAGCTTTTGACACTGTAACATCTCTCTTTT
>CM042146.1:17117925-17152925 GCA_023376005.1 Doryteuthis pealeii
GTGTGTGTGGTGCTAAAAACTCCACAACAACTCTCTCTAATTTACTGGGGAGACCACTTCTAACCCCTGTTTCAACCCAGGGTCATACATACCCCCCTTCCTTCCTTTGCCCCTTTTCTTTTATTTGTCCCCCCCCCCCTCGCGCCTCACCCGGCATTGGTTCTCATGTATTTCTTATACAATCTGACTTTATTTGTCGCCGCGTGGTACTATACTTGAGAAAGTACCGGTCGAAACTTCGTGTATCCCCCTTATATTTTTATATTTTATTACCATAATTAAAATACTTACCTCCCTAAATACATATGATTCCTCCACTTTTAGTGTAATAAATATTAAGTTCCCCTGTACCAACAATCTCTCTACTTTTCTCTTTTCTCGTCTCTCTCTCTCTCTCTCTCGTATATAATATATTATAATATATATTATATATATTAGTGAGAGAGAGAGCAGAGAGAGAGAGGGCAGAGGAAGAGAAGAGAAAAGAAAGAAAGATAGAGGTGAGAAACAGAGAAGAAATATAGATATATAGATAGATTGGAGAAAGAGCGAGAGCGATGGAGAGAGAGAGAGAGAGAGAAGAGAAAGAGAAATAAAGAGAGAAAGAGCGGAGGAGAGAGAGAGAGAGGGATAGAGAAAGAAAGAAAGAAAGAAAGAAAGAAAGAAAAGAAAGAGAGGTTGAGAAACAGAAAGAAATAGAGATATAGAGAGAGATTGAGAAAGAGCTGAGACCATGGAAAGAGTGAGGGAGAGAGAGACAGAAAGAGAGAGAGAGAGAGAGAGACGAGAAAGAGAATAAAGAGAGAAAGAGCGAGCAGAGAGAGGTGGAAGAGAGAGAGAAGAAAAGAAAGAAAAAGAAAGAAAGAAAAGAGGTTTGAGAAAACAGAGAAGAATATAGATATAGAGAGAGATTGAGAAAGAGCGAGCGCGATGGAGAGAGGGAGAGAGAGAAATAAAGAGAGAGAGAGACAGACAGACAGACAGAGAGAGACAGAGAGAGAGAATTACAGACAAAAATGGAGATTGATAATAATGTAGTGAGGAGATATATTACTATTATATATCTTGCTTAGGTTATGTTTTTTTTTTCTATAAGATTTTATCTCCTATTTTCTTTCCCTCCAAATTTTTGTCCTCGTTTTTATAAGTTTATCTCTTGAGAATTACCCAGATTTTTTTTCATGATTAGAAAATTTGGAAAAAATTATGAGAAAAGTATTTGATTTCGTGACAGTGTTTTTCCATTTCAATGATTGAAAATATTTCGCCCCTTTGAGGAATTCACAAATATGTCTTATGAAAAATAATACCGCAAGAAGTATTACAATAATCTTCATACAATGACTGCTATTTACACAGTAGCATTGCAACAACAAAAAGCCTTCATCAGATGATGACTCTGGGTTCAGGCATGGTTTCGGGGCCGAAGCATCATTACCACTAACCCAGAGCGCCCCAAGCAGTATCTCACGATACCACCAGACTTTGTCGTGTTGATGTCACAAAATAGGACTGCCATATCCACGCTGATGCGGTTAGAGCTTTCTCCTGGATCTTATTTAAGTATTTCCTTTGTCTGGTAGAGAAAGTCCAAGTTAGACAAAAAATGCCGAGGTTGAGTTGGCAATAAACCCCCGACATCCGACCTCAATGGGAAATACATCCGTGATCCATCCGTTTCTGGCGCTTTGTTCACGTAGGTCTTCATACTTTTCCAACTTCCGCTGATGGGCCCAATCCAGATTTTCTTCAAAAGGAACTGTCAACTCAATGATAAAAACTTATCAATATGTTTCCCTGAACAATAACCAAGAAAGCATTCAATTGGAACTTATCATAATGGACATCCGATGTTTGTTTGTCTGTAACCGTAACTACGTCACTGATTACGTCTTAATAACCTCGGAAATTGCTTAAGTTTATCAATATTGCGTAGGGACCAGTCGGGTTGTAATATTAGTCATTAGTAGTAGTAGTCGTCGTTGGCTCGAAGGAACAACATATAAAGTCATATAGTCACAAACGGGTTGTTTATTCATTTCTAGGCTCGTGGGTTCTTTTTCAAAGAGAAGGAGAGTGATAGAGTAAGGTGAAGCTATTGCATCGTAAATCACGTCCATGCGCGCTGTTCGTTGCTATCCAAGATATGTCACGACGGAGCCCCAACAACCAAGTCGGGGTTCAGCGAAAAAGAGGACGAATTTTTCTTTTCTTTTATCTTTAACTCTAGTTTCGGGGACATTGGTCGGTCAATGGCTGCTCCACTCCCCGTCGAGTGTTTACCCCATAAAACTCTTTTTCTTCTTGTTTTTTTTTTCTTCTCTGTCTCCAGAAATCAGATTATCATTTTCTTTTCAATTCCCAAAAACCTCGTAGACCAAATTGTTATATAAACAAAGTTTCGGCTGATGTGCCCTCTAGCTTTCTTGCCCAAAGGCGATAAGAACATAGAATTTTTAACATGTGGGGATTAAAAGATACGAAAATAAGATAAAATAAAAAAACAACATACTCCCATGAAGCATTGGCGGGAAGAACCCCTTTGCGCATGTCCGACCAAAATGGACTGATTCCCTACCCCCAAAATCATACCACGGCCATTCGAATTAAGGCCGTAATTGGGTCTAGTTTGTCCTATTAACCAGGGAGATTTTCCATTGCTACAGGCCACTATGACCTGGTCAATAAAGCCTAAGTCATAAAGCCACCTTTTGCCTTTGTCTCGTGCCTTTTCTTTCTTTTTCGTTCCTTAAATTCCATTTCAGCTGACCAGCCCACAAGAATTAAGAACCAGTTTTATACCAGTACAAACAAACTTAACTTACCCCATAAACATAGCTTAAGACTTTTACCCGGTAAAGGCTAATGGAATGGGAAGAGTCTACCCCGTGGATTGAATTAAGTGTTCGGTTCTTCGTTCCAGTAAGGTCCCCGATTACATGATGGCTCTCCAGTTCGACAAGAAGGTTTCCGAATTCCAAGAGAAAATCCCCGAGTTCGAATAGCAGGTTACATAAGTCTACAAGAAACTCCTGGAGAAGGCAGGTGGGGACATCGGCCGAATTGTTTCGTGTATAACAGTAAAGATTGGTACGATAGTCATAATAATTCAAATAATCCAAATAATATTCAACTCATTCTATTCTCTTTCGTTTGTCTCATTCAAAAAAATGGAAAAAGTCGTAATGATTTCTTTGGTCATGTGTGTGTTGGTATTGTTAAAAATAAAAATAAAAATCCTAAATTAAAATATCCTAATCAGATAAAAAAAAACAGCAATAGTCTAATAAAAATTCTTAGATTGAATTAGATGATTTCAGAAATAATAGTGAGAAAAAGTATTCTAGAGGGCATTTTTGGGAACTATTGGATTAATAACTTAGTAGAATTTGGTCTGTATATAGATGTATTAATAGTAAATATGGTCTGTGTAACGATTCTCTTTTTTTCCCCATCTCTCTTTTTATTTTTTATTTTTGGTAATGTTAGTTAGGTCTATCATCAAAGATGCATCTTATGCATAATCTTATACTAGCTTACAGGGAGTTACTATTTCCCTGACCATCCACCAGGCCGTATTAACACAAGGTCTTTTGGGGTTCAGTTTTTTGTAATATAAGGTGTGTCCTAGATGCCCACTTCTACTTATAGACTCGCCGATAATCATGTGACCAAATTCTTGGCCAACCACCGACAGTACTCTGCTGCTGATATTGTTATTTATATCGGCTGTTCTGATCTTAGCTACTCACAACTACCTTGAACCTTCGTGGACTACGGAACATAGGATTATATCACTGGACCTTTGACACTACGTAGGATTTCAGGACTTATTCCCTTACCAGAAGATTCTATAACTCTGGACTTACTTACTTACTTTAAGTCCTTTACAACTGGCCAAGGATGGCGGTCAGAAACTTAACATAATGTATTATTAACGTAATGATTTCTTTGATCATGTGTGTGTTGGTATTGTTAGTTACGTCTATCATCAAAGGTGCATCTTATGCATACTCTTATACTAGCTTACAGGGAGTTACTATTTCCCTGACCACCCACCAGGCCGGATAAACACAAGGTCTTTTTAATGTGGGGAGGCACACACAAACTGAAGCTCATGCAGTGGCCAGTGCAAAAAGTGAGTGAATCTATTCAGCATTCATAGTTTGGGGCTTCTATGGCAACAGGTAATAAAACCATCACTTCCCTTTTTAGATGAGGGGTCTGGTATATCCTGGGGGATGACATTCTGGGATTAATGTCGATTTATTTTATGTCTTACCGGTCCAGAGGCCGCAGCTACAGGACAGTGTGTTCCGAAGAGATTAGCAAATTATACAAAAATTACGGAAGGAATTTCACATATATTAGTAGATTATACTTAGAAATATATCAATAGTTCTTTCGAGTTTGAAAATATAATATCATTTCGTTTATAAAATTATAAAGCTGTGTTCTATTCTTTTGATGGCCCATCTATTTTCTTCATTTAATTGTTTTGTTTTTTATTCAATAACCATTGACCACCAAGCTGTTCTATTGTAATATTCCAAGACAGTCTTTTCTTTTCGCGGAGAACTTACAGAAGGAATTTCACATATATGAGTAGAGTATACTTAGAAATATATCAATAGTTCTTTCGAGTTTGAAAATATAATATAATTTTCTTGTCTAGAGTAATTTCAAAATATCATGACTTATAATTATTTTTCTATAGATTGCAATCTTGTTTTGTACACGTTGCAATTTTCTTTTTTTGTATATATCAATGAAAATAACATTTACCCAAAAACATTAGGAAGATGCATAAATCCTATGTTCATATATGTATATCCACACTGGGGGAAATAGTAGCACAGACTGTTCCCTGTTACATGGGTATGGCACCTGGTCTAGGAAATAGAACACTCTGAATTCAAAACTGTTAAAAATGTATAAAGAGGGTGGGTAATTAAATATATATGCACATATACACAAACATCCAAACTCATATTAAAACACGCATAATGATTAGATATATATAAAAACAAACCACAAATAGACAAAAGAAAACATATATGTATAAAAAACGTGTTTCAACTGGGAATTCGCTCCCAAATTAAAGTATATATATATATATATATATATATAATATATATATATATATATTATATATATATATAGGAGGATATGTGCTTAATTGAAGTCATACCTAATTTTGAAAATTAATTAGTTAGTAATTAATGAATTTGGGCGGACATATATGTTCAAAAGGTAAGCTTGTGTAACGGTTATAGACTTTGCCTGTCAGCTTGACAGTCGAGGTTTCGAGTCACACACGGAGCAGTCTCCCATGTCTATAACCTTGCTGATGAGACCTAATTGGTCGAAATGTACATTCAGGGATTGACATTTTCTTGATTTGTTTAGCCTTAGATTTGAACATATATGCCCGTCCAAATTCATTAATTATTAACTAATTAATTTTCAAAATTAGGTATGACTTCAATTAAGCACATATCCTCCAAAAGTTGTCGGCTTAAAGCCATATAAAAAAAAAAACACATTTGTTTGTTTACTTCATACCTATATATATATATATATATATATATATATATATATATATATATATATATATATATATATATATATATATATATATATATATATATATATATATATATATATATATATATATATATATATATATATATATATATATATATATATATATATATATATATATATATATATATATATATATATATATATATATATATATATATATATATATATATATATATTATATATATATATATATATATATATATATATGGAGGCGCGTGGGTTAGTGGTTAGAGTCGTGGAAAATGTACTCGTCGATTCGAGTTCAATCCTAGACGAAGCTGTTGGCATTTCATATAGCGCTAATACCCTTGGGAAAGGTATGAATCCATATGTTCTCCATCCAGCTATGGGTTAACTAGTAGGGCAGACTGGGCTCTTCAGCCTTGGGTAGGTAACCAGTCTAGGAGAGGGATGATTCTGAATTCAAAATTTCTGAGGTCTGTCATTGATTGGGTTTGTGGCAACCCTTGATGCACCAATTCTTTCCTATCGACTGTGCCAAAAAGTGTGGATGGTCCAACACAAGCCTTCACCACTATAAACAAATCACTGTGTGGGTGTTCATTGTGTGTATGCGTCTCGAAAATGGACGGGAGAGTCCATTTATATATATAATTATATATATATAATATAAATATATATATATTGAGAGAGGAAGAGAGAGAAAGACAGGCAGTGATGAAACTCTCAGCATGCAATTGATATATGAATAGCCAAGTCCCTGCCTCTGTATATGTGAGTACGACAGTGACTGTGTGTCATCTCACGTGTTTGTCGCCAAATTCGTGGATTTATTAGATTAATATTAATATACTTTTATCCAATCAGGATATGCAGTCCTGTTCCGGTTTCCAGAGTATATGCTTGGGTTTCGAATGTATTATGTAATTGTCCAATAGCAAAAGCAAGCGGATTAAAGAGATTTACACTATTTTTCATAGTGTTGTGTACTGAGGTTTTCACGGTACCAAATCGATATATGTTATATACCCTTTTCTTACTTCTTACTTCTGGTCGTATTTTCTTCTGGCCGGCTTTGCTATTCTGATCGTCTATCTTGGTCTGGAATCTTCTGAGGTCTGGACTTTCTTGGGGACTTCGAGTCTGGTCTTCTATGGGGATTTCTCGTTATCAGAAGCCCTGTGTCATTGTTAGTTTTTAGATAATAAACACAAGACAAGATTTACTTTTGATCTTATTTTATTGCTAATCCCCAAACCAGACGTCTGCACAGATCCTTACATCTTACGAGCTCGGCTCCTACTTGCTAACTGCCTGCCATAGACTTCTGACTATCTAAACCGGAAGACAGGGTCTTCTATGCCTTCCGGTTCTCACGATTTATCCCCGGAAGGTAAGGTGAGAGTGAGGTCAAGCGTTGTCACTCATCCTTCAAGGCCGTGGGCTGCACTAATCACCATTATGTTTCTACACTACCTTATATAAGTATTAGGGATCCAATAATTATGTAACAATAGGAAGACATTAATGTAGCTCTATTAGACAATGTGTTCCATCTCCCATTATTACTGGGGATACCTTTAATCGTATTATTTGGATTATTCGGACTATTTTCCTCAACTTTATCGGGATATACATAATGTTTCGTGAATTGTACGTTCTAGCCTTTTTCAGGTGTTTTTTTCGAACCAGGGAACTTTATTGAACTCGGGAACCTGCTTTTCGAACTCGGGAAACTTCTCTTCGAATTTGGGAAACTTCTTGTTGAACTCTGAAGTCTTCATGTCGTAATCAGGAGCCTTCACAGAACTTTGAACCGAATCCTTCGATAAGAACAGGGAAAGAAATAAACAAATAGAATTGAACCGAATAATGCAATATACATTATAAGAGGAAATATATGAAGAGATATAGCGTTCAACCGACACTATCGTAAAATACGTTTGTATCAGTTCAACTGGATAAATAGTAGTAATTTCAACTTAGTCTTGTATAATGTAGGGTCCCAAAGAAATTGTATCGATCGAAACCACGGTAGACTCATCATTTTTCATATCATATCATATCATATCATTATCTATATCTATCTCTCTATCTATCTATCTATCTATCTCTCTCTCTCTCTCTATATATATATATATATATATATATATATATATATGTGTGTTGTGTGTGTGTGTGTGTGTGTGTGTGTGTAGAATTAAACAAAAGACACATCCCCTGTTTAACAATTTTATTTTTGATCTTTTCGAGTTTTCTGGCCAACTTTTTAATGTTTGTGTGGAATTCGTGGATAAGTCCACCAAAGTTCAGGTCCCGAGTACTTTCGGCACTTCAAAGTGCCATCATCAGCGTGATGTGTTCCAGTTTTTAAAAAATTAAATTAATGTGGAGGCTGGAAGGAGAAGAATTGATGAGAAAGGTGTTATAGGCATTTTAAAATGTGTGTACTGCATTGGAAATTAATTTTGTTTAAGGATGGTTTGTATTGTTTTATGCATAAAGCTTCTAGTATTTGGAATTTTTGTTTATTTTTTCTTTGTGCAGAAATGTGTGTATTTTTCCGATAGAATATCTGGGTAATTAGAGTGGGGGCATATATATATATATTATATACTATATATATATATATATATATATATATATATAATATATATATATCACTTACATCTTTTTCACTTAATACTCTCATTGAGCTGTCTAGATAGTTTTGATTATGAAGAAAATAACTGGAATGAAGTCTTCATGTCGTAATCAGCAGCTTTCACAGAACTTTGAACTGAATCCTTTATTCAGTCCATGAGGTGGACTGTTCTCGTTCCGTTAAATAGGACAATGTACAAGTGTTAACCTTTGTTAAGTAATTAATGTTATTATTGCGTTTGAGCAGAATTGAACCTGCGACCTAGAGATGATTGCCACTTAGAACTCTATTAGCTGAAACTGTATATCCTTTACGCCATGTGTCCAACTGGACAAATTCGGAGAAATATTACCTTTAATCGTAATGAGACTAGGCACAAGGACGCAACATTGAAATCATTTGTGAATTTATCAGTTCATTCAAGTATTCTAATTTTTCTTGCGTAACTTAACTTGCATTTCACGGTAAATGGGGATCTATTGAGAATCAACAAATAACGATAAGTATTGTTTAAAACTTCTCAAACTTTTGGAAATTGCGGTCTGGTTGACATCTTTTCGATCGATGCACGGACCGGTATATAAAATTAAAGGATTTCTTAAACTACAAATAAAAGTATTCATACAGGCATGTTAGAATTAGCTTGATTTAATACATGAATTTATTATTTTTGTTTGTTTATTTTGTTTTACGGCATATCAACCTCAGTGGGTCATTTAATGCCAATAAAGTTTTGAAATAAATCAATTCTTAATGGATAATACAATTTTTTTATAAATACATTTTTCTATTTAACCCATAGATGGGACCCTATCAGGTACTACCACTCCGGGTCAGAGTGAACCAGGGAGCAATGGTGATGAAGGGGGTGCTCCACATTCCCCAAACCTCCAGAACTGGAACCTCACCATCAGATAGAGTTTAACGTCAGGACATGTAGACCCGCAGCCACCGCCTTCTAGCACCCATATGATAAAAAGGGGTTGGGGCTTGCCATAAGGGCAATAGGGTTGGGAAAATCATATAGGTTCTAGCGCTTGACGTGACCAGCCGATTGATCGCAGGGGGCCTCTCCGACCGCCCGTCTACCACAATATAGGGCCAAAGTGGAGTATTGCATGTTATGAACTGCTCATCCACCTGGGCTCTATCCTTAAGCATCATGGGTCGCCACCCACGGCCAACAGGTGGCCCCATTGGGGGAGTCTTACCCCTCTGCAGAGGTGCAGTCGGTGCATTCTAACACCCCAACCGACAGGGCGGGAATTTATTATCAATATAAATTAACCCCCAGTGAACAGTGAATAGGAAGAGTAAGACTGATTCTTATTTGTCGATTTGTCAAGTCTTAGCTCGGTAGAAGAGATTGCCACGTAAGTTAGGTTTACTTCAGTAAGTGATGAGGACTTGTACTCAATAGCTGACTTTCTCTTTCTAGATCAAGGTGACTGTGCTGAAATTTACAAAAAAGAAATTAGGTTCCTATAAAACAAAGTAGGCAAAAAAGGTCGTAAAAGAGAAGAAAATGAATAAAGTTGATATTTTTATAAATACATTTCCAGTTTTAGATTATATGTGGGGTTTCCGTACTTCAAAACAAAACATTTATTTCAAAATCATCTAAGGTGAGTTTGGTGGTTGTTGTTTATTATTGATAAGTGGTAATCTGCAAGCAAATCTTAAATAATATCCACCTTCCGAAACTATTTATTAATTCCAAAGGACAACCAACTTGCGTGGTATTCTCACCTCATCCCCAAAACACCTGCGCTAAATCTAACACAAAGATAACTACACACAGAACAAACCCAGGTGCCTAGGGAGTAAACATCTAGTAACAGGTTCCTCATTCAGAGTACGAAACATTAAAAACAAGATCCAAACATCTTGTAACAAAATTTGGAAGTAACCAAACATATGTAACATAATGGCGCGCCCCACCTGGGAACACCATATTGTGGCCTTGTGCCAGACACAGAGAAACCTTAATAGGAGGTAGCATGATTCTCAGACCTTACGGGAGTGGGCAAGCATGTAAAACTCGTTATCACCTGTGAGTCGATTCGTAGCCAGTGAGTCTGGGATTTTGCTATTAAAATTTAGTTTAATCGGTTTGTCAGAAGAAATTTGACACGCGCAATTTGGTAGAACAATTAGAACCTTCGATAGATTCGAGTACATTCTAGAAGATTCATTAGCCATTTCTATATAATGAGGGAACCTTAGATTTTGTCAGTTGAGTTCCGGAGACCGAGGGAGTAAGTTGCGCTACAGAATCTGACAAGGACAGTCGTGGTTGGCAGTTTGGGCGAGTTAGTCATAAGCGAGTGACTGAAAGGCGTGTATTACAGAAATCGACTCTCTCTCTCTCTCTCTCTCTCTCTCTCTCTCTCTCTCTCTCTCTCTCTCTCTCTCTCTCTCTCTCTCTCTCTCTCTCTCTCTCTCTCTCTCTCTCTCTCTCTCTCTCTCTCTCTCTCTCTCTCTCTCTCTCTCTCTCTCTCTCTCTCTCTCTCTCTCAATAACTTGCATTAAGAAAATAATTGATGAAAAGCAAGATGTACTGTCCTCATCTTTATTCTACTACAATAAATACTACGAGATCTTTTATGAATAAGATTCCCTTGCCCCAAAATATCCTGTGGAGATAGAAAGTCAATTGACCGTGACTAAGAGCCCGCGACGTGTGTAGGTGATACCCTTCCCAGACCACTCGATGAAGTGTGGAAGAATTTTGGGCTTGAAGGCTGGCTGCTAGATCTATGTGCGCTTGTAAACGAACGAGCGTAGTCAACCCCCTGATAAACGACTGTGCGCGGTGGGCCCCAATCCACAACGTCACGTATGCTATACGATTTAGTGTAGCGGTAAAAAGCCCGCAACGTTACACATATACAAATAACATAAAAAAAAAACATTTTGATCGTCCATTTTAAGAACAGAATCAACTTATATTATAGGAATCAGATGTACAAAAACCTACAAATCAGATGAACATGTAATAACCAGCATCATACACTGACATATCAAAACTGTGGACCAAATAAAAATAAATAAAACTGTTTTTTTTCTACTACACTAAATTTAAAGCCTCAATCTTCCTCTTCAAAAAGTAACCCAAACTCACCTAAAAACTCCCTACATCAAATCAATATAGTGTATAAATTTACTTGCCCATTTTGAGAGTGTCTCTCCGAAAACAAATCAAATATTAATACCTACATTTGTCACACTACCACAACACTCTCCCATCGTCCTACATACCATTTCACCGATACGGAAACGGTGTGGTGTACTGGTTATCATCGTAGGAAATTGATTCAATGTCTGGACGAAGCCACAGTTCACATAGCGCTAATACCCTTGGGAAAGGTATGAATCTAACTATTCTCCCTCCAGCTATAGGTAACTTGTAGGACAGATTGGGCTCTTTAACCTTGGTTAGACAATCAAGTTCAGGAGAAGGATAACTTTAAATTCAAACATGGTCACTAGTACAACAGGCTCAGACCTACGTAGTGATCTATCTCAATTTTAAAAAGTATAAATACTAGGGTCATAAAACATGTAATTACAAAACACACAGACAAATTAACATCCTCCGACTTAATCAAAATTCTCACTGAAAATACCTACAAATTCTTGAGGCGGTCTGTATTTTAAAAAAAGCAAACCTAACATTAATAAAATAGCATTTAATATAGGTAACAATATGCTAAACATCTTCAATAACTAACACACTAATCTTAGCAAAACTGTTAAAAGAAATAATACTCTGTCCTAATGTGAAAAGGAAATAGATTAAAAAAAAAAAACGAAAACAAAAACCTAACACATTACAAACTACAACCCCCCGATGACGACCGATGCAACGGTTCAAAGCGCTAGGGTAAAGAGTATCGAAAAGTTCCTATAGGAGCTGGGTTCTAAACTAAGAAAAATAACTAGATGACTTGAAAAACTTCAGATAAAGATCATGAAAAATAAAATAATCCGAAGTTTTTAACAATACTTACTAGATAACTTGCTGCCTAAATACACAATATATATATATATATATATATATACTATATATATAGAGAGAGAGAGAGAGAGAGAGCGAGAGAGAGAGAGAGAGAAGGATATATGTGTTTGATTGATTGGCTATATGACAATGATTCTCTGTATAAATAACCGTTCGCATTTTCACATGCACCTTCGTAAAAGTCCTTTCTTGGCTCCTAATGTCAGTTATCCAATTTGTAAGAAACGACATCTCCACTTCGGGTCGAACCGTCGAAATCGAATTCCGTGCTAAATGGTCGCCTGGCAACAATGAATAGGTTAATGCCTGTTCAACGGTGCGTATGAGTACGCACTTCCCTTTCAAAACTTTAGGGCAAGGCGCCAGCCAAATTCGTAACTGTTCGCTTCAACTCCAAAGGTGTTGAGGTAGGAAACCATAAACGCCGATTCGTGTGCGTGATTAAGAGTAAGACATAGCCCGGCCGCTTAAAACAGAGCGAGTGAAGAACAGGGAAGCAAAGGGAGATAATTCTGTCGGTCTGCAATTCTATTAATGTATTGTAATTACAACGTGATGAAACAGGCCTGGCCTACGTCATTGCTGATTGCGTTTCAGGGGCCGAGTAGTTAATCATTTGGTAAATTAGTCTCTCCCCCCCCTCAACGTTTTGAATACGGGATAATGCTTGTCTATGGCGATAAGATGAGAAGTTATTACGTGAACGATACGGATTTCCAATTCGTCATCAAGTTACATCATCGCGTTGAAACTCTTATCGCAGCGCGAAAAGTTCTCCGTTCTTTATAAATGAAACCGTCTCTTAGGGGAAACAATAGCAATTGGTATACACTGATGCTGTACCTAGACTGTTTCTAACTGCTGTTCATTATTATGTTACACTGAGACTACTTTTAATAGTTGTTTGTAGATAGACTTTTTTTCCAGCATACGAATTTATACGTGCCTGAGCAGAAAAAAATAAATAATGGAAAAATATTATTTTCTGTTTATGTTGTAACTTGTTAACCACAGTACCACGTCGTTTATGTAACGTTTTGCGTCACTATCAGATTCATTCCCCGTCTGACGGTATGAAGGATAGAGATTATTATTATTATTATTTGCTCCTTTTGAGTTTTCACCTCAGTGTTAGCTGATGGTCATTCACTGGAGTCTGAGTGACAGCAAGTCTCCTCAGGTCTCCAGGACTCTGGCAGATTGCAGCAGTGCAGTGTTCTGAATGGTTTCAACCCTTCCTCTGATTTCCAAACTTTCCAGACCCTTTTCCAATCATTTTGGGACCGTTCCAAATGCACCAGCTACAATTGGTATCACTTTCACTTTCATATTCCCTAACTTTTTCAGTTCTCTGGCAAGGTCCAGATATTTATTCATTTTTTCATTTTCCTTTAGCTTCACCCTGTGATCTCCTTGAACTGCAAAATCCACCAGTTGACAAGTTCTTTCTTTTTTGTTTATCAACACTAGGTCTGGTCTTCTTGCTGGGATAAGGTGATCCGTTTTTATTTCAAAGTCCCAGATAATTTTATGCGTTTCGTTCTCAAGAACAGACTCTGGTTTATGCATAAACCATTTTGTTGTATGGTCAAAATCTAATTTTTTTGTATAATTCCCAGTGGATCACCTTCCCAGTCGTGTCTAGTTTTGTATTCTCGTTGTGCTAGTTTGTTACATTCGCAGAGTATATGGTTTACAGTCTCATCTCTATTACCACAATGTCTACATTTACTATTTTGTTGGGTCCTATCAATTTTCGCTTTGATGTAGTTTGTCCTTATGGCATTATGTTGTGCAGCAATTATAAGTGATTCCGTTTCTCTTTTGATGTTTCCTTTTCTTAACCATGTCCAAGTCTTTTCATGGGCGACCTCTTCAAATTATCGTTTGAAGCGTCCATATAATTGTTTTTTTTTCTCATTTTTATAATATGCATTATTATAATATGCATTATTAATATTACTATTAATATTTTTATTATTATTATTATTATTATTATTATTATTATTATTATTATTATTATTATTATTATTATTGTACTATATGCATTATTATAATTACTACTATATCATGCATATTATAGTAAAATCATTCACATTAAGAAGAAAAAAAAACAATTCTGCTTTATTTCTGTTTTTTGTATACTTTGCATATAAAGTAAATAAGTTGAAATAATTTTAAATTTTAAACCAGTGTCATTATTACTATTTTTGATGAGCTTATTGTTCATCTTATTTAATCGATTTTATATCAATATTCCCATTCTATTTACATTTCTTATTCTGTGGCTAGCGATTAAACAATTTAAATGGTAGCCTGGCAAGGTTAATGTTAATTGTTTCGAACGTATTCCTTTCGGAATTGAGTGCGGCACTCATACAAGGAACGGTTTTCAGAAAACAGTAGTTATCAGTTTGTTTACCTAAAACAATATTCCTCTTTCGTGTCGGTCAGTCAAGAATCTGTTTTACAGCTACAACTCGACGAGGGTGGTTGACATTACACACGACTGGTCTCTTAGTGTTGTTTACGCTTGCTTCTTTTTATTTCATTCATAAGTTTTTTTCTACCGACTATAGAGAATGAAACAGACACCAGACTTTTATTTTTCTATTACGTTTATTTGTCGCTGGTGGCTGAAGATGTTGGTCACCCGGGTATGATGTTAAACACTATCTAAGGGTAAATGTCCAATTCCGGAACTCTGGGGAATGTGGAGTACCCCTTCATTACCATTACTCCAAAGTCTTATAGAGGGAAGAGTACCGGACAGCAACAGTAGTGACCATCAGTTTATTTACCTAAAACATTTTGTTTTCTTTCGTATCGGCCAGTCAAAAATCTGGTTTTACTGTTACAACTGAACGAAAGTTGCTTACATTCCACATGGCTGGTGTCCTAGTGTTGGTTACACCGACTTTGTTTTTATTTCATTCATATGTTTTTTCTACTGTTGATAGAGAGTGAAACAAACATCAGAAATTTATTTGTTGAAGGGTCTTCGAAGATGATAGATAGATAGATATAGATAGATAAAGAGAGAGAGAGAGAGAGAGAGAGAGAGAGAGAGAGAGAGAGAGAGAGAGAGAGAGAGAGAGTGAGAAGGAGTCTTCCACAAAAAAATCATCCTTAACTAACCGTATTCCATCAGGATTATCTCGATCACGTGACATCAGGTTCACTGTCGGACCCTCACTGTCGTGTACTCGGGACCCCTCTTTGTTTTCAGTAAGAAAACTTGCACTTAATTAATCTTTCTCCTAACTCAGAATATATATATATATAATATATATATATATATATATAGTCAATATTAACCCATTATGAGAATTCGATTAATTTTATAAACTTTTTTAAGTTATGTTTCAAATAAAACAGTAACTTTTTTAACACACGTGTCATTCTCATCTTTTGGATAAGTATTATCATTATAATGTTAATTATTATTATTGAGGTAATATAAAACTTTTCTTCATAGGAAATGGATAACAAGTGTAGCCGATGGTAGGCAATATGTATGGTAGCATGATTCGGCCCCCTGCCACACCTCTGGGAAAAGTCAAAAATGGTTCTCGTTCAATTTTTACGACTACGCCTGTACCAATGTTTGGCCTCCGATTTCAAATCAATTTATTTTTATTTTCACAAATTGACGTAATTATTTCAAACAAACCAGAACCTACGTGTAACAATATTATCATCTCCCCTTCAGATGTCTACTTTTTGTTGAACTATAGCATAACCAACAGCTGTGTAATGATCTGTTATAATTTCCAAATACTCTTAACCTGAGAGATTTTATCTTCTATGATGCACAAACTTAACTATCTTTCTCTCTTTCTCTCTCTCTCTCTCTCTCTCTCTCTCTCTCCTCTATATATATATATATATATATATATATTATATATACTATATTCTATTAAAAACAAGTTAATAACACATATAACCGTTGTGTTAATTATGAACTCAATAACAATCATAAATAGTTCTGATAATAATTAATGTAACAGAAATAATTGGGGTCATGAAAAAGGCCGTTAAATGTGACAGTAACAATTAAATCAACAACCTTTATTATTATTATTAGTATTATTATTATTATTATCTTATTATTATTATTATTATTATTATTATTTTTATAATCTCCTTTTGAGTTTTAACATCAGTGTTAGCAGATGGTCTTTCACTGGAGTGACAGCAAGTCTCTTCAGGTCTCCAGGACTATTCTGAGTATTCAGGCAGATTACAGCAGCGCAGTGTTCTGAATGGTTTCAATCCTTCCTCTGATTTCCAAACTTTCCAAACCCATTTCCAATCCTTTTGGGGCCGTTCCAAGTGCACCAACTACAATTGATATAACTTTCTATCATTTAAATAACTTTCTATCATTTAAACAGCTATCATTTGTAAAAGCATTATGCCAAATGCAATCGGTATATTATTACTCGTATTCCTTACTTGTACGACCGTTACCCACTTGAAACACCCCTGGTTAAAAAGTCGACCGTCCAAATCGTCCAAGATTATATGCAAAAATATAAATCCTGATTTTCTGGTGTTGCTTCTTCGCCGAAAACTTAGAGCGTCATCAGCTCAACTAAATAATGGATCATTCCGTTTCTTATTATAACTACAGAAATAAAGGAATAAAAACGACATCTTACACAGAAGCATATAATAAGAGAGAAAAAGAGAGGAGAAATTAGGGGAATAATAGAGAGAAGGGGTGAGCGTTTGAAAGCGATAATGCTAATCTGTTTCAATCGAAGATAATGAAAAGATGGAAGGGAGGGTGAAATATAGTTAGACAGAGTTAAATGAAGATTTTCATACTTTTTACATATTGAAATATTTAACAATTTTTTCTAAGTAAATGTATGATAAGTTGTAATAATCAAATGTTCATTATGCTGTATATACACAGGTCCTGCTAGTAGAACTTAATAGAAGAAGAAGAAGAAGAAGAAGAAGAAGAAGAAGAAGAAGAAGAAGAAGAAGAAGAAGAAGAAGAAGAAGAAGAAGAAGAAGAAGGAGGAGGAGGAGGGAAAGTAATAATAAAGAAAATTAAGCGAAATTAATGTATCCTAAGAGGGGGGAAGCGAACTAATAAGATTTAAACTTACACAAACTAGAACAAGTTAGACAAATAATAATAATAATAATAATAATAATAATAATAATAATAATAATAATAATAATAAGAAGAAGAAGAAGAAGAAGAAGAAGAAGAAGACAATGGTTTATTTTCACACATTGTACAATATAAACAATGTCACACAAAACAAAAAACCTAATGTTGGTTGTTGTAGTAATGTGTGGAAGATGATCACTAATTAGGACTGATCCTATTTTTATAGTGACCACCTCATTTTTTTTTACATATTCTGATCGTCTAAAGTAAAAGGAGAATGATATACCAAAGTTATTAAAGCATTTTGAAATTTCCAAAACTAGAGTGAGACATATCAGCATGACATTCAAAGAGAACCAAGTCTTAGAGAATATGAATGGCAAAGGAAGGAAATGAAAAATGTCAAAGAGCCGGGATAGAAAACAAGTGACAGATGTGTCTGAATACCCTAGAGCAACTGCCAATACACGAATAAATCTTTTTAGCCATGTTTGGAATTGATGTCTTAAAGAAGACACTCACTAGAACCCTGGCACATGAATCTATTGCGAGGTCATAAACCAATAGAAATTCCACATTTGCTGAAAAAATTCGCCTCTAAGCCAGACTGAACTATGCAAAAGACAACGAAGGCAGAAATACCATATACTTTAAATTGCGACCGTCATCAGGTCATACGAATCTAGAGTTCTTTCACCATTGAAACTGGTTGGTTGGTTGGATTTTGCGGCATGTCAACTCTTGTTAGGTCATTTTATGCCGAAGATGTTTTGTTTTATACTTTCTCGTTGCGTACTCGGTTTTTAAAACTCTTTTTATAGCTCATTTTGTTCTATTTAACCAATAGATAGTACCCTAACAGGTACTACCACTCCATGTCAGAGTGTTCCTGGAAGTAAAGGTGAAGAAGATGTAATCCACATTTCCAGAATTGGAACACGATTATATAAATATTAACCTCATACACAATACAATATGACCCTCTGTTGAATACTGGGGTTTTCACAGTACCAAATCAGCATATAAGGTTGTATACCCTTTTCTTTACTTCTTTACTCTAGTCGTCATCTCTTCTGGCCGGCTTTGGTTCTTCTATCATCTATCTTCTTAGTCTGGTATATCTTCTAAGGTCTGGTTTTCTATTGAGGACTTCGGGTCTGGTTGCTGTTGGGGATCACTCCTTATCAGAAGCCCTGTGTCATTGTTAGTTTTTAGGTAATAAACACAAGACCTCGATTTACGTTGATGTTACTTTATTTCCAAATCCCCAACCCAGACAATCTGTGTAGATCCTTACATCTTGCTAGCTCGGCTTCTAACTTCTAACTGACTGAGTTACTTAGTATCCTTAAACCAGAACAAGGTTTTCTACGCCTTCCGGTTCTCACGATTTATCCCCGGAAGATGAGAGTGAGATCAAGCGCTGTCACTCACTCTCAAGGCCATCAGCTGCAATAATCGCCATTATGATTTCTACACTATTCCCATAATCATTAGGTATCTAATGATTATGTAACACCTCAACCACCATCTTCTAGCACATACAAGGTGTTCTGTATAAATTTGACATACTTATATTTAGTTATTTTTCTCTGTAGGTTGGAGGTATTGACGCACACTACGTATCATTTAAAAGCTTGGACCCTTCTTCATTCATATACGTGATGGCGGATAGAATAGATGACTGGAACCCACCTGAATCATGGAAGAGAATAACTTTTTATCGTGATGGTCTGCGCCGGTCGTTAAAATACGGAGATTATGGTTGTTATTCAATGCTCCCTGAACACTGTAAAAACAATCAGGCATGAACAGGACAATTGCAATGGAGACTCCGTGGCTAGAAGAAAACACCATAACAGACGATCTGATTTCGTTCGTACAGCAGATTTACTCAAAAATCTGCAGAAAAATATGCTAGAGGACCGTCAGTTGCCTACGTGGAGTTGCTAAACACTGTAGTCAAGCCCTGGATAACAAGGGTAACCAATGGTAGGTCATTATGTATAGGAGCATGATTCGGCCTCATGCCACACGTCTGGTAAAAGTCACGCTACGACTATACCAATCCCAATGTTTGGCCTCCGAACTCCCCAGCTCTTAACCCCAGGGATTATTATGGTGTGTGGCGCTGTTGAGGAAAGACACCAATCGCCGTGCTAGTTCTACAAAAGCCCAGTTAATCGACAGAATTAAGGTAGTTTTTCAGACCTTCTCATGGAAACAGCTTGGTCCAGGTTCTCGAACAGGATTGAGGCTGGAATCGAGGATATTGCCGGTTATGACATTCGATTTTGTAGTTACCAATCACTTTTTTCTTTTTCTTTATGGAACTGTCAAATTTATCCCGAAGACCATGTATATATATATATATATATATATATATATATATATATATATATATATATATTTGTTAGTGAATAAAAAACCTTAAATACCATGTGTATCGTGGTTATGGACCATTTCCACTCGTGAGTATGCCCACGAGCTTCTTCTGACCACTGATATCTTTTATTTATATATTCTATTTATATATTTATATAAATGGTCCATAGCCACGATACCCATGGTATTTAAGGCCTTTTTATTCACTAATAACTTTGCTCTGTTTACAATAATTAAACATTGAGATCTTATAAGTTCGTAAACCTATAGAGAATAGACCAGCCTAGATTCACCTTGTACCAAAAATACCGTAAGTATATATATATATATATAATATATATATATATATATATATATATATATAATCGTATTCCTCAAGAAGTTGTTCTGAGAGCATGGATTCCCGTGACTCACACTCACCATCTATCTATATAGCCAATTATTCTTGGCAGGTACTCTCCGCGACATCCAGTGTCCGTACTGTGATAATATATGAATATTTTTGCTGAAACCAATAACAGGAGTATAATGCACAAACACAGACACACACGCACGCAAACACACACACAAACATATATATTTATTTATCATCAATTCGTGCTGAGAGCATGCTTTTCCTCTAATCACTTTGACTATCGAATTTTATCGTCCATTGGCCTTTATAGGTCTTCTACACGATATCCAGCGTCCTTACAGAAACACTGTATGAATGTTTTTGTTGATCAACCAACTGAATCCATGTATAGCAGTCCACTGGAGAATGCCATTTGTAAGTTGAACGCTGCTTCTCATGGATTGCATTGGAAGGTATGGATGAAGTTTTATGGTAAAGATGTAAATTCATAGTATTAATCCATATATTCTCCCCCAGCTATGGGTTAAATAGTAGGGCAACTCTCTCTTAACCTTGGGTAGGTAACCAGTCTAGAAGAGGGTAACTCTGAATTCAAAATTCCTGTGATCCGTACGTTGATTGGGTTCGTGGCATTCCTTATGCCACCAATTCTTTCATATCGACTGTACCAAAAAGTAATGGTCCTACACAAGCCTTCGCCACTATAAACAAATCAATTGAATGATTACTCATGCGTCGAAATCGACGAGAGAGTCCATTATATATTATATGTATATATATATATATATATATATATATATATATATATATATATATGATATGTATGACTTGCCCAGATGATAAGAGTCACTTCTTACAAATCAGGCAAACTAATTGCGATTTCTGTATGGACAGACGTGGCTAATATAATGTTAGAGCTCTACAAACATTTTAAAAATGAACAAAACACAGGCCCGATTACTCCTAAAGTTTCTGAACGATGCTTACAATTTCTGAAAGACCCTCATATATATATACTATATATATATATATATATATATATATATATAATATATGCTGTGTGTGTGTGTGTGTGTGTGTGTGTGTCTACATGTTGAAAAATGGCCAGGATTCTGTAACCAAGTACTCGACAAGTGCTCCCTGTCAACATAATGCCTGAAGATGACAAATTTCATTTAAAGTTATATTACCTGCCTATCATGAATTTTTTCTTATCCAAATATTGCTTATTCTTAAATACTTCTTCTAAATGCACCATCAATATATTTCAAGGATTCTCTAAATATTTCATCAAAGTATGACATCAATAAATGCCACACAGACACACACAACATGCTCACAGACACACACAAATACACACATATACACACACGAACACACACACAAATACATCTATAAACAAACACACAGGAGCAAACACATGTGTATGCGTGTGTGTTTTTGTCGTCTCATACATAGATAGATGTGGTGAGGATATTATTCCTGTCATATTTTCATGAATATATAGATAGTAATTATTATCTCAATAGAAATGAGGGATTTATGGCAATTCCCTCGGGATTGCGGGGTTTACGCTGAAGAATTAGAAAGATAGCAGTCATTCTCTTTTGCGAATTCAACAAATGAGCTTTAGGAAGACTTTAGAATAGAGATGACGTTGGATAAGATGAACGAAGTAATACCAGAGATGGATATAGCTTTATCGTATGAATCAGCAAAAATTAAACTGCATATACATACAAGTTATAATATATATATATATATATAATATATATATATATATATATATATATATATATATAATCGTATTCCTCAAGAAGTTTTTCTGAGGGCACGGATTCCCGTGACTCACACTCACCATCTCTCTATATAGCCCATATATATATGTGTGTGTGTGTGTGTGTGTGTGTGTGTGTGTGTGTGTGTGTGTGTGTGTGTGTGTTAAAGAGATAATCTTTAAGAAAACTCGTGGTTTTATTAAGGACCTGTTTCGGATACTCGATAAACATTAAGCACTTTTCAATATTTCTTGTTTTTTGCGATTCATTCGGTGTGTGTTTTAAACCGATGTAGTCAATATTGTGAGTCGCTGTTTTTTCTTTCCCTGATGACACATTTTTGTTTCATATATACACTGCCACACACACACACACACACACACACACACACACACACATATATATATATATATATATATTATATATATATATATATATATATATATATATATATTTCTTTGTGGACTATAATGCTTCTGATTTAATAAAATAAAACAAAATTTATTTTATTTTCAAAACAGAATTTTCTAAATTTAATTTTTTTTTAATTTTCAAAAAAAAAAAAAATTCCGCTATAATATTGAACGTTTCATCTGCACCACTTTCGTCTTATAACGGTCCACTCACACCGTTATCTCTATCATACACAATTCGCTCTTGATGAAGACCACTTCAATAAAGGGTCGAAACAGATTTCTGTCAGCGAATTATAACATCATGTGTTTGTTTTTTCTAAATATTTATTTCACACTGTCGGATTCACTTCCATTCATTTTTCACACACACACACACACACACACACACACACACACACACACACACACACACACACACATATATATATATATATATATATATATTATATAATATATATATATCCCACTCACTAATTTACTGGTTTGATTTTGATTTTATGGTCATTTACCCCCCCCTTTTATTACTCTTATTTACTATTTCCTTTTACTCAAAACAATGGATACAAACGTATTGAACAAAAAGGAGTAGAAATTACACCAAAGAAAGTGGAGATTGCGTCCGACCATACAGTTACGAGCTGACTCACATTTGCTTCGTCAAGCCACAATTGTTCTTGCTACTTACAGTAGTCGTCGGCGCATTCCGTTCATGTACATAGGTTATATCACCTATAACACTATACTATCATGATTCTTCCTCATATTTTCAAAGAAGATATGAGTTTGATTCTCACCGGGTAAAATATATTCTCTGATTCCTTTCTCAAGAAGATATCTTGATATTGAATCAATACCACTTACAAACTTTCTATTTTTTTTAAGTCCTTAGTAAGTAAAAAAAATGTAAAGTCGTCCGGGTGGCCTAAATCAGTATCAGCCAGAGAGCGAGGGAGAATATACCCTTTTCACTAGCGCTAGACCAAACAATAAAACTGTTAATTTTAACTATGGTGGTCTAGGGTTACGGTTTAGGGTTGGGATTAGGGTTAGGGTTGGGATTTAGGTTAGTTTAATGGGAAAATGAATAAATAATTTGGGTTCTGTTTTTTCTGGGTCACCCTCTATACCGGTAACCCAGAAAAAAACAGAACCCACACATTTTGTAATAAAACTGTTAATCTTAACTAGGGGGGTCTAGGGGTTAGGGTTGGGATTTAAGGTTCGTTTAATGGGAAAATGAATAATTTGGGTTCAGTTTTTTCTGGGTCACCCTAATTTTGACACCTTTGTGCAAGTTCAGCCGGTATAGTTATTTGAAACCATATTACTAAATTATTAGTATTAGTATTATATAGTAATAATTGAAACCATATGATTCCTATATAATGTAATAATTTATACACAATTATGATTTCGAGTAACTATACCTATTTAATATTAAGGCAGTCAGTCTAGGAGGGAAAAAAATTTGAATTCAACCAAGCTGTACTCTACTAAAAGAATTGACCTCGTGTTAAATCCTGCTCGTGGCGGAGGGGTTGGGTAAATACATACTTGAAGCTATAATTGTTTACAACTTATCGTTAATTACTTGAGACTATATAATTACATCAAGGTTAGTATTAGAAAATAAAAACAAGGGAAAGATAACTCGTGTTCATGTATGCCGGACGTCAGAGATCGTTGTATTTACATTAAATATAGAACAGTTTTATTATAAAATTTGTCGGTTCTGTTTTTTCGGCATCTGAAGTGAAAATCTGGAGAAATAGCGTTGATAAAGTAGGGGTCTTTGAAAACGAGAAGAAAGAGGAGAAAAGAAATAAGATACTGTGGATTAGAGAGGGGAAGGAGAGATGAAATGAGAGAGGGGTGGATTTTAGATGGAGAGAGGAGGAAAGAATGGATAACAAATAAAATATAGTGGATATTGTAATTGAGAATTAAGAGGAGGAGCGAAGCAATCAGAGAGAGTGAATCTTAGAGAGAGGGGGAGTACAGGAGAAATAAGTGAAGGTGGATTTTAGAGAGAGGGATAACAAATAAAATATGGTGGATATTGGAAATGAGAAGAAAGAAAGAGAGAAAATAAGAGAGGTTGGGTTTTAGACAATGAAACAGAGAGAGGGGGTGAAGAAGAGAATAACAAATAAGCTATGGTGAATATTGGAAATCGTAAGAGAAAGGAAGAGAGAAAAGAATGGTGGATTTCAGAGGGAAAGATAGATAGAGAGAGAGAGAGAGAGAGAGAGAGAGAGAGAGAGAGAGAGAGAGAGACAGACAGACAGACAGACAGACAGACAGACAGACGGACAGAGAGGGCTGTAGAAGAGAAAGGATAACAAATAAGATATGGTGGATATTGGAAATCAGAAGAGAAATGAAGAGAGAAAAGAAGGGTGGATTTTAAGGGAGAGGAGAGAGAGAGAGAGAGAGAGAGAGAGAGAGAGACGGACAGAGAGAGAGAGACAGACAGACAGAGAGGGAGGGCTGTAGAAGAGAAAGGATAACAAATAAGATATGGTGGATATTGGAAATCAGAAAAGAAATGAAGAGAGAAAAGAAGGGTGGATTTTTAAAGGAGAGAGAGAAGAGAGAGAGAGAGAGAGAGAGAGAGAGAGAGGGGAGGGCTGTAGAAGAGAAAGGATAACAAATAAGATATGGTGGATATTGGAAATTGGAAGAGAAAGGAAGACAGAAAAGAATGGTGGATTTCAGAGGAGAGAGAGAGAGAGAGAGAGAGAGAGAGAGAGAGAGAGAGAGAGAGAGACGGACAGAGAGAGACAGACAGACAGACAGAGAGGGGAGGGCGGTAGAAGAGAAAGGATAACAAATAAGATATGGTGGATATTGGAAATCGGAAGAGAAAAGAAGAGAGAAAAGAATGGTGGATTTCAGAGGGAGAGAGAGAGAGAGACGGACAGAGACAGATAGACAGACAGGGAGAGAGAGAGGGGAGGGCTGTAGAAGAGAAAGGGTAACAAATAAGATATGGTAGATATTGAAAATCAGAAGAAAGAGGAGAGAATAAATAAAAGAGGGTGGATCTTGGTGAGAAGATGAAGAAAAAGTTAGAGATGGAGAGAAGAGAATGGATGCCAAATAAGAGAGATGGGGGGGTCTTAGAGAGACAAGAAGAAAGATTGAGGATGATGAAAGAAGAGATAAGAGAGGGTGGATTTTTGATAGACAAGATGAAAATAATTGGTGAGGAGAAGGGATGTTACGTAGTGCCTTTTCGGTGACGGTACCAAATAGATATATATGTTATATACCTTCTTACGTCTTACTCTGTCGTCTATTCTTCTGGCCGGATCTGGTATATCTTCTAAGGTCTGGTCTTCTTGGGATTCCGGGTCTGGTCTCTGTTGGGGATCATTTCTTATCAGAAGCCTTGTGTCATTGATAGCTTTTAGTAATAACAACAAGACTTCGATTTACGATGATGTTACTTTATTCCATAAACCCCCAGACCAGACAATGCGCGCGGATCCTTACATCTTGCTAGCTTGGCTTCTAAGTTCTAACTCCAACTAACTGAGTTGCTTACACCTTAAACCGGAAGGGGCTTCTATTGCTTTCCGATTCTCACGATCATCCCCAGAACGCAAGGTCAGAGTGAGGTCAAACGCTGTCACTCACTCTCAAGGCCATCAGCTGCACTAATATGATTTCTACACTATTGTCATAATCATTAGGTCTTTAATGATTATGTACAAGGGATACCAAACAAGATATAAAAGCAGAGGCCCTCTTGAATTTTCTATTGGCATCCATTGAGATTTACGAATTATTACTTATGAATAGCAGAGGACTGGTGGTTGAGCAGTCCATGACATGCAACACTCTACGTTGGCCCTTAGGCTAGACGAGCAGTTGAAGAGGTTCTCTTCGATTAATCGGCTGGACACGTCATTCATTCATATTCATTCTTGATAGTATTCAAGGTTGTTTTTTTTTAAATTTGAGATACTTTTTTTCTATTTAACCCATAGATAAGAACCTAACAGGTACTACCCCTGCGGATCAAAGTGGACCTGGGAGTAATGGCGATGAAAGGGTACTTCACACTCCTCAGATCTCCGAAACTGGAACTTCACCATCAGATAGTTTAACGTCATACCAGGACAATAAGAGCCTCCTCCACAGCGATCTAGCAATATATGATAAAAAAGGGTTGGCGTTTGCCATTAAGGCAATATGCTTGGGCAATCATATAGGAACTAGGGCTTGATTTGACCATCCGATTGATCGAAGGGTGTCTGTTGAACACCCGCCTAGCCTAAGTAGGAACCAAAGTGCTGTGACAGTTAAAGATCAAAACAAGATCAGTTCCTAACCGCTGAATTGGAAACCATGATAATGTATATATATATATTATTGAAAAAAAAAAATAAAGGAAAAAATGTTGAATGGAAACACCTGTCGGCACTCCAATAAACAATTTCTATTTATTCAATATTTTCTTTCCTTTATCTATTTATTTTTTCAAAACACACACACACACACACACACACACATATATATATGTGTATTATGTGTGTGTGTGGGGGGGGGATAAGCTAATGTAGATAGATACAGAAAGTGAAAGGTAGATAAGGAAAGTGATAGATAGATAGATAGATGAATAGATAGACCGAGGTACATAGATATGAACCGGCTGACATAGATAGATAGACAGATTGACCGAGCAAAACTGCTTGAAAGAAAGTGTTAATCACATAGTTAATGCAGCAAACTAATACAAACGGAGTACAAAACTAAACGTTACTGAGGAGGAGCAGAAGAGGTCCACTGGAAATTGTAAAAGAAATAAAATGGCTGATGCACAAACCAGAATCTGTCTTAGACAGTGAGACTCATTGTTTGGAATTTTGAAACACAAACAGATCACCTAATCTCGTCTAGGAGATCAGAGCTAGAGTTGATTAACAAGAAAACAAAACAAATTCTCATCTAGTAGATTTTGTCATTTTGATGGATTATAAAATTGTTTGATTTAATTAATGTAATTAACACCACACAGAAAAACCTGACGACTATGGACAGCTCAACCACCAGGGATCCATCCTTAATTATTCCGGATCGGTACCCATGGCCAACAGGTCGCTCAGTTAATGGGAGGTCTTATCCCTCTGCAGAGGTACAGTCGGTGTATTCGAAAGCCCTAGCTACATTATATCAGGATGCGACGGCCCTCGGGTGCACGGGAGTAATAGATGTGTCTTTGACTTTAGCAAGCTCATGAAATGTAGACTCAATTTAATTTCATAGCCAGGGTACCCCCTTTTTTTTTTGTTAGTGAAGCTGTCTTAGCTATCTGCAGGGGCGAATGCGGGCGGCGTATTAGCGGCCCCGTCAACGAGATTATATCGAATGTGGCGACAGAGATTTGATCGACAAGACACATTTAATACAGCTGTCAACGTAAAATGAAGTGCGTGGTAATCAGCTCATCTGAGCGAATCGGGCCGATGAAAGATGGACTATGCAGATAAGAAGTTTCATGGCAAACATGTGCCCTGCATAAATGCGGGCTGTCTCATTCACTGCCAATTGGATATGTAGATATTACTTCTAAAGCAAGATGTTGCTTTGTTTCTGTTATAGGCTGGAGTGTTCAATGAATTGAATGGGCGGAATTATGTGCGCACACACACGGTTATGTATATATTTATTTACCAACCCCTCCTCACAAGCAGGATGTGACAAAAGGTCAATTTCTTAAGCGTAGTTCAACGGGCTTGAATTCAGTGTTTTCCTTCTCCTAGACCGGTTGCCTAACATGTCTACCCTACAATTCATACGTTTCCTAAGGGTATTAGCGCTAAGTGAAATGCAATTACCAGGATTTGAATTCGGTGCGACGAGTCCATTTCCCATGACTTAACAATTACACCACGCGCGTTCGTTTATATATATATATATATATATATATATATATAATATATATATATAATATATATATGTGTGTGTGTGGGTGTGAGAGAGAGAGAGAGAGAGAGTATGTGCTTAATTAAAATCATAACTAATTTGTTAATTGATTAATATAATTAAATGAACTAGGCGTGCATATCGGTTTAAATGTAAAGCGTAAACAAATCGAGAAATCCTGCTAGTGTAATGGTTAGAGTGTCCGTCTGTCAGCCTGACAGGTAGGGTTCAAATCTCGCACAAAAGCACTGCCCTGTCTATAGCTCTGCCGATGAGGCCTAATAGGCTGAAATGTACATACAGAGATCGACTTTTTCTCGATTTGTTTACGCTTTACATTTAAACCGATATGCACGCCTAATTCATTTAATTATGATTAATTAATTAACAAATTAGGCATGACTTTAATTAAGCGCATAATCTCCGAAAAATTGTCGGCCTTCGCCATTTCAAACACATTGTTTGTTCACTTCATATATATAATATATAATATATATATATATATATATATATAATGTGGAAGGGCCCAATTGTTTTTTTTCTGTATTATGTGGCGGCTATCTGAAGAAAAGGGTCTCTTTTATAGTGGTACCAACTGAAAAAATATTTATAATAGTCAAATGACAGTTTGTTGTGTATACACACTTATATGGAAGTGCGAATATTGTCTGTGGGGACGTGTAAGAGGGCCGGGTTAGCTCAGTCGGTAGAGCGTTCGGCTAGAAACCACAAGGTTCCTAATTCGATACCGGTCCCCGCCAACTCAGCGTATGAGTAGCACAGGGATCTGTGCGGTAAAGTAAGGAGCTGATGGTAGGTGTGGCGCCCCACCTCAGATGCTAAAAACAATCTCCTTGGTCTAGCGCTATTGAAAAGGGGATAGACTCCTTCGCTGAATGGCTGATACCGACTTTAGGCCGCCCCGTCGACTTTACTTATATATATTATATATATATATATATATATATATATTATATATATAGTGTTAATGATGAAAATGCTAAAATATCGGCCCTGTTAATGGTTATAAATTTACATTAACCAAAAGAGTATCTTCTTTGTGTATCCTTGTTGTTTTTTTAAGAGATGGATTTTTGAAAACATTAATTATTTAGACTAGCATAACAAAACCGCCCTTCGGGCGGTGTAAAAATAAAATTTTAAAAATATAGCCTGAGCCGAGTGGGATTTAAAATTCAATGTCAGAGTGGTAGTATCCAAGTAAAATTAATAAATGAATTGAAATAATAAAAAACAACAATGCAAAAATATGCCAAAAACTTTAAAAGGATATTCAACATTTAATGATTTTAGTAATTAAAATCATCAAATTCATTAAAGGAGTAAAAAATAAACAATTTGAAATAGAAATTAGGAAAGTTAACTTTCTACACCAAAGTTTATCCTGAAATAATATTCAATAATAAAATTGAATTTGGTTTATCAATGAATAAAACAATCAACTATACAAAATGATTTTTTATTGTTTTGATTATTTCTAAAATCTTTGAAATAAAACAATAAATATTCACCTTATTTATTTTACATTTAACAAACATTTAGCTTTAGTGTGAATAAATATTATATAAAATAAAATAGAGTAATGATACTTAAATCAATATTTAAATGCTAAATAATACCTAATATTAATTATTTTTTTAATCGGAGTAAATAAAAATATCTAATTTATAGATTTATTTTCAACTAAATTTTATTTGGTAAAATTCAGTAAAAAGATAAATTCTTTAAAAATTTTCTTCAATAAATAAAATCTTTTGATAAGAGATTCAGTATCAATTTGTCTGTAACTAAAACTATGTTGCTGTAAAATTAATAAATCAAATAAAGTAATAAAAAACAACAATGCTAAAATATGCCAAAAACTTTAAAAGGACATTCAACATTTAATGATTTTAGTAATTAAAATCATTGAATTCATTAAAGGAGTAAAAAATAAACAATTTGAAATAGAAATTAGGAAAGTTAACTTTCTACACAAAAACATTTTTCCTGAAATAATATTCAATAATAAAATTGAATTTGGTTTATCAATGAATAAAACAATCAACTACACAAAATGATTTTGTATTGTTTTGATTATTTCTAAAAATTTTGAAATAAAAAAAATAAGCATTCACCTTATTTATTTTACATTTAACAAACATTTAGTTTTAGTGTAAATATATATTACATGAAATAAAATAGAGTAATGATACTTAAATCAATTTTTAAATGCAAAATAATATTTAATATTAATTTTTTTTAATCGGAGTAAATAAAAATATCTAATTTATAGATTTATTTTCAACTAAATTTTATTTGGTAAAATTCTGTAAAAAGATAAATTCTTTAAAAATTTTCTTCAATAAATAAAATCTTTTGATAAGAGATTCAGTATCAATTTGTCTGTAACTAAAACTATGTTGCTGTAAAATTAATAAATCAAATAAAGTAATAAAAAAACAACAATGCCAAAATATGCCAAAAACTTTAAAAGGACATTCAACATTTAATGATTTTAGTAATTAAAATCATCAAATTCATTAAAGGAGTAAAAAATAAACAATTTGAAATAGAAATTAAGAAAGTTAACTTTCTACACCAAAGTTTTTCCTGAAATCATATTCAATAATAAAATTAAATTTGCTTTATCAATGAATAAAACAATCAACTATACAAAATGATTTTTTATTGTTTTGATTATTTCTAAAATCTTTGAAATAAAACAATAAATATTCACCCTATTTATTTTACATTTAACAAACATTTAGCTTTAGTGTAAATAAATATTATATAAAATAAAATAGAGTAATGATACTTAAATCAATATTTAAATGCTAAATAATACCTAATATTAATTATTTTTTTAATCGGAGTAAATAAAAATATCTAATTTATAGATTTATTTTCAACTAAATTTTATTTGGTAAAATTCTGTAAAAAGATAAATTCTTAAAAATTTTCTTCAATAAATAAAATCTTTTGATAAGAGATTCAGTATCAATTTGTCTGTAACTAAAACTATGTTGCTGTAAAATTAATAAATCAAATAAAGTAATAAAAAACAACAATGCTAAAATATGCCAAAAATTTTAAAAGGACATTCAACATTTAATGATTTTAGTAATTAAAATTATCAAATTCATTAAAGGAGTAAGAAATAAACAATTTGAAATAGAAATTAGGAAAGCTAACTTTCTACACCAAAGTTTTTCCTGAAATAATATTCAATAATAAAATTAAATTTGGTTTATCAATGAATAAAACAATCAACTATACAAAATGATTTTTTATTGTTTTGATTATTTCTAAAATCTTTGAAATAAAACAATAAATATTCACCTTGTTTATTTTACATTTAACAAACATTTAGTTTTAGTGTAAATAACTATTACATAAAATAAAATAGTAATGATACTTAAATCAATTTTTAAATGCTAAATAATACCTAATATTAATTTTTTTAATCGGAGGAAATAAAAATATCTAATTCATAGATCTATTTTCAACTAAATTTTGTTTGGTACACTTATGTAAAAATATGAATTTTGTAAAAAATTTTTCAATAAATAAAATCTTTTGATAATAGATTCAGTATCAATTTGTCTGTAACTAAAACTGTCACTGCTTACATCAAAACACTGTCATTGATAAAAATATTATTTGATTAATAATCAATAGATGCATGCAACATTTTGATTTGAGGGGGACAGAAGTAAGTTTCCATTTCAAATGGTTTCATTTTTCTTTACTCCTTTAATAAATTTGATGATTTTACCGATAATACAAACCCTCTTATATGGAAATTTTAACTCAGACAATATCTTTCAAAAATTAATTTTTATAACCGCCCAGATGGCATTTTTTGCTAGTTTATGTAAAAATGTTTGTACAATAAATTAATGAATATAATATATGTTGTTACACTCTTAATTCATTTTCTTAGCGATTTAATAAATTTTATATCCATTAACGTAAGCATTAAATTGAATAATTGGCAGACCTGAGCATCTGGAAACCCCCCATCTAAAATTTTTGTTTTTAATTTTTTTTCTTTCTTTTAATGGATTATTATCAATTGCACACCAATCTATCAGATTGTAAAAGAAAAAAAAATTCAAAAAAGTTATTTATTTTTCGCGGTGCTCAGTTCCCCGTATAAGTTTATCGTAAATCGATCCCCCATATCAGAACCGCTACAAAATTTATTCATTTATTTATTTTATTGTTTTCCTTCAATGGATTATTATCGATTACACACCAATCTATCAGGTTTTTAAAAAAATTCTTAAATGTTCTTTATTTTTTGAGTTTTCAGGGGTGCTCATGCCGACATATAAGTTTATAGTTAATCGCTGCCCCATATCAGAACCGCTCGAAAGGAAACTGGCGCAAATGTGTCAAAGTTAGGGTGGCCCAGAAAAAACAGAACCCAAATTATTTATTTATTTTCCCATTAAACTAACCTTAAACCCCAACACCAACCCTAATCTCAAATCCTAACCCTAAACCCCCCTAGTTACAATTAACAGTTTTATTACAAAATTTGTGGGTTCTGTTTTTTCAGTGTCACCTTAATTTTGACACCTTTGTGCAAATTCAGCCCAACTGTTCAGGTAGAGCGCTCTTTTTTTTTTTTTACAATCTGATAGATTGGTGTGTAATCGATAACAATCCATTGCAGAAAAAAAAAAAAATTTTTAGCGGTTCCGATATGGGGGATCGATTTACAATAAACTTATAGGGGGAACTGAGCACCCCTGAAAACTCGAAAAATAAATAACTTTTTTGAATTTTTTTTTTACAATCTGATAGATTGGTATGTAATTGATAATAATCCATTGAAGAAAAAGAAAAAGATTTAAAAAATTTTAGATGGGGGTTTCAGATGCTCAGGTCCGATGAATTATTTTATTTATTTAATTTTTAAAAACAAAACAAAATTTATATAAACTCGAAGTAAAATGCTATTTTCAATCATCTAATATAGAATAGTATTCCTCTTATTGATGAATGTGTATTGTTTAAACATTGAACAAAATACTATTAATTTCTCGCTACAATTAATTTAAATAAATGATGAAAAATAACATTAGTAATATGAAATAACCGTAAACAAATTTTGAATTAAAAATAAAAGTAAACATCTTTTTTTAATTCCTAATAGGAATAAAATAATTTGAAATAAAAAATACTTGTTATATTTGTGAAGGTGCCGCGAAAATTAAAAATATATTTTATCTATAAATTTTTTCATGGTTGTATCATTTGTTATTGTATTTCGGTGACCTCAATTTAGATAGGGGACTTTTTTTTTTAACACCGCTTTTGTTTATACAAACCAAACTTCGGTTAAACATTGTTGAATAATGAATTTTAAAAGTATTGCGTCAATTATGATAAAAAATAAAGATTAATTTTTAGTTTAAGAAAGAAGCGCTAAGTGTTAAAAAAAACAAACACGTAAAATCATTTTTTTGTTTTCATTTTTTTTTTTTGTCGTCTGATTCAGACCTACTTGTATTTTTTTTTTTTAATCAACAAACTATTTTCTGTAAATGGTTGACAAGGTCCAAGGGTATATTTATGACAAATTAAAATTAAAAGATATTTCTTAATTTCTAAATAAATCACGGTCATCATATTTAGCGGAAAAGCATCGCTCAGAACTGGTTGTTATTTTAATTTTAATATTACTAATAAGGAATAACCGTAAACAAATTTTGAATTAAAAATAAATGTAAACATCTTTTTTAAATTCCTAATAGGAATAATAAAATTTGAAATAAAAAATACTTGTTATATTTGTGAAGGTGCCGCGAAAATTAAAAAAAAATTTATCTATAAATTTTTTTATCTATAAATTTTTTCATTAAAAATTAACTCTATTAAAACTTTAAAAATATTTTTTTTTACCGCAACGAAAACGGAAGTAGTCACGGACAAAATACCATAACTAATAATTTAATGTAATATTTAAATTAGTGGCTGTATCTTTATTTTTAAATTAATTTCTCGCAAAACTTTATACATGAAATAATTATAAATACAAATAAAAATTAAAATATCAATTAGAAACTGTTTAGAACTAAACATGCATTTATTAAAAGATTCCTTGAAAATTGGCTATGCAAATATTACAAACCAGATATTACAAACGCATCTCAATACTTGTATATAAAGCAATTTGTTCCTTTAATATTATGTATAACACAAATTGATTATAAATTAGGTTCTCATTGATAAACGCTAGAGTTTAGTTTGGAATATCTGACGTCAGCCGTGACGTAGTTTCGGCTTCAGACAAAAATGCAGTCTATCTCCATTATATATAGATATGAATGTCTCATAACAATTATCCATTCTTCTTTATAGTATTTCTGAGAATAATGCCAGTGCCCATCTTTCTAAGTAATTTGTCTTGGGTTATACCAGCTACAAGGAACGGCCATGAAGTGTGTAAAAAAAATAAATAAATAATGGAAAATTGAAAATTAGAAGACAAAGAATATATATTCTCCCATATACATATATATATATATATATATATATATATATATATATAAAATATATTTGTATATTGTATAAGTATTAACTTACCGGTGGGTATAAGAAGATCGTTGGAAGCGCACAATATCCAGAGGTTAAGGAGGAAAAAACAAATACAAAGTGCTCGATACAATGTAGAGCATAAATTTATTTAAGAATGGAAATGAGTAACCTACTTGAGTTTCATCGATAGATTCTTCAGGGTTACTTTTAAATTAA
>CM042146.1:17157925-17160425 GCA_023376005.1 Doryteuthis pealeii
AATAATAAACACTATGTTTGGGATTTAGTGCGACAAAGGGATCACCCAATCCAATGTAGATTATTAACGTCAAAGCATCCAAGATTTGGCGTGTCGGTTGCCGGAATCGCCCCCAACACCTATGGGCAGGCATGAGCAATGGTAAGAATTTATTTCGATCGCCGAACCACGCATGAAAATGGGTGGACCCGTTCTGATTAGTAAATGAGGAGTATGATCTCTTAGGCAGTCAGTGTTAACGACGACGTTTGGGCGAGGGAAAGCTGAAGATCAGTCGACTTGAATACCCGACGGATTTTTTAAAAAATTCAATTTTTCAAACTATTTAAACGCATATAATGGATGTCGTCTTCAATTTAAAGTTAATTCTAGTCGGATTAGAGGTTGAGTGGTTCGAAAACGCTGATCTTCTCTGCAAAATAGGCAACATAGAGTTTCCAGGGTACGTCATCCCAGTGAGAGGGACCGGAAGCGCGTTTGCTGTCTGCCTGAAAAGACGAAGGCAATTCAAAGAAAAACTGCATTGTACACTGTGTCATTGTGTACATTGCGTCAGATAAGTTCTCTGCATATGACTAGTGTTGTATACCCTTTTCTTACTTCTTACTTCTGGTCGTATTTTCTTCTGGTCGGCTTTTCTATTTCTTCATCTATCTTGGTCTGGTCTCTTCTAAGGTCTGGTTTCTGTTAGGGATTTCTTCTTATCAGAAGCCCTGTGTCATTGTTAGTTTTTTGGTAATAAACACAAGACTTCGATTTACTTTGATGTTACTTTATTTCAATCTCCAACCCAGACATCGGCGCAGGTGAGACTTACATACTACGAGCTCGGCTCCTACCTTCTAACTGAGGCTTACTTACTATCCTTAAACCGGAAGACAGGGTCTTCTATGCATTCCGGTTCTCACGATTTATCCCCGGAAGGCAAGGTGAGAGTGAGGTCAAGCGCCGTCACTCACTCTCAAGGCCATCAGCTGCACTAATCGCCATTATGTTTCTATACTACCTTATATAAGTATTAGGGATCTAATAATTATGTAACACTAGTTCGCGAGGTGGTAGATGCATATGAATCTGGTGCTTTTGAGGGGACGCAGGAATGGCTAGATTTCAGGTTGAATGTAGTGCCCTTATAATGAGATCGATAGTCTCTGTGGTATTAACTCAGAATGAATACTACCAAACATTCCGCGTCGACATACATCGGACTTTCGGGCGAGGGCAAACGGAGGCCATATGATGGAGTAAAATAATTGGGGTTGTACGTCTGGGGAGAACATATGGAAGCGTGAGAACGAGATCCCAACAGTTCTAGTCACCATTACTTGTCGAAGTGCATTTCCCCAGTATGCGGTTACGTTTCTGAAGCGCTGGACAATCGCAGCAAACAGAGGTTGGAAAGACAAAGCCTGCAACGCCCTACTAACCCGCAGGTTAACCGAAAAGGTGACCAGAGTTTGTCAGGAGAAACATGCAGGGCGAAATTGGTGTGTTCACTGACAATAATAAAAGGGTGGGTTGATGCGAGTTTCCTGGCTACGGGTATATTTGTCGCATACCCCACTTGTATGGACTGGGCACAAGGCCTCGTTTGTACGTGGGCCCACTCACAAGCCGAAGCTCGTGGGTGGGAAAGAACAAAAACTTCATCGATCCCTTCATCATTCCCCTACAAGGGGATGCCTCAGGAATCGACGCTATTATTAAACTCTCGACTAGTCCAGCGGCTGAAGCTCGCTGGGCCCCCGGCGTTAACAAGAAAACCTAATGTGCAATGAGTTTATAAAAAAAAGATACCAGTTTCCTGGCTACGGGAGTAGCATTAGAAGTTAACGTGAGAGAAGAAGAAGAAGAAGAAGAAGAAGAAGAAGAAGAAGAAGAATCCCAGTAAAAGACTACTGGTTCCAACACGATCATGAACCAATGTTAGCGAATTGTGGTTATAGACTGTACCGATAGACAGTGTTATATCTGATGGTCGACCTGATTTAATCCTTGTAAAGAAGGTCACACAACAGGTGTGTCTAATCATTGATACTATCGTCCCAGACGATTATCGTGTGACAATGAAAGTCATTTAGAGAATGACAAATTATGTTGAACTAAATGAACTATTTATGGACGCAAAAGAGACACGATTACTTGACATTCTTTTATTTTATTTTTTAAATTAATTTTTTTTATTTTTGAATTCAATCCCCTGCTAGGTTGACTTTAGGTCCGTGTATGGTTTTTGGTAACTTGACAACAACAGTTCACTTTCTCCCATATCGGAACTATGTCTTATTGTAGTAGGTTCATTTTTTACATTTTTTTCTTTTTATGTCGGATAAGGTGGATGTGTATAACAGAATTTTGCTAGTAGTACTTGAAGTGAGTGGAATTAAGTAACATGAGTTCATTAATTTTTTTTTTTCTAATTTTTAATTAAAAAAAAAAATGTTAATGTTATTTTTATTTTAAAAATGATTATTGGTGAATGTGGAAAAATATAAAAGTA
>CM042146.1:17165425-17172925 GCA_023376005.1 Doryteuthis pealeii
ATAATAATAATAATAATAATAATAATAATAATAATAATAATAATAATTACATTTTTTTAAAATAGAGGGGGATAAAATATGGGATTGATTAGATTTAGATGGCAGGTGACATTTGTTGATATGTCAGCATTTAGAAACTAGTTCACTTCTTTTGTTCAGCAATTTTTATCAGCATTTTGCAGAACATTATTTTTCTTCTAACCATAGCCCGTAGTTTTATTGGCCCCCTTTATATGTTTTGGCTCTTTTTACAATCTCCCATTTTATTATGGGAGTTATGTCCGTTTACAACTCTCCCCTTCCCCCCCCCTCTCTCTCTCTCTCTCTCTCTCTCTCTCTCTCTCGCTCTCTCTCTCTGTCTGTCTGTCTGTCTGTCTGTCTCTCTCTCTCTCTCTCTCTCTCTCTCTATATATATATATATATATATATATATATATATTATATATATATATATATATATATATATATTCGTGTGTGTACATTGTCAAGGTGATGGATTCACAATACATGTAATCTCTGTTTGGCCCATTTAACATGAGAAATGTGCACGCGTTGCATTTATCTACAAAGACGATTACCATGTGAAGGACATGCATTATTTTCAGGGTGACCAAGCACGCACATCACGCGGTTATCTGCCCACGAATTGTATCAATATATATGCAATAAATTACACCACAATTTGGAATTACCACATATGTTACACGATAGTCTAATACTTACACGTACTTGGTAAAAACTAAGAAAAACTAGTTTTCATCAGTGTGTACATTCCTGACGCTCTACACTCTTTCTATCTGAAGACTATTACAAAGAGAAAATAAAAAGTACATACACTTAAATTTTATCAATTTACTTATAAAAAAAAAATAAAAAACAAACCAAAACTGATTATTGTTTTTGGCCCAAGAACATGTATAAAATATATGATGCTGCCCTTGTAATGGTAAATTAAGTAGACAGCTGACATAGAGCAAAAGGATTCTAAAACAATCAATATGGATCCAATCAGAAATGGAATGATGAGACAATTCAGAAAATTGAAAAAATCACTAGGATGTCATAATTAGGGCTTGATTAGGTTCTGATGGTTGAAAGTAAGAAATCTAGGAAATTAAGTGTATACATTATCTGAAAAAACAAAACAAAACAGAAGAATGAAACTGAATTAGAGGGAAACGTGTGATGATTCATAATCATCATCATCATCATGTCGCGCTTTCAGCGCGGATATCCATGACAATCTCTCTCCATCCGTCCCTATCGCTCATCATTCTCGGGAGGTCCTCTATGCAGCATCCTGCATCCGCACAGAGCTGATCAATGTACGTTTTTGCTGGTCGGCCCACACTGGCTTGTCCATGTGCTGCCTTCCACAGGAGGACGTCGCTTATGAGTTCGTCCTTGCTTCTCCAGTAGTGTCTCGCGTGTCTTGTCCGTCTTACTCGGATGGTTTGTGTAATATGTAGTAGGTGGCCGTATAGCTGTTTTCTCGTAGGGTGTTGTTTCCATGTCTTGTTCAGGATCTGATTCATAATAATAATCTGCAATTAAACATGACTTTTCCTATTAGCAGTTTCCAGAATACGTCAACTGCATCTTTTGTAGAGAGATGACAGCCACCCCCCCATCCTCCCATCTATCTATACATATATATAGGGCAGTTGTGTGTATGTACTTATGTATGTGTATGTGTATGTCCAGAGGAAACTACAAAAATAAAACAATTAACAACAATGTAAATATATATACACACATTCATTATTAACAGAGCTTGCTTTTTGTGTAAAAATAATGAAGATTTTATTCATATCTGGGAAGATATTTTAAAAATTAGGATTTGAATTGTAAGAAAAGGGAAAGTCAAATTAGAAACTATTTAGAAAATGATAAACTGAGGGGGTATAATCGAAAAATAGAACAGCTTTAAATCTAACTCTTCCATCATTTTCCATCACTCCCGTCTCTCATTTTTCATCATTTATCTATTTAGTTAGATTATGAAGTTATTTAATAAAATTACAGTTCTTTCGTCTTGTTTATGGATTTCTTTTAAGATTTATACCCGAGATTTTTGCTCAGATTCATTAAGAGAAAACCAAACAATTAGAAATCAATAATACTAAGCATATATTTATTAAAATCAAATTCTTAATATCAATATGCAAATTAGCCTTCTCGTTCACCCTGTAAACCGCTATTTTGTTGAATATGTTATTAGTATGTAGATTAATCCAACAGTATTAATAAGGTATAACAATTTTATCAATAATTGAGTTTTAAATAAAAATAAATTCATGGTGAATGTGACGTCAATAACTAAGGGGATTGTGACTTGAGTAGTGATTTAGTTTCGGTTACAGACAAACAAACACACAATCTCCATCATAATAATATATATATATATATATATATATATATATATATATATATATATATATATAAAAGTAATTGGTAATTTGCTTGAAGCATTGTTAAGTATGTTATAAAATAATAAAATTCGAAGGCAATACAATGCTTCATCCTCAGAGTTTATTTTCTGAAAATAAACTCTGAGGATGAAGCACTAGCTTTGAAATCGATTAGACATATAAAACATCTTTTTGTCTTTATTTTTTACGCATTGTATTGCCTTCGAATTTTATTATTTTATAATATATATATAATATATATTATATATATATATATATATATATATATATATATATATATATACAGGGTTTATATGTTCATGATTAAAACATAAATCAATTATGCTATATATCAAATGAATGTGGAGACATTAAGAGGAAATGAACTGAAAATGAACTCGTTGAACCGATTTCCAATCCGGTGCCAGGTTGTTTACATTTCCCATAGCGCTAATACATTTGGGAAAAGTATGAGTCCAGCTACTCTCCCTCCAGTTATAGGTAAATATTATGCCATACTGTGATCTTTATCCTTGGCTAGGTAACCAATCTAGAAGAAGGAAAACTCTAAATTCAAACATGTTAAACTCCGCTTGTTTAATATATATATATATATATATATATATATATATATGGGAGTAAATATGGAAATTAAATCCGACAATATAAAGAAAATTTGAAAAAACAAGTATTCCGAAATTGGGATGAATTTAATAATCGATGTTTAAAACATTTCGGTTACATTGAACCTTCATCAGGATGTCTCTTGGGGTGAAGAAAATGATGGATGTTTTTATATGTGACAGGAGATGAAAATCTTTTTAGTTATGTAACTGTATTTGATCAGCGTTTTAATTTTGAAAGGCAAGTCATTCCCACTTTGTTTCCCTATGTTCTCTTAAAAATAATCAGTCCATTAATACTTTTTCTCGTCTTTTGCATTTCTTCGAGTGGCGTCACGCGTCATGACACCTTCGCGTGAGTAGATCGCGACTTGCCTTTCAAAATTAAAACGCTGATCAAATACAGTTACATAACTAAAAAGATTTTCATCTCCTGTCACATATAAAAACATCCATCATTTTCTTCACCCCAAGAGACATCCTGATGAAGGTTCAATGTAACCGAAATGTTTTAAACATCGATTATTAAATTCATCCCAATTTCGGAATACTTGTTTTTTCAAATTTTCTTTTTATATATATATATATATATATAATATATATATATGAAAAGAAAATATTTTAAAAATATAACAAACACAGTATGTTATGATCAGGAAACAATTTTTAGTGTCAATACTTAAGTATTTCGGTATTTTATACCATCTTCAGGACACTGTTAGGTGAGGAACAAAATGAAAGATGTTAAGTGTATAGTGGTTGTGTGAATCTGATGCTGTTAACCGTTAATTTTCATATGCGCGTTTGTTTACGAAAAGCAAATGACGTGATCAATGCATGTGCAAAATGGTAACAGCATCAGATTCACACAACCACTATACACTTAACATCTTTCATTTTGTTCCTCACCTAACAGTGTCCTGAAGATGGTATAAAATACCGAAATACTTAAGTATTGACACTAAAAATTGTTTCCTGATCGTAACATCCTGTGTTTGTTATATTTTTAACATATTTTCTTTTCATATTGTCGGATTAATTTCCTCATCGTATTTCCATATATATATACTAGCAAATATATGCACCCTCCGGGTGCAAGTATTTAAGTTTTAATATAATAAAATATCATGTTAAATTAGAAAGGCTAATGAAACTGAATAAAAATGCAGATAAAAATATTTGGAACAGAGGGGGTATGATTGAAAAATAGAACAACTTTGAAACTAACTCTTCCATCATTTTCTATTACTCGCGTCTTTCATTGGTAAATTTTCTTAATTTAACTATTTAGTTAAAATAGGAAGTAAAGAATAAAATAACAGTTATTTCTTCTTGTTAATGGATTTCTTTTAAGATTTATCCCCGAGATTTATGCTGATATTCAATAAGATAAAACCAAACAATTAGAAATCAATAATATTAAGCATATATTTATTAAAATCACATTTTTAAGATCAATATGCAAATTAGCCTTCCCATTCACACTGTAAACCGCTATTTTGTTGTATATATAAATACAATTGCATGTTATTAGTATGTAGATATGGTCAACAGTCTTAATGATGGAAAACCATTTTATCAATAATTGAGGTTTGAATAAAAATAAAATCATTGAGAGTGTGATGTAAATAACAAAGGGAATTGTGACTTGTATATTAATATAGTTTCGGTTACAGACAGACAAACCCACAATCTCCATTATAATAGGATATATATTATATATATATATATATATATATAATATATATATATATATATATATAATAACATTAACTTTATCCCATCAAAAATGGAATCAGTAATGAAATAAATGTGTGTGTGTGTGTGTGTGTGTGTGTACGTGTACATGTACGTGTGTGTACGTGTACGTGTGTGTGTATGTGTAAGCGATGAAATTGAAATACAAGCATTTCTTTTACGAAATAGATATTAGACCAGAAAAATTACCTGAGTAAATATATCGACAATAATATTTACAATTAATTAGATTATATAAATAATTAAATAATCTTTCCCATTAAATTAATAATAAGAATATTTTAAAAAGTATTCATAACAAGAAAATTAAATAAATTTATTTTAAAAATTACGATGAAACCTAAACGCTAGAATTCTTTTACGTCGTAAAACTTCCATTAGGTATTTTTGCCTACATCAAATATTTCAGAAAATTAATAAAAGTAAAAATGTATTCGGTATTATTTAAATTTATATTAATCCTTTTATTTGTTTCCAATAAAAATCAGATATCTTTCAAAAATAAATACTGTTTATTAAGGTTCGGATTTCTGGAACGAAACGAATATTTAGTTTTATATTATTCTTATACAAAGTTCAGTGAATTAATGTAACAGACTTCAAAGTTACTTAGAGATAATTATCAATGAACTCATTAATCTACCCCTATTGGTATATATAAGGGTATATGTAAAGTCATCAGGGTGGACTATTGTCGGTATCAGCCCGACAGCGAGGGAGTCTATCCCCTTTTCATTAGAGCTAGACCAAGGGCATTGTTTGGACATCTGAGGGGGGGGGGCGTCACACCTATCCGCAGCTCCTCACTTTACCGCGCATATCCTATGCTATACGCTGAGTTGGCGAAGGCCGGTATCAAACCAGGTACCTTGTGGTTCCTAATCGAACGCTCTACCGACTGAGCTAAACCAGCCTTTATAATGCTATCAAATTTACGTCTATAGAAAGCATGGTTTGTTTGTATGGATTTTATAGCATGTAAACGCGTGTTGGGTATTTTATGCCGAATAATTTGTTTTATTCAATTTTGAGGGTTACTTTAAAAAAAATTATGTTATAAGGTGTGTGCTAAACGCCCACTTCTACTTATAGACTCGCCGAGAACCATATGACCAACCTATTGGCCAGTCACTGGCAGTGCTCTGCTACTGATATTGTTATTTATACCGGCTGTTCTGGTCATACCTACGCACATTGCTTTGAACCTTCGTGGACGACGGAACATAGGATTATATCACTGGACCTTTGACACTACGTAGGATTCCATAACTCAGGACTTATTCACTTACCAAAGGATTCTATAGTTCAGGACTTACTTACTTTAAGTCCTTTTCAACTGGCCAACGATGGCGGTCAGAAACTTAGCAGGTTATGGGATCCTACTTAGTGTCAAAGGTCCAGTGATATAATCCTTTGTTCCGTCGTCCACGAAGGTTCAAAGCATTTGTTGCATAGCGCGTCGTCACTGTACTAAATTGCAATAGTTTTATCTTCGTTGTAAGGGATGACAATAACACCAAAGTTATCCTCCAGAAGTTTATTGAAATAAATTCAAGCTACTTAACTTCGAGAGAGAGGGTCAGTTTAATTAATAGATTCAGTCTTTACACTTTCGGTCCTTCAATTAAATTTCTGGGCGACAAGCTTTTTCAGTTGGTAAATATTAAGTCTAGCTTTTCTGACACCAACTACACGAGGTCCCGCTCGGCCGACTACTGACCCCGATCACCTCACTCTCTCTTCGGGTGACTGCTTCCGGGGTTGACTGACGACTGACCTGTCTCGGGCCCTCGGTTCTTTTATATTCATAGCTACACCCACGTATTTTTATCTCTTGATCTGATAACGGGCAGGTGTAAAAACTTCTTTGTTTAATAAAACCGGAAATTCATATTTCCCTTTGTACAATATATAACACATTGTGCGTAGGTATGACCAGAACAGTCGGTATAAATAACAATATCAGCAGCAGCGCACTACCAGTGACTGGCCAATAGCTTGGTCACATGGTTCTCGGCGAGTCTATAAGTAGACGTGGGCTTTTAGCACATACCTTATAACACAAAAATCTCAAAAAATTAAAGACATTTTTAGACACATTTTTACTAACACATTTCATTTTATTTTATCCATAGATGTGACCCTACAAGGTACTACCACTCCGGATCACTGTGTACCTGTGAGTAATGATGAGGTACTAAACAATCCCCAGCACCCAGAATTGGAACTTGACCATCAGATTCAGTTTAACATAATATCCATGATACTAAGACTGTCAGTCATTTCCTTCTAGCACCTATATTATAAAACTAGTGGGAGGCGCGTGGTGTAATGGTTAAAGTCATGGGATTTGGACTCGTCGCCCCGAGTTCAAATCCTGGATGTGGTAATTGCATTTCACTTAGCGCTAATACCCTTGGAAAAGTTATGAATTCTACTCTCCCTCCAGCTATGGATAAATAGTAGGACAGACTAGGCTCTTTAACCTTGGTTAGGCAACCGGTCTAAGAGAAGGAAAACTCTGAATTCAAACCTGTTGAACTCCGCTTAAGAAATTGACCTTGTGTCGCTTCCTGTTCCTGCAGAGGGGTTGGTAAATATATATATTATAAAACTGGTTGAGTATTTGCTATAAGGGCAATATGGTTTGGACAATCATATAGGGGTGAGGGGTTGATGTGAACAGTGGAAGCATGTCCGTCTAGCTA
>CM042146.1:17182925-17185425 GCA_023376005.1 Doryteuthis pealeii
CAACGCATAATCACTCCATTCGAAGTAAGAGCCGTAACGTAAGTAAAGTGGACACGTCATCTCTTCATTCGGAAACGAGTGACAGAACGTAACGAGCGTTGACACGTCATCGCTCCATTCCGACAAAGAGAGCGTAGTGTAACACACTGTGGACAATTCGAACATTGCTCATTGTCTGAAAAAGCTCGGAAAATTATGCAAATTGGCTGGCTGAGTGACCACGTCTTATGTTGTATACCCTTTCTTTACTTCTATTATTATTCTGCTAATCTTTGGTATCTTACGTTCTTCTAACGTCTGGACTTGTCTATGCTTCTATTTCTCTGTTCTTGCAGGTTGGTCGTTCTTGATCCATTTCTTCTTCTAGGTCAGTCCTGTTGCCAAGACATTCATCAACCGCAAAACCATATTATTTATTTAAACCTTTATTTACTAAACTAAACATATTTCTCTAACTAACTAGCGCGCGTGTGCAGTGAGCTCCAGCTAAGGCCTTATCTGCCTGACGTCCAAGCTGAAACTGAGAGATAACCAGGTCCCACATGACTTCACGTATTTCGAGGGCTTTCTGTAATATTCCATGGAAGGTCCCGCCCGTGATATGAAAAGGGGTCATCCCTTCAGAAATACAGGGGGTTGACAATAATCTATGCATAGATTATGTAACAATTCTCCAATAACAACAAAGCTGAATGTGTTCGAATTTTTACCTATTTGCCGCAATAATTATGCACCAACGGAATTATTTCAATAGATATATGAGTTAAAATGTTTCTATCCCATGCTAAAAATATATACACCATTTTAAGGTTATAAGTATCTATGCATACTTGATTATAATTAATTTTCACACAGTTATGAGGTATCAAGTATTCTTCTCCAATACTAGAATATATGCCCGTTGGTTTAGCTCAGTCGGTAGAGCGTTCGGTTAGGAACCACAATGCTCCTGGTTCGATACTGGCCCTCGCCAATTCAGCGTATGGTTAGCACAGGGATCTGTGCGGTAAAGTGATGAGCTGAGGGTAGGTGTGGCGCTACACCCCATACGCTAAAATAATCTCCTTGGTCTAGCGCTAGTGAAAAGGAGATAGACTTGTTCGCTGTATGGCTGATACCGACATTAGGCCGGCCTGACGATTTTACTTTTACCACTCCGGGACAAAGTGAATATGGAATAAGGACAATGAAGGGGTACTCCATACTCGCCATATTTCAGGAAGTGGTGTTTAATCTTCAAATGCGGTTTAGCGTCATACCCAATACACCCGTTTATGGGATATTGTCTATCTGCTGGGGATGGAGTGGGTTTATTCATAGTCCCAATATTACAGTTAGTATTAGTAGTAGTGACTTGGTTGACATCCTTCCGTCTATGAAAGACGATGGAGTAGTGTCAAGGTTTTTGATAACTTGAACAACATAGCCTGGGCGGTTTCATATGGAGGATGAGCTGTTGCCCGTGCAGTAAATCCCCCCTCTCCGCACTGCTGCTGTGATCCAAAGGAAAGGTAAGGGACCAATGCAGTTTGGCAACGGTAGTGTCACAGGAGTTAATGGCTAGCACTGGATTTCAGCATCACACCACCTTAGGGACTCCAGCTCCTGATTTATTTTCGGGGTTTACTCCCTTAGCCTTTTCTTGAGGGCAACAGAGGTTCTGTGTCGGACTTCTTGAGTTAATGGGTTGCCGACCAAAGCTAAGGAGCCCATTTCAAACCCATTTGGGGATTTATGCGAGTAGTAAGTACCCCAATCTTACTACTATCGATGTTCCTGAAAAAGAATTGAGGTTGGAGATATGGTATATTTTGCATTTGTGTGTCAGATAAGCAACAGTACCCTTAGGTCCTTTGGAGGGGGGGGGGCAGGATAAGTCCACTGGAGGCGTCAGGGTATTTCTGATGTTCCCTTTGTTTATACACATGTATACGTGAGACCCACTTGTTCTTGTACACGTGTGGTTATACCAGCGCTGTTGGATTATATAAGTTACAACTTAGTATAAGTCAACATACCATTTAAGACTTTCAAACATTCACCACGAGTAGAATGTGACATAAGGTCGCAAGTATGCGCAATTCGTAAGTATATTGTGGTATATCGACAGGCCCTACTAGTTATACGAATAATGTTTTCTTTTACAATTTGTTCTTAGATCAAACGAAATACTACGAATGTTATGAATGAAACAGATACCAGTGGAGATAAAGTTAATTGACCGCAACGAAGAACCACTTGTCTTGTAAGTTGATACCTTTCCCTGACCACTCGATGAAGTGTGAAAGAATTTGCTAAATAGAAACGCCGACTACGAGATAAACAAGACAACGTGCCAACCGCTGATACACGACTGAACGAGTCTTAATAGTACCGTGTGTTTTGAAGACGCGGTGGGCCCCACAACATAACGTCACGTATACTATACGATTGGTAGTGTAGAGAAAAGGCAATACATTACACCAATATTACAGTTAGTATTAATAGTAGTAGCAGTTGG
>CM042146.1:17190425-17222925 GCA_023376005.1 Doryteuthis pealeii
TGGCAATCTATTAATTAATTACCAATTAATTAAAACTACCCTAATTATTAATTATGGTGGTGTGTTAAAAGTAAAAATAATAATAATAATTATAATAATAATAATGTTTATATTGGAGGTATATATTTATCTAAACGAAAAATCCCCACGTAAGCATAAATTCTTTAGATTATGGAATTTAATATATATAATCGGAATTTTAAATTTCACAAAATAAAATGATACATTTAATAAATAAGATTCCAGTTTTTGAAAAGTTCGGCAACAATTTCAAAAACTTAGATAAATAAAACAATGGTTGGCCTTGACTCCAAATGGAAAGATACGAGCTAGGCTGGCACAATACCATTTAGACACGTAGGCAATAGTATCGAGTGGCTGGCCAATCAGAGACATATGTTAGGGGTGGAGAGGTCTGGATCCCATAAATCACAGACCGACAGACGAGTTAGAAGAGAGAGACAGCGGGAGAGACCGGGACAGAACGAAGACCGGAGAAGAGAGCTTGCCATGGCTCTGGGCCCTTGATAAAACTTTACCGATACACTCTGATGCCTTGCCACTCGGTACATAATTGATAACTTAGCCAAAGACTAGCTGTAGATCGCCAATCAGCTGACAAGAAATCACCTCGCTCCTTTGTAAAATAAATGTATGTAAGTTGTACATAATCATCAAAAAGGCGTTGTGTTCAATTGTTTTGTTGATCCGTTGACAGCTTTTGGTTATTTAATCTTATTTCAGCCGAGTTGGTAAAAGGAACGAAACCAGCTCTTTTTCAGCCTTCCTGTAAATCAACAGACAACATAAGAACGGGAGGTTGGAACGGGCGGTTTCGACGACTGTAGTACTGTGCCGGAGCATCGTTCCCATAACATAATTCGAACCCTGTGTCCCAAAATATGTTATTATATTAGTGCCGCGACCAGGTGATACATACAGTGAGACGGTGCCCGACTTCATAGTATTATAATATACTGGGGTTTTCACGTTACCCAATCAGCATATAATGTCGTATACCTTTCTTACTTCTTACTTTGGTCGTCTATTCTTCTGGCTGGCTTTGCTTCTGATCGTCTATCATCTATCTTGGTCTGGTATATCTTCTATGGTCTGGTCTTCTTGGGGACTCAGGTCTGGTTTCTGTTAGAGATCACTCCTTATCAGAAGCCCTGTGTTATTATTAGTTTTTAGGTAATAAACACAAGACTTCGATTTACGTTGATGTTACTTTATTCCAATTCCCCAACCCAGACCATCTGCGCAGATCAGGCTCACGTGTTGCTAGCTTGGCTTCTAACTTCTAACTGACTAACCGAGTTGCTTACTCCTTAAACCGGAAGAGGGCCTTCTATGGGGTTCCGGTTCTCACGATTCACCCCGCAAGGCAAGGTCAGAGTGAGGTCAAACGCTGTCACTCACTCTCAAGGCCATCAGCTATACTAATCGCCATTATGATTTCTACAATGCCTTATAAAAGCATTAGGGATCCAATAATTATGTAACAGGTGTTCCATAACAGTATCGAGATTGAAGCTGTATTTAACAAGATAGGAATAAACAATAAATGTATCGTTATTTTTTCTCAGAATACAAGGTGTGTCAAGAAGTACAGATTTTAAAGCTGTATTTACCAAGATAGAAGTGAAGACTGGATGGAACGTTGATTTTTCAGAATACAAGGTGTGTCAAAAAGTACCCAAAATTTCAACACATTTGTGACAGACCTTCTATAAAAAAATATATTCTCCTAATCTGACAAAAGCATTAAATAAATTAATGAATAAATTCAAATGAGAAGAAAAAAAACCTACATTTTTGTTCCATACTTGACAGCCAGTAGCTTTTGACACTGTAACCTCGTGTTTTCTCACCAGGCCAATCCTGGAAAAACATATACTTTCACATAAACTAACATACTGGAACTTCTCCACTTTGAATGTTACTGGACTGAAAATGACTCTTTCTAATAGCCCGCTACAATTTTTGGTGTTTAATTCGGTTTAATATATGTATATAGTTGCACAAGACTTTTACGATCAAAGTCATGCAACATTTCAAACGATTACTATGATATATTAACATATATATATATATATATATATATATATATATATATATATATATATATATATATGAAATAGATATTTTTAGAAAAAACAAACAAATGATATTATAATTCGCTGGCAGAAATCTGTTTCGACCGTTTATTAAAGAAGTCTTCATGAAGAGCGAAATGTTTGTGATAGAAAGACGGTGTGAGTAAACCGTTACAAACAAAAGTGGTACAAACGAACGTTCATGTTCGAAGCCGGAATTTTTTTTTTAATTTTGAAAATGAATTTTCTGTTTTAAAAAATTAAAATAAATTTTTTTTAAAAATCAGAAGCATTATAACCCACAAAGAAAACTCAAAAGAGTTTGTTGTAAATATATATAAAAATGTATCAAAAAAGTTCATGATGAAGACTGCTTTAATAAAAGGTCGAAACAGATTTCTGTCAGCGAATTATAACATCATTTGTTTGTTTTTTCTAAAAATATCTATTTCATACTGTCGGATTCACTTCCATTTACTTTTCATATATATATATATATATATATATATATATAGAGAGAGAGAGAGAGAGAGAGAGAGAGAGAGAGAAGAAAGAGAGAGAGAGAGAGAGAGAAGAGAGAGAGGAGAGAGAGAGAGAGAAGTGATATTTCTTTACACGATTGTGTGAAAGTAAATCTCACAATACCATTGATATGTTCGCACATTTATCTCCCCTTTTTTCCCAATGGCTGAACATCGTATCAGCTTCAATTATTCACACTCCACATTCTATCATAATTGCTAAAGAGTAAATTCTCTTCGGTCACTCGGGTTTATATTTCCGTTTTGTAATAACATATCTGAACGATTCACAGACAACTAAAACGCGCGCATTAGGGAAGGCAGAAACTGGACCAAGAATGAAAATTTTGATTAAAATCCTTCAACTGTATTTTGTGGTTTTAAACACACCTGCCACGTTGTGCGTGGCTTTCCTCTTTCGTTCGTTCGCAGCATTTGCCTTTCAATCACTCACCCATACCTCCCGTGTATAACGTAGTTAATCATAAACGCGGTCTTAATATATAGTATATTTTCTTGTTCTGTTTCTTCTTTCTGCTTTGTAAAATTTTTCTAAAAAGAATGGGAAGGAGGAGGAGGAGGAGAAGAAGAAGGGGAGGAGGAGGAAGGGGGAATAAGGGGGAAATGGAAGGTACAAACGAGCTAATTTATATGCTGCGTTCTTATTTCCGTTTTCCTCGTGAATGAACCGAACTATTCGATCAACTCCTTCAGAGAAAACGGATTCCGTTTGATTGACGAATGGGAGATATTTCGCTTGTCACGTTGGTAAGCTACATTCTAAAAAGAATAAAATTAATGCAATAAGAAGTCTAATCGAAAACATGTTTCGTTTTTTTTTTATTATTATTCAAGACAAATAGCAAGCTAATCTCGTTTGAAAGACGAGTAAATATACTTTATCTATTCTATACGACCAAAGAAAGATATATATCTAAATTTACGATAGGCTTTGAGAAAAACATAGTTTATTATACAGAATTGTATCTCGGCCTGTTAAATATAAAGCCCTGATGTTCCATTCAGTTGAATTTGGGCTTTGGTGAGGCTTTTCATAAAGAATTCGTCTGGTAGAAAATACTTCGTTGCTTTTTTATTGTCTTTCTTAGGGCTAAGATGTGGTTGGTATTATATTAAAAGTCGACTTTCTTCTAGACCGGTTACACTTCTGTAAGTAAAAAAAAGCCCAGTCTGAACGACTATTCATCCATAGTTTGGTTAGCTGGTTGGATATTTTACGGCATGTCAACCCTTCTTGCGTTATTGTATATCTAAGAATGTTGTATTGTCCTCGCCCGGAAAATGGAACTTCCGGCCGAGGGACAAAGAGAAAGATAAAAATATATATTTAAAAAGAAAGAGAATGTGGAACAGATAGTTTCCGGTCAAGGAAGCAGGGTGAAGATAAAGAGATATATAAAAAAGGTCCGTTATCAGATCAAAAAGATAAAAATGTGTAGGCGTGTTGTCAATACAAAAAGCCAGAGGGTCAAGCCGACAGGATCAGACGCCGGCCCGGCAGCAGAAAGGACACTTCATGTCTCCCGTCAACAAAACACCCCTCGGGCACTCATTGTGAACACTGCGCTCTTGGCTAGCCACCGGCATTTTCAATGTGAAGCCCGGTGCCCCTCACCTACCACACACCGAAGAAAAATAAACACGGGTCTTATATTGTGTACATACGTATCTGTTGTTATTGAAGCCCAGTAGTTGGTAAGGCTGACTACTACATACATCGCTTTTGGGTTAGTGACGATATCCGCTACGATACGTACGCCGATTTAGCAGCGTGAATTTGAAGAAGCCGCTATATAACATATATAGAATTTGATGCCAGTATACAACAAGAAGTGTTATTTTAATCATTATTAATGAGTATTCAATCTTTCTTTTAACACAATTTTCAAAACACATGTTTTTTTTCTATCTAATCAATAAATGGAACAATAACAGGTACTAGCACTCAGGGACAGAGTGGACCTCCGAGTAATAATGATGACGTGGTACTCCACATTCCCCAGAGCTAAAGAATTAGAACTTCACAATCAGACAGAGTTAAACATCATACACAAAACATAAACTTCTAGCATATATATGATAAAACAGTTGGGATTTGCCATAAGGGCATTAGGAGTGGACAATCGTATAGGTGCTAGGGTTTGACGTGACCAGCCGATTGATCGGGATGGGGGGCTATCCGACAGGCCGACTAGCTAAAGTAAAGACCAAAGTCGTGTGGACTGTTCAATCACCAGTGTCACATCCTTAAGAATCTCGGGTTGCCACCACGGGCCAACAGGTGGCCCCGTTATGGTGAGCTTATACCACTACAAAGATGCAGTTGGTGTATTTTAAAGTTATCCCTAAGAGGGCTAACATGAATTCGTATGGAAGAAAATATTTCGCTGTTTTTTTTTTAACTTTCTTTTTTAGAGCTATAACGGGGTTCGTTTTATATTTAGTCGAGATTTCTTCTAGTTCGGTTCCACTACGAAGATTAAATAGTCCAGTCAGAACGACCATCATTTGGAAGCTAATTTCTTGTGGTTTGTTGTTTCCACAATTCTTTAAGATCACAAGCATCTATCTTGTGGAACTCCCATTAAGGTTATTCTATATATGCTTCGTTATGGCCCAAGTAGTGCAGCCGTATAGTAGCACTGATGCAACTATGGTTTGGAAGAATTGTCACTTTGGCTTATTAGTGAGATTTGGTGTGTGGACAATTTGTTATCATGACAAAATTTTTCTCTCTTGGACAATTCATATTTATGTAAATTTTTGGTGTCAGTTTTGTGTATTTTTTACGTAGCGGCTTTCTTCGCTACTCTAAATCGTGTAAGTAAGTAGTCGTTGGTCACGTAGCGAAGTATGTGTAGTAGTCAGCTACTACCGACTACTGGACTTCAATAAACAACAGACACGTATGTACAAGGATAGGGCCCTTCTTTATTTTCTTCGGTGTGTGGGTGGTAAAGGCGCAGAGCTTCACAATGAAAATTCCGGCGGCTGGCGAAGAGCGGCGTCGAGTGTTCACTGTCGAAAATGCCCGAGGGTTGACGGGAGACCGAGATGATGCTATCGGCTGTTCGCTGAGGTCTGTCTGACTGTCGGTTCGACCCTCTAGCTTTTGTATTGACGACACGCCTACGCATCTTTATCTTGATCTGGTTTTTACATCTGCTCATATGCCTACGCATTTTTATCTTTTGATCTGATAACGGACGTTTGTTATACATTTCTTTATCTTCTCCCTGCTTCCTTGACCGGAAAGCCTCGCTTTGTTTTCCTCTTTTTTTAAATATATATTTTTATCTTTCGCTTTGTCTTTTTCCCGGAAGTTCCGTCTTCCGGGCGAGTACAATACAACATATTCACTTTGCTGATGTCATAGTCTCAACATCCCGTTATTCTTTATTCTGATACTCTTTACCTTATCTATTGAACAAGATCATTTGACTTTCCTTACAAAAAGCAATTATGAAAGACATATATTTGCGCAACTCCTCCGCCAGGAACGATACAAGGTCAATTTTAAATGAGGTTTAGCAAACCTTCAAGACCGGTTGCCATACAGAGGTTAAAGAGCCCAAACTTCCCTAGCATTTACCCATAGCGCCAAAGGATAATTTATACTTTTCAGAAGGATATTAAAACTATGGCAAATGGAAACAGCATCTTCTAGCATTTGAAACCGGGTTGACGTGTCCATTTCTAACAACAATAACCATTACACCACACGCACTCCCTAAACATATCTATGTAAGTATTTACAGTTCAATGTGAAGCAACTACATACATGAATTAAATTAAAAGTTTTATTTTGAATAAATGCTCAGAAGAAGAAACACTTTTAAAGAAAATGCTGTAACTCAATAATTCCGAAAAAAAAAAACATCTGGTCATTCAGATTTTGGTTCTGTAATCCACATCTACCTTCACTCCTCTAAAACATTCCCTGTCGAATATTCCGACTACACCTCTGCATAGTGGTAACACCCCAACCTATGGGCCATCTGTTGGCGGTGGGTGGTGACCCGTGATGTTTAAAGATGGTAAACGAGTGCTGTGTACTCGCTTTCTTTACTTTCTTACTTCTATTCTTCTAGCGTCTCTTCTAGTGTCTGGACTTCGTCTTGGGGACTTCGTGTCTGGTCTTCCATTGGGGATTTCTCTTTATCAGAAGTCCTGTGTCATTGGTAGTTTTTAGATAAGAACACAAGACTTCGATTTACTTAGATCATATTTTATTCTGAAATCCCCACCAGACAACCTGCGCAGATTGAGTCGGCACTGTGCATAACACGACTTACCCCGTCGTGGCTTTGGCCGATCTGACTAAAACCTATTTCTAATCTAAACCAGAAGAGGGTCTGCTCCACCGATTCTCACGGTATCCACCGGAAGGAAGGATCAGAACTGAGGTCAAGCCTTGTCATTCAATCCTTCAAGGCCGCCGGCTGAACTTATAACAGCCATTTTGGTTCCTACACTACTGTACATAAATATTAGGAATCTAATAATTATGTAACATGAGTAGCAGAGTAGTCCATGTCTTGCAACACTACCATTTGTCCTATACATGGTCTAGATAAGCTGTCGGAGAAACTACTTCCAATCATACGGATGGTCACATCAAGCCCTAGCACCTATATGATTATCCCGACTGTCTTACGCTTATGGCAAATTTCCAAGCCTTTTTTTATCATATATGTGTAAGAAGGCGGTGACTGAGAGTTTAGTGTACTGTTTATGACGGTAAAAAAACATATGGTGGTGAGGTTCAAATTCTGGAGCTCTAGGAAGTGTGTGAGGTCCTCCATTATAGCCATTACTCGCAGATCCACGTTTATCCGGTGTAGTTGTTATATACTGGCATCAATTTCTATATGTTATATACTGGCTTCAAATTCACGACCCTACTTCGTGTATCTGCATACGTAGCGGGTATCGTCACTAACCCTAGACGATATATGTAGTTGTCGTTTAATGAAATCTACAACACATGCGTATAGTAGGAGTTTTGACTATTTCTTTAATCTCTGCCGTGGTGTGGGTGGCGAGCATTGACAATGAAATGACCGAGGGTTGACAATGACTACTACTATTAAGATGACTGGCGATGTTGAGGTAAAGGGGTGGCTGGTGGCGTCTCACCGCCATTGGCCACGACGGACCGTGTCGACGGTCGCTCCTTTTGCTCTGTTCGCCGTCCGCTATCTGCTGACTGCCTCGCCTGGGATCCCTGACTTCATTTTATACATATCAAACGCTTACGCGTTTTCTTTTGTTATCTTTATCAGCGGACAAATCTATTTCCGAACTTATTGTTACCCATCCTTCTTTGTTCGCTTTACCCGGGAAAAGTCCTTTGTTACTCTTTTCGTCTTCTCCCTGCCTCAATCCAACCGGAAGACCCTATTTCCGTTTTCACCTTCTTTTAAATATCTTCAATATACAAAAAAAAAACATATTCAATATACAAAAAATAAAAGAAAAAAAAAATGGAAATACTATAACACAAAACAATGCTAAGAATAGCCACCTGAAATGTCTGGACACCTCCCGATCTTGAGAGATTGGGAAACCCCAAACTACGTACCGGCATCGTGACAAGGAAGCATCTCGATAAGGGGCAGACACCGATGCTCCTGCGGAAATCAGTTTCAACTATAAGGACCAATTGACAGAAGGGGTGGGCTGGATACACATCCTCATGGAAAGACAGGCCGATGATAGCTGTAAGAAGCTTGAGGTAAGTTGTCTCGAGCCCTCCATTCTGAAGCGACACATGACGGACGCCATGGAAACATATCCTACATTGAAGTCTGACCTGTGTGGCATCGCCTGTATGTCAAAGATTTCATGTGTGACAGGGTACATAAAAACAAGCTGGTTCAGCGGGCCATCTGCATGCTCACAACTGCTCACATCTGGATTACTTGTAGAAATGGCCTTCTTCTGTCAAGAAGTGGCAATCACTATATAATACCCATCAGGGTCCCTTCTATGGGCTAAATGGATCAAAAAAGTGATTTGAAATGTGTTACCTTATTTTTTCTAAACGTTTTCGGTATAAAGTAATCCATGTCTTTTCGTGTCGTAAAACCCAACCAGCCAACATCTAAACCGTATACGTTATGGTACTATACATTATATATTACTGCGCAGATATATTAGTACTGAACTGTTGCAGTAAGGTTCACGGGAAGAGTCGCGTAGGACAATATATTTAAAAAAAAAAACACTACTGAAGCTGTGGGAGTGTCGAAACTTTAGTGAGTTTTCTGATAGTTCTTAGGAGAATCAGTTACCGATAATGATCTCAGAGATTTACCGAGAATTCCCGAGAATTCCCAGGAAAGTGGCATAGATTCATCATTTGAAAAACAATAATATTTACATGTTTATACTATCAGTGTTATTGAATAGATCTTGAGACAATAAACATTTATAAATTATCTGATGATGGTGGATTTTGTTCTAGTTTGTTTTGTATTCTACATTCATTTGGGAATATAAATATAAAGAGAATATCTACAAAGGAAATTGGTGGTTTTAATGTTATTTTAAAAGGTTGCTGAGTATATACAGTATTTTTGGAAATGTGCATAGCGTAATGCTTACCATTGTAGGAAGTCTTCGTCAAAGCAACATTGTAAATGGAGAGACGAAATAGATAAATAAATAAATAATGTGCCTCGTGATTAATGATATATTTATTTCGTCTTTCCGTTTACAATGTTGCTTTGATAAAGACCTCTTCATAAGGTCGAAACGGATTTCTGTCATCAAAACTTTTAACATCTTGTTTTTTCTACAAACTTTCTACACATATTGTCGGATTCATTTCCATTTTACTTTTCATATATATATATATAATATATATATATATATATATATATATATATATATATGTGTGTGTGTGTGTGTGTGTGTGTGTGTGTGTGTGTGTGTTCAGGGAGAGAGAGAGAGAGAGAGAGAGAGAGAGAGAGAGAGAGAGAGTTAAAATGAAGAGATTGATTAGTATGCACACACTGCATAGTGTAATGGTTACCATTGTAGGAAATGGATAGGGAAATCCGAGTTGAAATCTTGAATGAGACTGTGTGCATTTACCATAGCACAAATAAGCGTAAGAAAGGCATGAACCTCTATCTGTGGGTAAAATGACAGGAGAGACTTAACCTAGTTATGGCAATCGGGGAATCTCAAGGTTCCTGGTTCGATACTGGCCCTCGCCAACTCAGCGTATGAGTAGCACAGGGATGTGTGCGGTAAAGCGAGGAGCTGATGCACCACTTCAGATGCTAAAAATAATCTGCGTGGTCCAGCGATATTGAAAGGGGGATAGACTCTCTCACTGTCCGGCTGATACCGACTTTTTGACACCCGACGACTTTACTTATATATGTATGTGTGTGTGTATGTGTGTGTGTGTGTGTGTGTGTTTGGGTGGGTGGATTTGTATTTCCGTCTGTAACCAAAAGTGATAAGCAGATGATAATTATTTGTAACTAGTTAATCTTTAATATAAAGGATATGTATATATATATGTGTGTGTGTGTGTGTGAGCGGGGGCGATGTTGCTTTTTAAAACCGTTGAGAGGAAACAAAATTTGCACATTCTCTCCTGATGAATGCTTTTGTAAACATCTTTTGTTTTTTTCAACATATCAATTTCACACTGTCGGATTAAGTTCCATTTTTAATATATATTATATATATATATATATATATATATATATATATATATATATATATATATTATATTATATTATATTATATTATATCATTATAAAGGATACACGCTTAGAGCGTTGAAACAGTTATCTTCCCCTTTCTCACCTCTCTCTCTCTCTCTCTCTCTCTCTCTCTCTCTATATATATATATATATATATATATATATATATATATATATATATATATATATATAATGGAAATTCGATATGAGAAAAAGATTATTTATCAGAAAATATTAATCATTAATAATTGAATGTAATTGTCTGTGTTTGTTATTCACTTTTGACAACTTTTACTTTTGACTCAACTTCTACTCACATTTTCTGTGGATTTTTCCTAATCTGTTATTTCCACTAACACACACACACACACACACACACACACACACACACATTACGACATTAACACCACGATACTAAGGTATATTGATAAACTTTGAAAATGTAAATCAAAATCTTACAATTGTCGCAATGCACACTGCATGATGATCTAACAACAAACTTTCATCTTCAAAATACTTGAAAAAATCACCCGAAACGATAGCATTTTCTATCTTACAGAAATTTAACCGAACTCTCACAGAGAAATTACTCCACTTTTAAGTACTGCATGGGAACAAAGCATTTGAACCATTGAACTCATGCATATATATTTTACTATTTCAGATTATGTGTGTGTGTGTGTGTGTGTGTGTGTGTGTGTATGTTTGTGATTGTCTGTGTGTATGTGTGCATACATGTGTATATATGTAATATATATGCCCATGTATATATACAAGTATATATATGCATATATATGAGTATATATACATATATATGCATATATATGTGTGTGTATTTATATATGTGTATATATATGTATATATATATCTATATGTATGTGTATATACATATATATATATATATATATGTATGTATGTGTGGGCGTGTGCGTGTGTGTGAGCGTGTGCGTGCGTGTGTGTGTGTGTGTGTGTGTGTGTGTATGTGTGTGTGTAATCCTCCAAGAGTTTTAGACATTAACTGCGTAGAATTTTCTCTGTGGCTTGTACTGTTTATCTGTTTGCGCCCACACTGGTTCGGTCATATGTGCATGTGACGGTATTCATCTTTAGAACCCAGCCGAGGAGGTTCAAAACGTGCCTACTTGCGAATGGGAATCGGTACGAAGTAGCCATCTGTTCAGTCTTGTGCCGAAGCTATTCGCGGTTTTCTTTATACTTTAGGTGCCCAGTTCTCAATCAAATCCACATTTTCCGCTCACATTTCGCATAGATGCAAATGAGCCAATGTAATATAATGATCAGCGGCTTTAAGCTCCCGTCAAGTAGGCGTTTCATAAGTGGCGCCAACTTGCTATTATATATCACTATATTCGCCGTGAGAGCCGGCTGGTCCAAGTGATCGGCACGCCGTGAAAAAGGCGCCCGGAAGCTTTATGCCGTTCAACGGGTGTCAAAAACAGATCGGCCATTTCAAAGCATTGGCGAGAGAGAGAGAGAGAGAGAGAGAGAGAGAGAGAGAGAGAGAGAGAGAGAGAGAGAGGGGGAATGGTGTGGGAGAAGCTACTTGGCTCAATATGCGTGCGGATAATGCGTGTCCTTGGTTAAAGAGCCTGAATTCTCTCATTGTGATGGATTCTTCTTTGACTCCAGATGACAATAGATCTGCAGGATGAAAACTTAACATTTGCTGTAAAATATTAATTTCCATAACAGACCCAGAGAAAGGTTTCAATGGTTTGGGATACCCTGTTATGGAATGGACGAACCGCGTTCAATTCTCAGTAGAGGTGGTAACAATTTTGATCAGTAAGATTGCCCAGTAAGGCATACAGCCTCCTAATGCCTCATCATCATCAATACAGTCGAGGGCACCGATTCCTTTGACTCCCACTTCGCCACCATTCCCTATCGGAACAGAGCCTATTCCAAATACGGTACTCTCCTTAATCACTAGATCAACCTGTACAAGACAATGTTTTCTTGTTTCTTTTGAAAAAAAAATATCATAGCTGCTGTGGTTGTTATTATATTCGTTATACTAATACCCATGGGAAAAGTATGGATTGGATTCTTTTTCAATACGCAAGGTCAGGTAATTCTGTCATTTTCTGTAGATATGGAATCTGTTTATCCGATAAGTATGGATTATTGTTTTCAATAAGTACGGTCAGGTAATTCTATCTTTGTCAACAGGTATGGATTCTTTCATGTTTATGTATGTTTATGTAATACTGTCTTTCTTCATCGGTTTGGTTCGTTTGTTTGTTTATATAGAACTTCATGAATTATTTAATGACAAAGTTAACCTTATAGAAGAATAGTAGTGTTACTATTTAACTCATAGATGTGTGATGAGCTTTTCCAGGCCTGTTGTCTGGGGCTTTAAAATACACCGAGTGTACCTCAGCAAAAGGTGTAAGACCCTCTAAATGGGGCCACTTCCTTGCATACTCGTCCTTCGGGGCGGGGTTCCAGTGTGCTTCGGCTACTGGATCAGGGTAAAGTACAAATAATAGCGTCAATCACAAGGGGCTATCACCCCAGGCAATACCTGCCCCCTTCATTTAAAGGGACAGGGCTGGGTTTATTGCCCAGCGCCTTTGCGCCCCCTTGAGGGGGAATACCGAGGGGGTCGACACAATTTTTGTTTTTTCCCATCCATGAGCTTCGGCTTGTGGGTGGGCCCACATTAAAACGAGGCCTTGTGCCCAGTCCATTCAAATGGGGTATGAGACAAATATTCCTCTAAATGGGGCCACCTGTTGGCCGTGGGTGGTGACCCCTGATGCTTAAGAATGAAATCCTGCTGACTGAGGAGTCAATAACATGCAACACACTATTTAGACCCTTACTTAGGCTAGACGGTAGGTCGGATAGGCCCCCTCCGTTTAATCGGTCGGTCACATTAAGCCCTAGCATCTATATGATTACCCCGACCCAATTGCCCTTATGGAAATCCCAAACACTTTTTTATCCTATCCGTGTTAGAAGGTGGAGGCTGAGGGTCTTCATGTTCTAGGAATGACGTTATGGTGAGGTTCCTGTTCTGGAGCTATGGGGAATGTGGAACACCATTTCATCACCATTGCTCCTAGTCAACTGTGACCCAGAGTGGTAATACGTGTCAGGGTCCCATCTATGGGTTAAACAGAACAAAATTTGTTATAAAAATGTGTTTAAAAAAAAGAATGAATGAAACAAATGTCTTCGTCATAAATAACCCAAATGGGTTGATATGCCGTAAAACCCAACTAACCCAACAGCTCATACCTTTTCCAAAAGTATTAGTCCGAAAATGAACGTAATTGACATGACTGGATTTCGGACTCACTTAGTAAAGAACTAGCCCCTACACCACGGGTACTAATATTAATACTGTCTAATCATATGATATCCTTTACAACTTATGAAAATGGTGACCCTCAATAAGCCTACTGCTAAAGTTTATACTAAGAAGAAGGCTACATGGTAGCCAATGATCTAAATTGTGGGAGAATCTTAGTTTTATCTGGATTGCAATTGAAATGTGTAAAATCAGAGACAAAAAGACATTCATGTATTTCATCTATATGCAGATTTTCGCCAAATCTTAAAAGCCTAAAAATGTCTGCCACTAAAAATGACATCCTGCCTGAGCTTTAGTGCCAATTTCACGGTATTATTGTTTCTTAAATATGCCGGAGTCTGTGCGTACATATTGGTTAGGAAATATCCCATATTGTTGCTGTCATACAATTTATTACTTCCCTTCTTGTATTATTTAGAAATGGAATCTCCGCTGTAATCTAACACTAATGTCATTTTTAAAAGCAAGGGAGTGTCTACTATTATATCCCCATGGTTTTAAATTCAAATCTAAATTCGAATATCTTGTTTAATTGAAATATAACATTGTTTTCGTTACTTGGAAAATTCAACTAGAGCAGAGACTACAGGGTGTGGCAAAAGGATCTGATAGATATATAGGTTTTAAACAATGCAAAATAGAATTAATAATGAAAAAATGTGTTTTTTTTTTAAATGTACATATGAAGCCATTTATTTTATTTCAGTTCAGATTGCCTATATAAATGTTCATTATCTATTCTGTTTTTTAAGCAGAAAAATGTATCAGATCATTTGGTCCCACCCTGTATGATAGATACGTCCTTTTTCTCTCTAGAGATTTTCAAGTCAGTAGTAACTGGTAATTAACAATGAAGTCTGAGGGACACTAAGTTTGTTCAAGAGCTATTGCAATTGTTCAATGTATAAAAAGTATGTCGATTTTAATTTAACTAAATCTTTCTACCTCTTTATATATATATATATATATATATATATATATATATATATATATATATATGAAAGGTAAAATGGATATGAATCCGACAATATGTGTAAAAAGTTTGTAGAAAAAACAACAAGATGTTAAAAGTTTTGCTGACAGAAATCTGTTTTGACCACATGAAGAGGTCTTTATCAAAGCAACATTGTAAACGGAAAGATACATTTTCAAAATGGTGAGAACAATAGGTTGTCAGTAGGGGCAGGGATGGGTAGGGGATTTTCTTCTCTCTAGATGAGGAGTGTTTATATGGTGATGCAGGTGTTGGTCAGAATGTTGGATGATGGGGATGGGTCAATATGAATGAGTATGTGTATGTGTGTATGTCTGCTTTAATTGTCTTTTATATATATGTGTGTTTGGAAACTGGATTTGTCATTAGTTGTATATGTGTGAGTTTTTTTTTTGTTTTTTTTAATCTTTCTGTTCATCTATTTGTCTATTTTTATTCAGTAGTATCTATCTTTCTGTGTATCTGTCTATATATTTAATTTGAATTTGAATTTAACTGTCTTTCTGTGTATATGTTTATATATTTCTGTGTATCTGTCTATGTATTTTCTGTGTATATGTCATCCCGTGTATATGTCATCCCGTGTTTGTCTACTTTTCTCCACATATTGTTGGATTAACCTCCTCATATTTCTCCCATATATATATATATATATATATATATATATATATATATATATATTATATATATATATTAGTCAAACAGTGTGTTTTGAAAATGGCAAATGCCGACAATTTGTAGGAGATTATTTTTCTTAATTAATATATATATACATATCTGTGTGTGTGTGTGTGTGTGTGTGTGTGTGTGTGTATGTATGTGTGCGTGTGTGTGTGTGTGTGTGTGTGTGTGTGTGTGTGTGTGTGTGTGTGTGCAATGATTACACACATGTGTGAGGCGCTATTACCTTGAATTCTGAAAAGAATAAAGTTCCATTCATTGTTCATTTCTCTCTTGGTAAATACAGCTTCAATCTCGATACTTTTATGAGACTCCATGTATTCTGAAACAAATTAACATTCCATTCATTGTTCAATTCTATCTTGGTAAATACAGCTTCAAACTCGATACTTTCATGACACACCTAGTACATACATATATATATATATATATATATATATATATATATATATATATATATATTTGTTGTGTGTGTGTGTGTGTGTGTGTGTGTGTGTGTGTGTGTGCAATGATTACACACATGTGTGAGGCGCCATTACATGTATACTGGTGAGTGTTCGGTGAGTATAAATGATTCTTTCATCCCATCGCACGCAGCAGAGATAATTCACTTAAACTAATCAGCAAGCAATCCAACTTATTCTCAATGTGTATCCAGCTAAACATTCTCAGCGCATGCTAAGAAAAGCAGCTGTGAAGTGAAACGTTATATCATTCTCCCAAGTCTCACACGTGTTCTACATCACGTGTGTAAAGATGTCACTCTACTTAACGATATACATATGTATAACGCCATTTTACGTACGTCTGCAGCGCGATATATCTTTCCTAAGTAAGAAAAAATAAATTGGGTGATTTGTTTATATGAATTTTTTACAAGCACGTTTTAATGCATTATTCACTCTTTTTATCGTTATTTTACTTTTATTAACAGGAAATTATTATATTATTATGAACCGGTTGACTAGTCATTAACTTGAGATATATATATATATATATATATATATATATATATATATATATATATATATATATATATATATATTATATATATATATATATATATATATATATATATATATATATATATATATATATATATATATATATAACTAGTCAACCGGTTCATAATAATAAAATAATTTCCTGTTAATAAAAGTAAAATAACGATAAAAAGAGTGAATAATGCATTAAAACGAGCTTGTGAAAATTTATATAAACAAATCACCCAATTTATTTTTTCTTACTTAGTAAAGATATATCGTGCTGCAGATATATATATATATATATATATATATATATATATATATATAATTTCATCTAGCATTCCAACAGGGTTTAGCGTACTTGTAACATATTTTGACTAAAACATATCTTATTATAATGGAGATTGTGTGCTTTTCTGTCTGTAAACGAAACTATATTACTATTCAAGTCATAATTCCCTTAGGTATTTATGTCACATTCTCCATGATATTGTTTTTATTTAAACTTCAATTATTAATAAAATTGTTTTATATAATTAATACTGTTGGCCTTATCTACATCATAATAATATACAATTGTATTTATATATACAACAAAATGGCGGTTTATTGTGTGAACAGGAAGGCTAATTTGCATATTGATATTGAAAATTTGATTTTAATAAATATGTGCTTAGTATTATTGATTGGTGATTGTTTGGTTTTATTTTAATAAATATGAGCAAAAGTTTCGAGGATAAATCATAAAAGAAATCGATTAATAAGAACAAATAACTGTAATTTTATTCTTTACTTCCTATTTAAACTAAATAGTTAAATTAGGAAAATTTAGCAATGAAAGATGGGAGTGATGGAAGAGTAAGTTTCAGTTATTCTATTTTTCAATTATACTCACCTCTGTTTCAAATCTTTTTATCTTCATTCTTATTTAGTTTCATTAGCTTTTCTAATATAATATAATATATTATATTAAAACGTAAACACTTGCACCCGGAGGGTACATATATTTGCTAGTATATATAAAGAACAATGAAAAACTATATATTAGTAATTTTCAGCCCCTAAAATATAATTAGAATTGAATCTTAGCTGTTCTTACTAGCTATTATTTATAATTAGAATTGAATTAATAACAATACAGAAATGTGAACTAAGGAATAAATACACGAATAGAATTATCCCCACGAATAGAATAAGCCGCACGCGAAAATTGAGAGAAAAATATCAACTAACGTAGCGTTCAACCGTTATTATACGAAAGGGAATATATTTCAGTTTAACTAAGAAATTACATCGACTTAGGTCAGCGTATGGTAGGGTCCTGGTGAAATCGTTTTCTTTTCTTCTACTAATACTATTGCTATTACTACACTATTTTTTTTAGAATATTGAGCACTTTCGAGCACTGCAACGGAAACGTTAAATCGGCAATTGGTTACTATATATATATATATATATATATATATATATATATATATATAATATATATATATATATATATTGGTTAGGAGGTTGATTTAGAAGGCTATCACAATGCAGGTGTAAAGAAAAAAATAATAATTATATATATATATGTGTGTGTGTGTGTGTGTGTGTGTGTTTCTGTGAGTGTGTGTTAATAATCATTAATCATTATGTAGTTTATATTTATTAGTAAATAGTGCTCAATATCAATATTATAGCATGTATATTTGAGGGTAATTTGGACATGAAGTCAACAGTGTTCGGTCATTCACTAGCCAAGCGGGAAAATGTCAATAACCAAGCGCCATTGTCTTCATGTCCACGCTACCGTAATTCACACACACACACACACACACACACACACATATATATATATATATATATATAGTCTCCCATATTTATAACCTTGATGATGATACCTAATAGGTCAAAATGTACATACAGGGATTGACATTTTCTCGATCTGTTTAGCCTTACATTTGAACATATATACCAGCTTAAATTCATTAATTATTAACTAATTAATTTTCAAAATTAGGTATGACTTCAATTAAGCACATATCCTCCAAAAATTGTCGGCTAAAAGCCATATAAAAATAAACACAATGTTTATTTACGTACTCTCATATATATATATATACATATATATATATATATATATATATATATATTTAATGTTGGCCCGGTGGCTTAGTCGGCCCGGGGGCTCGCTTTACGCGAAACACCCCGCATGTCCATGTCTAAGGTTTACCGCCGTGATGGTAGTGGCCAGCGTGCCACCGATCCTGCATCGCGCACCTATCTTCGTCGTAGTCGGCAATCTAACAGTCGGCGAGTACACACACACACACACACACACACACATATATATATATATATATATATATATATATGTGTGTGTGTGTGTGTGTGTGTGTGTGTGTTTATGTATATAAAATCCCCCAATGCATGAATATCCGATTTTAAATCATGGAACAGAATGATAAATGAACTTAGATGTAACTTGGTTATTTGGTAAAACCCTGTTTCCAATGAACTCTATCATATTTCCTCGCGTACCTTGGTGGCCTTCTAATTAGCTACCAATCATGGCGAAGCATTTATGAAGTTCTGAAAAGAACGTGATCTTCACATCGGGGAAGAAGTTCAAATCACGCCTTTCGAGCCAACGCAAAACATGATGAATAGGGGGAAGTAGCAACATACCGTGAAACAACAAGCGTAAGGTTGCCGTCTTTTCATGACTTCTACGCCTCTGGGGTTACACGCGGTTATTCATAACATTCTAAATATAATTCAATAATTCCAGCGTTGGAGATTTATGTTAAGATCTATGCATAGCCTGCAACTTTGTAATTCATTTCAGTGTTGGCATGGTTAAAAGTGTTTATAACATAAAAGGCGTAAAATGGAAATATCTGCAGATATCGAAGAATTTTTCTGATCCAAAGCTAAAATTAAATTCCAATAATTATTTGGTTGAAATGCTTGAATACTTGTTTTGCATTATGGCATATCAACCCTGTACGTGTCATTTAATGCTATTATTGTTACTAGCAAAAAAAAACAAAACCTCTGGACGATGTAAAATAAATTTTCTGAAAGATATTGCTTGGAGAGGTGGAAGTTGAAAATTAAATGTCGGAGAGTTTGAACCATAAATCATGAAACCATCAAATTTATTAAAGGAGTAAAAAAAAAAATTAAACAATTTGAAATCGAAACTAAGTTCTATTAACTTTGAATATCTGTTAAAATAAAACAAACTATATATAAATATATGATACTGGGGATGTATCTATTAAAACTTGTTTTAAAAAACAATGAGGACTGTCTAATGTTGCATGCTCAAATTTTGAGTGTATTTATTCTATGTTATGACGATTTCGGGTATAGTGACGTAAACAGTGACGTAGTTTTTGTTACAGATAAAAACCGGAAGCGAATCTCCATTATTAATAGAAGATAGTACCTTTTATTGCTTAAGTGGTCACCCAATTAAGTACTGAACAAGCTCATCGCAGGTTAAATTTGATGATCTAGCAAGCTGGTTATTTGTTTTGCATTACGGCATATCAACCCTCTTCTGGTTATTTAATGCCGAAACAAGTCACTTTTCATAAATGAAAGATTCAGGTTGCTTATAATACCTACTATAGTACGCGTTACTGAACAAAAGAGTGAGAGTAAAAAGACGATTTGAAAAATTTCTTCCTCAAATTTCGAGTGTATAGAAGACATTGTTGTTCTTTATTCTATATATTAAAAATGTTGACTATAATTTAAATACTCATTAATACACTTACACAATCATTGAGAATATTGCCACGTAAGGTGTGACGTAGTTTTGCTTGCAGACAGAAATACACCCTATCTCCATTATATATATATATATATATATATATATATATATATATATATATATATATATATGTATATATATAGTGGGGGAGTCTATCCTCTTTTTACTAGCGCTAGAGTAAAGAGATTGTTTTGGGCGTCTGAGGTGGAGCGCCGCTCCTACCATCAGCTCCTCATTTTACCGCACATAGATTATTTTTCACTTAAATATATATTTTATGTTATCTAACTTTTAGAGATTTGCGAAAGAATATTTAGAAACATTAGATTTCCATATATTCTCCTTTGACATTAAAATTTAAAAGGTCTGTGCATTTAACTGTATCCGGTTACGTATCTGTCTGCGCATGTCTGAAACTAAGGTTTGTTTATATTTTGTTACGAAATAAATGGTTTTGAATGTCGATAAAATCAAGACAAAATTTAACAGAAGTATATATTTTATACACTAACATTAAGATATTCGTTCAATTTTTTAAAAATTTGTTGAATTATGTAAAAATTGGTGTATTTAAAAAACGTTCGTCGGCTGTGAGACGTTGGGGCCTCGAATTTGATGTTAACATAATGAAACCTGAATAAATGTTAATATTATCATCAACGTTTTTGGACCATTCAAAAGAAGAAACATAAAAAAATTTGATCATTTAAAAAAATGTTTTGCAGTATCCGTGAATTATGAAAATAATGAACGAAAACAATGTTTACATATTCGCACCATTGAATTTTGACGTGGTCAAACAACAGACTTTTTAAAAAATGAATTAAGAGTCAAATTGTCATGAAAAGTCTTTTAAGTTTTGGTCGAAATAAATTTATTACAGAATGGTGGTTTATTGCGTTTTTCCTTCCTTTTAAAGGTAAATATTGCTCTGTATTTAATCTAAAATAGATTATTATACATTGAGCTTTCTTTAGAGATTTATACAAATCCTTGTATTTGCACCTACTAAAACATGCAATAATTATACAGTGAGATTTTGGAGATCCCATGTAGAATCATCCCTTACCAACAGTTTTGGATACCTTACATACATTTTATATATATATATATATATATATATATATATATATATATATATATATATTGCCCAAAAATCAAGTGAAGAAAATCTTCCTTACGACTTAGTAGTTTTTCAAATGTCGTAATTAGCTAGGCTCAATGTGTGTTCTTATTGTCAGAGTCACAGAGCAAAAAAATGAGGAAAAAATAAATAACAAAGGAGATTTAGATTTTTAGCATTATAGACTATTTCAGAGAACATAGAATAATTATCTAGTAGTTCCCATCTATTTGACATCTGAGGATGGGAACTAGTAGAAAATATCTTTAGGTTCCCTGAAATAGTCTATGTTGGTAAAAATCGAAACCTTTGTTATCTAATTTTTCCTGATATATATATATATATATATATATATATATATATATATATATATATATATATAAAGCAATCTACAGACGCGCGTTTCGGGGTTTACCCCTCATCAGTGCAGCTATACTTATTTTTCAGCAGCTACCTCTGGTAGGGTTCGATATATATATATATATATATATATATAATATATATTATATATATAATCACATCATTATATCACGCGCCTCTCTCTCTCTCTCTCTCTCTCTCTCTCTCTCTATATATATATTATATATATATATATATATATATATATATATTATGGACTCTCTCGTCGATTTTCAACGCATGAGGGTTCACACACACAATGAACACCCACACAGTGATTTGTTTATAGTGGTGAAGGCTTGTGTTGGACCATCCACACTTTTTGGCATAGTCGATAGGAAAGAATTGGTGTATCAAGGGTTGCCACAAACCGAATCAACGACCGATATCAGGAATATTCACCTTTTTGATAAATAGGCAAATATTCATTTTATTTAACTTTAGGAAATCCGAAAAAAATATTTTACTTTTTTTTTTTTTTCATTTTTTCTATAAAAATAAGAGTTAATAATTAAATCATAAATTTTTAGAATCGTCATAAAACAAACAAATATCTCAGTGGAGTGGAGTGAATATGATGCTTTTTAAGCAAGTAATCCATTTTTTTTTTAAAATATTGTAGAAATTTAAATTGGGAAATTACGTACGTGGTAGCTAAAAGGCGTGTAAAATGAGATCAGGGGGGAGTCTAGCAGACGACTACAGAGAGTGAACACGCATTCTCCTCTTTGTGAGTCGTGGCTCGAAGGCAGACTACCTCATTGGCCCGTATGCAAATTTCTACACTACAATGGCAGCGCTGGGCACAGTTGGCCCGGATGTCAGGTCAGTTAATAATCATTTAAGTCCCACATTAAGACAGTTGCGTTTTGATCTTGATGAGGAAAACACTGGCGTGCAACGGACAAGGGGCGAGTGTGCTTTGATGTAGAACTACTGGAAAAATTGTTACAGGTGGAAGGACTCTGGCAGTTGGGAGAACGTCTTGTTCAGAAGAGAGATCTGATTGTCTGATCCAACGAATTTCTGTACTATCGACGAATTTCTGTTCACATTATGAATATTAAACATTTTATTTTATTTATGCAATATTTTTTTAAAATGTATCTTTACAACACCCGGGGGGTGTTTTGTTTTTGCTAGTATATATATATATATATATATATATATATATATATATATATATATATATATATATTATATTATATATGTACTTTGCTCTATCTCTATTTACAACATCAACTGTAATTGACAATTTATATATAAATACGCTTGTTTCTAAATCTTCCACCGTTATCAACCTGCAACATCCTCTAGTTGAAGATGAGACCGTCCAACATTAACAAAAAATTACAGAACACTCACAACCTATGTATATTATATGTGTATATGTTGTTATATATATAATATAATATGTAATATCAAATATATGTATTGACCAAAGCCTGAAGAAGATACCAGAATATCTGAAACACGTGTTTCGTATGTGAATAAAAAGAATAAAACATTTTTCTGAGAACGTAATACATTTTTGCGGACTTCTTCTTTTTTTTAATAAAATATTACATTTCTCTCGTTGGAAACAGAACAACATATTTATATATATATAATATATATATATTATAATATATATATATATATATATATATATATATATATCTATATATATATATATAATATTCTCTAGTGGGTAGAGGAGATAATAGGAGTTAAGGTTTGAGGTTAATCAAAGATTACGGTTATTAAAAAGGAAATAACTATTTAATTTGCAACATAATGACAACTTTAACACACATTAATTTACTTGGTTATCAAAAAACGTTGAAAAATGCACCAATATACGGGGTTTACTTTCGAAATTTTTGTTGCATAGGGGTTGACTCAGGCCACAAAATCCACCTGCCATATACTGTTGCTGGGTCGTATGTGTTAGTAATGGAGTATAAGGATTCACACGTAGACATATGTAGTAGTAAGACTTTTAACGTTTATTTATTTCACCTCGTGGTGGGTTGGGTGACGGCATGGATCATGGGCACTACCACTGCTGGTGTGGTGGAAGGTGGTGGGCGAGCCTCACTGCTCGCTAGCAGCGCCCGACCGTATCGACGGTCAGACACCTTCTGCTTTCTTCGCCGTCTCTCTGGGGTCTCTCTTCGGGTCTGTCTGATGACCTGCTTAAATACTGACGACCGCCCACACAATCTTTTGTTCCTTGACCGGAAGCCCTTTCTCTTTGTTCAAATTAGCGTTTGTCCAGATGAAGTCTTTTGTTGCTCTCAAACGCCTACACGTTTTCTTTGTTCGCTACCACCAGGACAAAGTCCTTTGTTATCTTCGTCATCCCGCGCAAAACAAACAGTCAATTTGCAACATTTTCGCATTCAAAACTTTCCACTGACTTTTTATTGAACACTGTAATTTAGATTTCAGATGCTTGGGCCATACGTGTAAGGCACTTCCGAGGGAGGTTATGTCTCAGTCAGCTGAAATGTTTATATATGTCTGTAACTGTTTTAATTAAACATTTAACAAAGACAGTTGTTTATTTTATTGTTTATATAGCACTTCACCTGTTCGCCTTACTACAAAGCAGCGTTTTGGGGGGATCGGTTTTTATCTAATTTAAACCGCTTGTATCAAGTAATATGATAATATCTGTCAAAATTCATTTTTCGATGGTTCTTTTCAATACTTTCTAAAATGGTAAATGTAGTATATCGGAAGAATCTGCTGAACGTACTTTAATACAATCTATATAAGGGCCGGGTTAGCTCAGTCGGTAGAGTGTCTGGGAAGCGCAAGTTTACTGGTTTGATTCCGGCCCACGCCAACTTAACGTAGGAGTAGCACATGGATATGTGCGGTAAAATGAGGAGCCGGTTGTAGGAGTGGCGCTCCACCTCAGATGCCCAAACAATCTCTTTAGTCTAGCGCTAGTGAAAAGAGGATAGACTCTCCGCCTAATATATATATATATATATATATTATATATATTAATATATATATATATGTAAATATATATAATGGAGATAGGGTGTATTTCTGTCAGCAAGCAAAATTACGTCACAGCTTACGTGGCAATATTCTCAATGATTGTGTAAGTGTATTAATGAATATTTAAATTATAGTCAAAATCTTTAATATATAGAATAAAGAACAACACTGTCTTATATACACTCGAAATTTGAGTAAGACATTTTAAAAACTGTTTTTTTTTTACTCTCACTCTTTTGTTCAGTAACGCGTACTATAGTACGTATTATAAGCAACCTGAATCTTTCATTTATCAAAAGTGACTTGTTTCGGCATTAAATAACCAGAAGAGGGTTGATATGCCGTAATGCAAAACAAATAACCACCTTGCTAAATCATCAAATTTAAGCTGCGATGAGCTTCTTCAGTACTCAATTGGGTGACCACGTAAGCAATAAAAGGGACTATCTTCAATTGATAATGGAGATTCGCTTCCGGTTTTTGTCTGTAACAAAAACTACGTCATCTAATAAAAAAAAACACTCTCCGGGCTATGTAAAAATACATTTCTGAAAGATATTGCTTGAGGAGGTTGAAGTAAAAAATTAAATGTCGGATAGTTTGAACCATAAATCATGAAATCATCAAAGTAATTAAAGGAGTAAAAAAAATAAAACAATTTGAATCTCTATTAAAACAAAATAAAAATATATATAAATATATGATACCGGAGATGCATCTATTAAAACTTGTTTAAAAAAAAAGTGAGGACTGTCTAATTTTGCATGCTCAAATTTTGAGCGTATTTATTCTGTTATGACGATTTCGGGTATAGTGACGTGAACAGCGACGTAGTTTTTGTTACAGACAAAGACCGGAAGCCAATCTCCATTATTAATATATATATATATATACATAGAGAAAGAGAGAAGAGAGAGAGAGAGAGAGAGAGAGAGGAGAGAGAGAGAGAGAGAGAGAGAGAGAGATGAGAAAGGGGAAGATAACTGTTTTCAACGACCATAACATATGATCTAAGCGTGTATTCTTTATAATGATATAATTATAACATATAATATAATAATAATAATCATAATAATAAATATTATATATATTATATTATATATATATATATTATATATAATGAAATAAAAATGGAACTTAATCCGACAGTGTGAAATTGATATGTTGAAAAACAAAAGATGTTTACAAAAGCATGGGATCATCAGGAGAGAATGTGCAACCGTTTTGGGGCCTTCTCTCAACGGTTTTTAAAAAGCAACATCGCCCCCCCTCACACACACACACACACACACACACACACCATATATATATATATATATATATATATATATATAATAATATATATATATCCTTTATATTAAAGATTAACTAGTTACAAATAATATCATCCTTGTCTGCTTATCACTTTTTGTTTCAGACGGAGATACAATCCACCCACACAAACACAAACACACACACACACACACGCACACACACACCCATATATATATAATATATATATATTATAATATATATATAATATATATATACACTTTAGTGGGAGTATATATGCAATGGGTATTTATGGGAAATTTCATTGTATTATGTTCGATCTACGTGATTAATATCTACTATTCAAAGAAACAAATTTCTTATCTGTTACAGGTGACACACCCTATAAGACCAATGGAATGCGACAACAGATTACTATAAATAAACAGGGATAATTGTGGCTTAGAAGCAAGCCAATGCAGTGCCAATTCGGACGTCATTTCCACATCTCTCTATTGTATTGTCTACTTTCTGTTAATACATTTTTCTACTTTTCGTTACCCGTTGTTTCTTCTTATTTAACTCCTTAAAACCTCACAACAATATCAATATATTATTTGACTTATTGTCATTGTTGATTAACTTCAGTACATTCCCGTGGTGTAATGGTTAACGAGTCGTATTGTTACTTAGTCGAAGCGACTATTGCATTCACTTTCGGACTAATTCTATTAGGAAAGGTAGGAATCCATTTATCACATAAGCGCTGGGTTAAATAGTACTTGTTTTCTAAAACGATGGTTTTTGCCTTTAGATAACATACCAAGTTGATATGCCATTAAAATAAGAAACCAAACCAGTAATTTTCTCGTCAATAGGAGCCACAACGTTCTGCATTATTATTATTTATTTCCCAAAAAAATCAATATTGAGAGGAAATAAACAAACCTTTTCAAATTTAATGTCAAAAGAGAATATATGAAAATTTAATATGTTTAATTTTTTTTTCGTAAAACTCTAAACGTTAGATAACTTTAAATATATATTAAAGTATACAAAATAAATATATATGAATCAATAACCGTATCAAATATTTTAGAAATCACTCATAAAATTCCCCTATTAAAAAAAAAACTAGGTAACTTTTTGACAGCTTCTAAAGTTCAGCGCGAAATATTATCGATTTAGTTGAAAACCAATTGCATTTTTTCTCGTTTCATTATCAGGGTCGTGTATTTTTTTTTTTTCATTGATCAATTGTCAAATTGTTGGATCATTTGATGATTTTAGGGATAATGCTAGGGGATTGAAATGAAATGCCAGTGAGAAAAGGAAGTATTGTAAAAGAGATAATTTCAAATAGACAGTGTCAACCTTTATAAAAAGAAAAAGAAAACAGAAAAAGAAAAAAACAGAAAAATTAAACAAACAGAAAGGTCTCGAGATTAAACAAGAATAAAATGGAACGTAATTAAACAAAAAAAAAACAAAAAAAAACAAAAGAAGCAACAACAACGAACAAAAAACAGATGCAAAAACAAACTAACAACAACAAACAAACAACAAAGAACAAAACATCAGAGAAATAACAACAAAGAACAAAACAATAACAAAAAAAAAGATAAGTGAACCTTATTATTACGTGCCATGACTTGTAATACACGTCTTCATCACCAAACAAAACTACACCGTCTTCACTTTAATGTAGGAATCATCTAATTCTTTTTTATGTCTAATCTTATTTAGAATCCCACGCCTTTTTTATATATTTAGTTTGGATTGACGTTGAATGTCAGAATCAATTAAAATAATCTCACTTTAATACGAAAGGATATTCAAGGTTTAGTGACACGTACAAAAAGCATTCAAGAAAGCCAAGGTGACCTGTCACTTATACAAGGATCAGTTTACACAAGAATAAACCGGAAAGATCATATGTTTATACGAAGGATCAGCGACTCTTGACGCATGCGTCAAAAGAGGCACGTTGCAGGATTAGATCTAACGGATTACATCCCAGTTATTTTGACCAATCAGTTAACAATTGACACCCAATCGCGAGGGAGTTTTATTTATTATTTATTCTTTGTGAATATCTGAGATTCATTAGTGAAAATGTCATTTCCTGAATCTTTTCGATTCCCAAATATTCGGACATAAATGCCGGTTGATCTTAATTTTTAACTAAATTCTAAGTGTCATTTAGAATGACGTACTGATATGAACAAGCCTGTCGTCTGAGAAAGTTATTAAACAGAGAATGTATTATCAAATACTAGCATGACATGTGGATAGACCACAGTATGATAATTTAATTGTTACAACGTTTGATTTGTATAATTAAGTGCTATTGCATAATAATTCAGTATGTACAAGAATGCTGCGTGCATTCTTGAACAAGTCATGGAAAACAGCACCCCACAAGGAAACAGCTGTACGGTCACCTGCCCCCCTCTCATCTCACAAACTATCCGAGTGAGACGGACAAGACATGCAGGATACTGCTGGAGAAGAAAGGATGAACTCATAAGCGACATTCTCCTGTGGAAGCCAACACATGGACATGCAAGTGTGGGGCGCCCAGCAAGGACCTACATTGATCAGCTATGTGAAGATGGTGGCTGCTCTGCAGAGGAGCTCCCAAGTGTAATGAATGATAGGGAAGGTTGGTGAAAGATTGTCATAGATACCCGTGCTGCATGCGCGACATGATGATGATGACGTACAAAGTATAATAATCTTTATCTATCTCTTAATCACTCTTTTTCTTTCTTTCTTTCTTTCCTTCTTTTCATCTTTTCATTATGTTCGATTGAAAACCCAGTTCTTTAAACACATTAAAAAAAACATTTTTTGTAACAGGTACTACCGCTCCGGGTCAGATTGGACCTGGAAGTAATGTTGATTAAGGGGTACTCCACATTCCCCAGAGCTCCAGAGCAGGAACTTCACCATCAGATAGAGTTTAACGATATATCCAGGATATTAAGACCCTCAGATCTCACGTTCTAGCAACCATAAGATATAAAGGGTTGGGGCTTTCCTTAAGGGCGATAGGGTTGGGGCAATCATGTAGGTGCTATGGCTTGACGTGATCAACCGAGTGAACGAAGGGGGCCAATGTGGAGTGTTGTATGTCATGGACTGCACCCGTTGAGAATCGAACTCCCTAACAATGGTCTGTTGATCTAGTTTGTTAACAATTGCACAACGTGAGGTGCCTTTCAGTTCTTGTATATATATATATTTACCAACTCCTCCGCACGAGCAGCATGCGACACAAGGTCAATTTATTACGCGGAGTTTAACAGGTTTGAATTCAGAGTTTTCCTTCTCCTAGACTGGTTACCTAGCCATGGTGAAAGAACCCAGTCTGTCTTGCTATTTATCCATACCTGTAGGGAGAGTAGGATTCATACCTTTCCCAAGGGTATTAGCGCTAATTGAAATGCAATTACCACGTCCAGGGTTTGAACTCGGGGCGACGAGTCCATTTCCCATGACTGTAACCATTACACCACGCGCTTCCTAGTTCTTGTATATAGGTGGGGGAAATCTACAATTCACATTTGTCCTTTAATATATATGCGTTAAATACCGAACGAGCGAAAAACAAATGTGTTTTGTACTGGCAATTAACAAGTCTCTTATCTGAGAAAATAGTATAACACGGAAATCATTAAATGATACTTGTGATAATTGGAGAAGAAAATGAGCTAAATTAACATTTCTTCAAAAGAAAGAAGAGAGTAATCCGCAGAAATAGACCGGCACATTTTCTATTTAAGACAAAAGAAGTCACACGAGAATTGTAAATAGTAGATTATATAAATATCTGATAAAAGCAAATTGTAATATCTCGCCGTAATCAGATTATTGGATAAAATTAGATTATAATTATCTATATTTTGCATTACTAGTTGTAGATATATGCAATAAATATAGTATTCTCATTACAATAATATGGAAATTGAATCAATCTTAGCTAACGCATACTTACATTTAAGATGTTACAACAATTTCTACATTATATAAGGAATATATATATAAGGATATATAAGATATATACATAATATATATATATCCTTATATATAATATATATATATATATAAGAATATATATATAAGGATATATATAAGAATATATAATATAAGGAATATATATATATATATATGAGGATGCCAATAATAATAATAATAATAATAATAATAATAATAATAATAAATGATTAAATTGATTTATATTACATCCAACACGAAATATTATACATCACCATGGCCACGAAACACAAATACGCTCTTTAATACGCACATACATACACACGTGCAATCCCGCGCTAGGATACAGTCATAACGTCAAAGCCAAACACACATTTTCATGGACACGCGCATGACAACATACGCACAAGGTAAAAAAAAACGCGCGTAAAGATTCAACACGAGAATACAGTTATATAAAAATACCATAATTTCAAAAAAAAAAATTCATTTAAAAAGAAATGCCATAACTAGACTGCTTCAGTTCCAGTGATCTTTTGAAAAAGAGATATTATCTCGAAAATTCAAAAATTAAATACAAGTTAACACACATCATTGTTACCGTATTATTTTTTTTTTCTTTACACCTGCATTGTGATAGCCTTCTAAATCAACCTTCTACCCATATATATATATATATATATATATATATATATATATATATATATATATATATATATATATATATATATATATATGTATACAATTATAGTTAGGGAAGTGAGAAAGTGGGAAGAATGAGAGATGGGGTATTTTAATAGATAGAATGTATATTATTAATGTGGTAACATTAGAGGGTAAATTCAATTATATAGGGAATACAGAGATGAAATGTTCAATGATGTACAGCACATAACAACACTTGTAGTTCAAGTATTAGCTCTTATGAGAACTGATATATATATATATATATATATATATATATATATATATATATATATATATATATATATATATATATATAATATAATATAATATAATAATATATAAAGGTTTTACATATCTATTTATTTGGTGACAAGGGGACATTCACGACGATATTGGTTTCATGCGAGGCAATCGTAAGGTGAACATGTTACAAATGCATTTGTAACATATTCACCTGACGATTGCATCGCATGAAACCAATATGGTCGTGAATGCTCCTTTGTCACCAAATAAATAGATATGTAAAACCTTTATATATTCATTTTATATATTATATATATATATATATATATATATATATATATATATATATATATATACGTGTGTGTCTGTGTGTGTGTGTGTGTGTGTGTGTATGTGTGTGTGTATGCATTGGTGATGACCGCCTGATGGTTAAGGTGACGGACTGACACTAAACCGATCGGATTTCAATCCCGGCTGTAGGTAGCTTACAAATGTCTAGCCACACTGAAGAGACTTGATAAGTCGAAACACGTGTCTGTGGATGACTATATATATATATATATATAGCATTTCTCATGAAAGTTTTTTTGACACACCTTGTATTTATTGATCGTATCATACGTTATCAACTTCGTTCAATTATCAAACATAAATTCGATGGTTAAAGAAGACGAAAAAAAAATTCCCTGAAATTTCAAGTCAAATAAATTTGAACAAAATACGATGAAGAAATGGGCGAAAGGCTGCAACCTTTCCTTTTCCCAAAATAGGTGACTTTCATATCGTTAAGAACTGCAGACATTTAACTTTTATTGCCAAAGCAGAGAAAATCCTTAGAAAAAAACAAAACAAAAAACAGAACTAATTGTGTTCCGTAGTATTCGATGCATAACGTCACAGATCCTAACTAACCATCGAATTGTAGCAGGGCTCTGAACGAAAATTTTCAAAGCAACTCTTTGTAGACTTCTCCAATGCATTTGACTCCACACACAGTAGAATGATGGCGGAAATACTACTAACATATGACCTCCCCAAAGAAACTGTTACACCATAATTATGCACTGCAAAGGCAAAAGCAATGTGGAGTTCAGCTGATGGTGACACAGATTACGTTAATAGAGTCGTTGGAGTTCTACAATGAGACACACGAACGCCAGTATAGATCTATAATGTGCCTGTGCTTACACATGAACATCACTAAATACCATGTAAGTAAAAGGGTTTACTCTGAAAAAGACCGAAAAGCCGACGATTTTCTACACAGATGCGGACTTCGCATATCATTTGGTGTTTCTAGCAGATACATCGGAACACGCAGAATCTCTGGTACATAGGAGTTTGCCACTGGTAAACAGCTTTACGGGCACCGATCCAAAATTACACAAATAATACGGGTGGGGCGAACTAGACGTGCCAGACACTGCTCGGGAAACAAGGACGAACTCATAAATGACGTTATATCTTGGATATACTCCTGGAAACATGAGTGTAAGTCGACCTAACAAAAGTATATCAATCACCCTGTGTGGATTCTGGATGCCGTGTGGAAGATTGTCAGGGGCTAGGATCGACAGGGATGCTTGGCCAAGGATATTTATGGAAATGCACGCTAACAGCGTAACCTGATAATATATGGGTGTGTGTGTGTGTGTGTATG
>CM042146.1:17225425-17230425 GCA_023376005.1 Doryteuthis pealeii
CCGATATATTGAAAAGAGAAATAAAGGAAAGAAAGTATTGAATGGATAAAATAGGTTATTTTAATTAATTTAAATTACAAGTGTTTCGGTCAGGAGTTTATCCATGTGTACATTGTTCTATCTATTATTATGTTTAAATAACAATTATTATTATTTCATTTCATTTTGTTATTTAAAAATAATAATAGATAGAACAATGTACACATGGATAAACTCCTGACCGAAACACGTGTAAGTTAAATTAATTAAAATATCCTATTCTCTTCATTCATTACTTTCTTTCCTTTCTTTCTCTTTTCAACATATATATATATATATATATATATATATATATAATATATATATATATATATATTAATGTGTGTGTGTGTGTGTGTGTGTGATGATATATATATATGTATATATGTGTGTGTGTGGGTGTGCGTGTGTGTGATTATATATATATATTTATATATATATATATATATAAGTGGTGATTAGGTTTTAAATATAAATATACTGGCCTTTTAAAGATGAAGGAATCGAAAAACGAAGAATTGGAATTGAACTATTTTGCCCTATCACTCAAGGAAACATACGAAAAGTTGTAATAATTAAATTAACATACTATGGTATATCTACAGCCCTGTTAATCAAATATAAATACCTGTGGAATTTATTAAAGTACTAAGTTACTACGGAAGAATGAGACGATTATTGTAGGAAGATTGCGTTGTCTCATTCCTGCAAGTGGAGAATAGTTTTCATGTATTTAGCAACTAACAAGGATTTGTCACAAGGTCTATTATTTAGTGGTTTTTACCTGACGTGAATTCAGATTTTTCCGTGTTCTAGTTCCTGTGCAATGCCATGGTTAAATATCCCAATAGGCCCTACTAAGTACTGGAAACTATTTAGTTTGAGTTATACTTTTCACAAAGATATTAGCGAAATGTAACCAGCCTCGTCTAGGATTTGAACTCATGTCACCGTGTCCACTTCTTCTGAAGATGACCATTACAAAATGGGCACCTTCAATGGTATATATATGGTTAAAATCCGCATTCAAAATAATACGCTTTATTTATTTACCGACCAAGAGAAACCTTTGAGAACATTTCAATTACCTATCTTGATAAGAAAACTACCAACTAACAAACGCCTCAGTTTTTAGTCGACCAACGCAACTTCTTTCCAATTTTCACTGCTAGGGTGTCCATTCGTTGTCATTGTGGCATTAGTTTCGTATTTGCCTGGAGAGTTGTCTGCCTGTTTAGTTTGCTGGTTCCCGCTAGGGGCCTGTTATATTTAAGCGGCTGGTTTGAACGTCTCTTTCTCTTTCTCTGCCGCTCGACCTACGAGACGCTTGTATTAGACTCTGCTCAACCCGCTCCTCGTTGGGGCCTCGGCCCTCAACGCCGGACCTATCAGTGTAAGTGATGTATACAGCATGGACTATTCTTAGTCCATGTCTGTGCTTTTATGTTTTTCCCTTTTACTTATGTATGTATGTTTATGTACACCTGTATGTATTATGTACCCTGTTTATCCATGTGCTGTACCATATTAAATGTTTTGTCTATCAACCCTTGTCGGAGTTTTATCTTCAAGTATATATCACTTTGATTCCAACATCGACGAAGAAAAATACCGGCCTCTTTTTGCTTTCCGAGGCCTGGGGTACGGATCGGCCTCTGGTCCCTAGTGTGGGATTACATTAATTTAACAGTGTCCCCTCTCTCTCTCTCTTTCTCTCTGCCTTTCCTCCTCTCCGACACAAAGATATTAGCGAAATGTAACCAGCATCGTCTAGGATTTGAACTCATATCACCGTGTCCATTTCTTCTGAAGATGACCATTACAAAATGGGCACCTTCAATGGTATAGCTATGGTTAAAATCCGCATTCAAATAACACGCTTTATTTATTTACCGACCAAGAGAAACCTTTGAGAACATTTCAATTACCTATCTTGATAAGAAAACTACCAACTAACAAACGCCTCAGTTTTTAGTCGACCAACGCAACTTCTTTCCAATTTTCACTGCTAGGGTGTCCATTCGTTGTCATTAATAAGGATATTTTAACTTGATTGTTTTTGCCTTCAGGCTTTGAGGATAGACAACACAACTTACATGACCGGAAGAAATCCCCAGTTTATCCAAATACAATATCATCACGGTAGAATTGGTTCATTTCATACACAAATCAAATTAATATACACCTAATCTTTAGGCGGGAATATTGTGAAGACTCTCATATATTTATAGGTGGAAACACCGTTACTGATGCAGGATGATTTGAATTGTATTCGCCGGAAGATATGTTTGCAATGTTACTGATAAAAGTTGTAATCATATTTGTTATTGTCGATATTAATTTTGTGTTTATTTGTTGTTCACACAAATAATTAATGGTTGCTTGCACTGTAGACTAACTGACATGTATCATTGATACTCTAGCACTCTTCTTTGTAATCAAGTTGTTTTCAATAGAGATCGCTTTGATAATACATCGTTTACTCGTTGGTTTTCCATATTTCCGAATGTTTACTGTGCTTTTTGGGAACATTCCAAGCTTTCCAACAACGTCTGGCATCCAACTTTATTTTCCACCATTACTTGTCCCGTTGTTGTTTACGAGGACAATATCTTTTTTTTTTTTTTTAAAGAGGAACAGAGTACCCTTTTTAGTATCCAAGTTCTGGTGATGTTTTTATTCTCTAAGTAACATACATTTTTAAATCGAATATTTTCTTGTCAGTTATAAATGGTCGACTGTTCATCTCTTTCAAACAAGTTCTTATCTATATATTAATACATTTGTTCCTAAATCTCCCGTCCGTTATCATTCTGCAACACCCTCTAGTTAAAAATGAGACCGTTCAAAGAGGTTTAGGAAGCAATGCAGAAATGGACAGATTATCCGGTGTCGCTTAATTGCACATTTCTTATCTGTCCTATTTTATTTCACCTAATCTTAAAAATGAAACATTCCAAATTCTCTTACGTTACCCAATGTAAAATTAAAATGAATTGAAAAAAAGAAGTTCATGTTTGTTTTATTTGTTTGGTTTGGTTTGTTCTATTTTACGGCATATAAACCTCAATGGGTCATTTAATGCTGATAAAGTTTTGAAATAAATCAATTCTTAATGGATGATACTATTTCGTCTATAAACTCATGTTTTTCTATTTAACCCATAGATGGGACCCTAACAGGTACTACCACTCCGGGTCAGAGTGGACCAGGGAGTAATGGTGATGAAGGGGTGCTCCACATTCCCCAAACCTCCATAACTGGAACCTCACCATCAGATAGAGTTTAACCTCATTCCCAGGACATGTAGACCCGCAGCCACCGCCTTCTAACACCCATATGACAAAAAGTGTTTTATTTGTAATATTGGAATTGTGATTTACGGAATATATTTTGGTAATTATGATCTTTTGTCGTTCCGGCCTCCTGCTTTAATTTAGGCTATGATTTAGCGAGCGATTTTCCGGCCGAATTTCCCAAGTCGTATTTGTGTCAGTTTTTTCTCGGCAAATTAATGTAAATATTTTAAACTATGGTATTTATCTCGTACCCCACGTGTACGGGTAGAGGCATAAGGCCCTATTAATGTGGGACCACCTACAAACTGAAACTAATGGTGGTGGTGGGGGGAATTGCGTTGATCCCTTCGGCATTCCCCCTCAAGGGGGCGCCTCATGCACTGGGCAATAAGCCCAGCCCTGCCTCTTTAAATTGAGAGGACAGATGTTGCTGGGGGGATCCCCCCTAGGATCAACGTTATTAACTTGTAAGGTCCAGTGGCCAAACTCACTGTACCCCCGGTCGAAACCGGAATAGATATGTTGGACATATCTACATACTACTGTATGACGTTGAAGTGTACCTGATGGTGAAGTTCCTGTTTTGCATGTTTGAATCGAATACTTTACGACATATATAAATAGTTCCCTAATCATAATTATTTCTAATTCATTTTTTAAACATATTTTTAAAAACTTTTTTATCTATTTAACCAATAGATGGAACCTGGAATGGTCCTACTTGGTGGGCCTATTTCCATTCCAGGCCAATGTCGGCCTGAGAGTAATGGCAATGAACTCCATAATTGGAACCTCATCACTAGATCCAGTTTTACCATAAGAGCAATATGGTGGAGACAATCATATAGGTGCTATGGCTTGATATGACTAGACGATTGATTGGAGGGATCTCTCCGACCGTCCGTTTAGCCCAAGTAACTGTGCATGCCTAGGACTGCTCTGCAAACACCATGGGTCGTCACCTACGGCCGACAGGTGGCCCAATTGGAGGGAGGTTTTACTGCATATTGTACAGTCTCAGCTGATAGAGCTAAATAAATAAGGACACATGTTTAATAAGCTCTTTTTAACTGTTAATATTTTCGTGTTTTTTTCTTTCTTCCTGGTGCTCTCTTTACATTTTTCACTCAATCGGACTGGCTGAGAATAGGCTGACTTTACGTTTTCTTTCATATTCACACTGTGATCTGCTAGGACAGCGAAATCTACTAGTTGCCATGTTCTCTTTTTCTTGATAATCAATACTAGGTCTGATCTTATGGACAGGAAAATGAGATCTGTCTTTATCTCAAAATCACATACAATTTTGTGCATTTCATTCGCAGGAACAGATTCTGGTTTATGCATTTATCATTTTGGTTTGGTTTGGTTTGTTTTCTTTTACGGCATATCAACCTCGGTGGGTCATTTAATGCCAACAAAGTTGTGAAATAAATTAATTCCTAATGCATAATACAATTTTGTTTATGAACTCATGTTTTTCTATTTAACCCATAGATGGGACCCTAACAGGTACTACCATTTCCGGGTCAAAGTGGACCATGGAGCAATGGTGATGAAGGGATGCTCCAGATTTCCCAAAATTCCAAAACTGGAACCTCACCATCAGATAGAATTTAACGTCATTCCCAGGACATGTAGACGCTCAGTCACCGCCTTCTAGCACCCATATGATAAAAAGGG
>CM042146.1:17232925-17267925 GCA_023376005.1 Doryteuthis pealeii
ATATATATATATATATCTTATTATAATTGAGATTGTGGGTTTGTCTGTCTGTAGCCGAAACTATATTACTATACAAGTCACAATTCCCTTTATTTACACCACAATCTCCATAATTTTATTTTTTACTTAAACCTCAATTATTAGTAAAATTGTTTTACATCATTAAGACTGTTAACAATATCTACATACGAATAACATGCAATTGTATTTATATATACAACAAAATAGCGGTTTACAGTGTGAATGGGAAGGCTAATTTGCATATTGATCTTAAATATTTGATTTTAATAAATATATGCTTAGTATTATTGATTTCTAATTGTTTGGTTTTATATTAATGGATGTGAGCAAAAATCTCGGGGATAAATCTTAAAACATAATCCATTAACAAGAAGAAATAACTGTAATATTATTCTTTACTTCCTATTTTAACTAAATAGTTGAATTAGGAAAATTTACCAATGAAAGACGGGAGTAATGGAAAATGATGGAAGAGTTAGTTTCAAAGTTGTTCTATTTTCCGATTATACCCCTTCTGTTCCAAATATTTTTATCTGAATTCTTATTCAGTTTCATTAGCCTTTCTAATTTAATATGATATTTTATTATAGTAAAACTTAAATACTTGCACCCGGAGGGTGCATATATTTGCTAGTATATATAAAGAAAATAAGACTTAACAAACCGTCACCCCGTTATATTTTACTTCAATCAAAATCTCAGAAATTGAGTTCTAGCTTCATCAAACACCTACAGAAACATACAGTATGGTTGCACAGTGAGATTTCGATGATCCCAAATAGAATCATCTCTTACTTACCAATCATTTGTATTACTTTACACACACACACACACACACACACACACACACACACACACACACACACACATATATATATATGGTGTTATTTGGGAGTCTCCGTATGCTTCTAGTAAGTATATATATTTAAAATATATTTATGTATCTGTATCCGTTTTTTGGAAGTACACAAATCACGTTTGGACATTGATGTGAAGCATTAATGTGCTATATTATAATAATGTATATATATATATATATATATATATATATATATATATATATATATGTATGCATATATACATTTATACATGAAGAAAACACAGTTTGGAAAAAAAATCCGCCAAAATGGGAAGACATGAATGGAAAAGGTGGATAAACCAACACAAACATTCAATTCAATCCGCGGGTGGAGCTTAGTATTTCCTCTTGATTTCGTCAAAGACTTCATAAGAATGAATCGACAAACTACACATTTGAAAACAGTGAAAATTATTTGTAAACAAATCCGGAGCTGGAGTCCCTAAGACGGAGTAACACTGAACTCCAGCGCTACTGAGCAACTCCTACGACACTGCCGTTGCCAAACTGCATTGGTTTCTTACCTTTCCTTTGGACCACAGTGTCAGTGTGGAGAGGGGAGATCTGCTGCTTGAGCAACAGCACATCCTCCATATCAACCCGCCCAGGCTATATAGTTCCAAAACAAAAAACAAAAACTTTTGGACACTGCTCCATCGTATTTTGCAGACGGAAGGATGCCAACAGATAATAATGTAGTTATCATAATATATTCATCTAGTAATAAATATGAAAAAAAATCGTTTTTTTTTATTTTAGTTTCTTTTATTTAGTAGAAGTGGTGAATTTTCGGGATTGTAATGATCTCCCTTCTTATATATATATAAACATTGATTTAACTTTTCGTCTCTTTGACCCGAAACTTGTGAATATTACAAAGTATTACATGACACGACTGTATATTGATCTAGCATTCCCGAATGTGTCCAAAAACAAACAAATCCGGTGGTATCAGCGGAAAGTGGTAGTTCCTTTCGCTTTAGTGAGAATGATGATTTTAAACCGACCTCTAATGACTGACCTCTCAGTCCCAAATTTACTTGCGGCAGAGCTAGAATGCTCTTTTTAAAAATACTTTTTTAACCTTATGTTGCATAATTGATAGGGAGACTATCAAATATGCAATAGTGTAGTACTTAAAAGTGACAGTTTTGTGGGAAAAATACAGGTTATTTGATTATCAGAATTCAACTCGTGTTGATCTTGTCAATCATTGGACAGCAGAGCAGCGAGAAAATTAATTTTGGAGAATCAGAATTTTACTAGGCGCTAATAGTGACCTGGTCGTTGAAACTAAAATCACCGCTAGGTGTGACACTCCTCCAAAGCAAAACAATCTTCCTGGTCTAGCGCTAACGAACATAGGATATACTGCCATGCAGTCTCTCCCAAATTAATTAGCTTTCTGTAGGGGATACATGGGGAATATTAGTGTTCCGCGGACATATCATTTTTCCTCCCGAGTACTTGTTCCCATCATCATTCATTTATAAATCTATCATATATAATAATTTGTGATTACATATATATATATATATATATATATATATATATATATATATATATATATATATATTAATAAGGTATCCACAGACATGTGTTTCGGCGTTTCACGCCTCTTCAGTGTTGCTAGACACAACTATCATTGGCTAGGGTCGAACTTACATTGACCATTTGACAGCCCGATATCTTATCCCCTCGTCCACTGACAGCTGTAGCGGGAGCTGGTGTTTTACAGAATATTTTAAGTCAACAATGCCTATGGAAAAAGACAGTAAATATTTTATTGGTATATATCCTTCCCATGTACTTCTCCGTATTTTTCTCGCGTATAAATATCAGTGAATTGTGAGTTACTTCATATTCTCATCGATCAGTTCTTCGTACAATATGTTTGCCATATTCACATTCAATTCCTCTCGGTAGGAACCAACTGTGATAAGAAAGCTACAAAGAATATATTTTCAGCTGGATATCAACCACATGCGATAATATCTGTAAATGCTATTGATGCGCTTAGATATTCCTATTATATAAGGTTGATTTATGTACTTATATCCACTGAGAGAAAAATGACTAGAATATCTTAAGGCTGAAGGTCCCAGGTAAATCTCTCTGTGTGAGGTTCAAACAATAAAAAAGTAATCATTCCGTCAAATATATATTTAAGAAGTACGCGTATCTCACAGACAAATATTATGTGATCTACGTGCCAATGTGATCTACAAAAGTCAAAACTTATTTTAGTTTGTGTTCTAAATACATCGTTAGTTTATCATAGCTTGAATAAGACATTATTGTATTTTAACATTTAAACAAAAAGTAAAATTATAGAAATTTGCAAATAATTCATTAAATCTATAGGTAAATACGAATAATTTATTAACAATAAAGGCAAATAATATATATAAAGTAAGTAAAGTAAAGTCGTCGGGACGGCCTAATGTCGGTATTAGCCAATCAGCGAGGGAGTCTATCCCCTTTTCACTAGCGCTAGACCAAGGAGATTATCTTAGTGTCTGAGGTGGAGCGCAACACCTACCATGAGCGCAGTAGAAGCGTGTTGGGTCCATAACCTGTTAAGTTTTTAAATGCCATCCTTGGCCAGTTGAAAAGGGATTAAAGTAAGTCCTGAGTTATGGAATCTTTTGGTATGTGAATAAGTCCTATCCTGCGTATTGTTAAAGATCCAGAGATGTAATCTTATAATCCGTCGTCCACGAAAGTTAAAGTAGTTATGGTCAGTATGCTCCGTTTAAGTATTGTATTAACAGCAGAGTACTGCCAGTGATTGGCCAATAATTTGATCACATGGTTTTCGCCGAGTCTATAAGTAGGAGCGGGTATCTAGCACACACCTTATATGTCAAAATTCTCAACAACTCTAAAGTGCATTTGATGGTGGAGACCTGGAGAATGTTGAGTACCACTTCACCGTAATTACTCCCAGGTCCACTCTGACCCGGAGTAGTAGTACATGTTAGAGTCACATCTATGGGTTGAATAGAAAAATGTTGTTTTTTTTAAATCTGTTTAAGAAATTGAGTTAAAAAAAGTCAGCACCCATCAAGAATGAATACAACAAAATGTCTTCGGCATAAAATAACCCATCAGTGGTTGACAGGCCGTTAAATCCAACGAACTAACATAGCCATGTAGGAAGCAAATACTACTGCTCAATAATTTACTGAGGATACATTTAAAAAATACTAGATAATAAAAACTATATCATTTAACATAAAAGCATTAAGATGAAGCAAATTATTGGTAGGGTTATAGTTAGGCAGTTCTTTTACCAAATCAATTTCATCATATTTAGATCATATACCAAAGTAAATCCGACGAATATATACATAGGGCCAGTATATATATATATATATATATAATATATATATATATATATATATATATATATATATATATTAGGTTTGACTTTAGTTAAGCACATAATCTCCCACAAATTGTCGGCCTTTGCCATTTCAAACACATTGTTTGACTGCTTTATACTGCCGTGCCATAAGTCACACAAAAAGTGCGCTATACATACCAGTTTAAAATGAATGAGAAATTCTGGGGCAGCTAGCTAGTGTAGGGGTTAGAATGTCCACCTGACAGGTAGTGTTCTAATCACGCACAAAGCACTACCCTGTCTATAGCTCTGCTGATGAGGCCTAATGGGCTGAAATGTACATACAGAGATGACTTTTTCTCGATTTGTTTACGCTTTACATTTAAACCGATATGCATGCCTAATTCATCTAGTTATAATTAATTAATTAACACAATTAGGTTTGACTTTAGTTAAGCACATAATCTCCCACAAATTGTCGGCCTTTGCCATTTCAAACATTGATTGACTGCTTCATATATATATATATATATATATATATATATATATATATATATATATATATATATATATATAGCAGAGATTACAATTCCTAATTCAACTTCAAGCTTAGTCTGAACAAAACTAAATTTATTCGATACAAAATGAGGATTGAACCCTATAACCATTAGCTCATAGCAAAGTAGCTTTTCTATTATCTAATATATCTAAGTCTATTTTTAGTTCAATTACTAGAAAACCTGTGTCAGTTTAAGAATGTTAACGAAACGCAAGACTCATGTTATCTTTATTAATCCCATCGCCAGTCATTAATTAATTCTAACAGGATCTGCGGATATACCATAGTTTGATAATTCTATTGTTACAAGGTTTTACGTGTCTACTTAAGACCTATTGAAAACAGTCCAATGTGTAAAAAGGATAATAATTTTGATTTAACTCTCTCTTACTCTTTTTTTAAATTTATTTCCTTCTTTTGATTTTTTAATTATGTTCGATTGAAACAGATTAGCGTTATTGCTTCCGCGTACTCACCTTCATCTGTCTATATTTCCCTTTCTTTCTTTATTTCTTATATTTTTAGGTAGCATGTCTTTTTCTTCTTTTTCTTTCTTTACATATAAAAAGGAAATGGTCCATTATTTTGCTGAGGTGACGACACTCATAAGAAAATAATAATTGCGTGGATAAGCAACACTAGATAATCAGGATTTACATTTCTTTCATTTCATTTTGGACAATTGGGACAGCCTCATTTTTAACCTAGAGATATTGCAAGATGTTAAGTTTAGTACAATTAAGGAACGTATTAATATATATAACAGGGTATTCGGGAAAAATTTGTCATTCATATTTGGTTATTTTCTTCCGTAGGTTGGAGATATTGACGTACACTACGTACCATTTAAAAGTTTGGACTGTTCTTTATTCATATACGTGATGACAGATAGAATAGATGACTGGAGTCCACCTCAGATGCCTACGAGGTTTTGGTAAACACTGTATGGTTTGGTTTGTTTTGTTTTACGGCATATCAACCTCAGTGGGTCATTTAATGCCGATAAAGTTTTGAAATAAATCAATTCGTAATGGATTATACAATTTTTTATAAATACATTTTTCTATTTAACCCATAGATGGGACCCTAATAGGTACTACCACTCCGGGTCAGAGTGGACCAGGGAGCAATGGTGATGAATGGGTGCTCCACATTCACTAAACCTCCAAAACTGGAACCTTACCATCAGATAGAGTTTAACGTCATTCCCAGGACATGTAGACCCGCAGCTACCGCCTTCTAGCACCCATATGATAAAAAGGGATTGGGGCTTGCCATAAAGGTAATAGGGTTGGGAAAATCATATAGGTGCCAGGGCTTGACGTGACCAGCCGATTGATCGGAGGGGGCCTCTCCGACCGCCCGTCTAGCCCAAGATAGGACCAAAGTCGAGTATTGCATGTCATGAACTGCTCATCCACCAGGGCTCTATCCTTAAGCATCACGGGTCGCCACCCACGACCAACAGTTGGCCCCATTGGGGGAGTCTTACCCCTCTGAAGAGGTGCAGTCGGTGCATTCTAACGCCCTAGCCGACAGGGCGGGGTAGACACTGTAGTCAAGTCGTGGATAACAAAGGTAGCCAATAGTAGGCGATATGTATGGCAGCAGGATTCGGCATCCTGCAATACCTCTGGGAAAAGTCAAAAATAGTTTTCGGCGAATGTTTACGACTACACCAGTTCCAATGTTTGGCCTACTAACTCCCTAGATCTTAAACCAATGGATTATTATGTATGGGGCGCTGTTGAGGCTGTGACCGCCACTAATGGTGGTTATTTTGAGTGAAACTTGTTGACAGTAGTGTAATTTCCGTGTCTGTTTAAGTTCTTTAAAATCCATTAAATTTTGTAGTTACCTAGCACTTTTTCTTTTTCCTTATGAAACTGTCAAATTTATCCCGAACACTCTGTATATATTAGGTCACTTGTACGCCGAAAAAAAACAAGGAACATTTAATCAATAGTAATAATAATAAGCATGTCTTTTTTTTCTTGTTCTTTCTTTACAGATAAAAACGAAATGGTCCTTTATTTTGCTGAGGTGACAACACTCATAAGAAAATAATAATTGCGTGGATAAGCAAAACTAGATAATCAGGATTTACATTTTTTTTTCATTTCATTTTGGACAATTGGAACAGAATAATAATCCGTAGAACTTCCTGACTATTTCAATAGACACGCAAGCGTTTATTCTCCCTGCTGGGGCTTAAAATACGCTGACTGTATCTACTGTATAAGGGTTACGCCCCAAAGAAACCTTTTCAACAAATGCAGAGTGAAATTGATCGACGATACTGTCAAATTAATTTAAAAGCTCTCGCCTTAATTGTAGGCACTGCGGATATGTCCTAATGGTAACTTTGTTAGACAGCGACGGATGGTCGTCTCCAATTAACTATTAGGTTTTCAGAGTGAAATACAAACAAACCTTACTTAATGTCATCTCTCAGTGCTATTTCAATTACTTTGCTCTGATCATCTTTTCAACAATATACGACATGTACTTTTAGATGCCGCCCTGTCGGCTGGGGCGTTAGAATGCACCGACTGCACCTCTGCAGAGAGGTAAGATTCCCCCAATGGTGCCACCTGTTGGCCGTGGGTGGCGACCCGTGATGCTTAAGGATAGAACCCAGGTGGATGAGCAGTTCATGACATGCAATGCTCCACTTTGGCCCTATCTTGGGCTAGACGGGCGGTCGGAGAGGCCCGCTCCGATCAATCGGCTTGATGTATTAGTAAGTAAGCTCAACTAGCAGATCTATTACTATTTAAAAGCTAATTCAAATCTCACAGGATGCCCGTTACTTGTTACCTTGAGTCACAGCCTACCTGTTGCGAACGTGCTCGATACATAGGGAGTGGTATTAAGAATAATAGATGCACAGACATGGTCCATCAACTGACGGACAAGGCATGCTTGATGAGCAAGGATGAACTCATAAGCGACGTTCTCCTGTGGAAGCCAATTGCAGTTCCATTAGTATTGAATAACGATCTCGATCATCGCTGGATGCTCCATATGTTCGACCTTGTGCCACATCCTACCCTTGGAAAACAGACTGGGTCAATATTATCGAGAAGCAATTAACTCTGACATTACCTATTTTCTAATGTACTAGATAGATTAAATGTTATCAGGTTAAACGGATGTGTTATTTGGCCTTAGCTTAGGGAACAATATAATTCACGCCTTTTCATGTCGATATTAGCGTGAATTAAACGCAAACTGTAACAGCACGAGTCTGAAGTCAGTTCGCTGATTCCGTTCTACGCACCGCTAGCCGCGAGCTGTTAGACAGATCACACCTCCACAATGCATTAACATTTATTTCTATTCAAAGAATACCGATAACAACTCATTCTAAGAATGACTAATTTTTTGCGTTAGTTTCAAATATAGACCTTTATTAGTATCTAATGGGTGATTGAAATGTAACTTTGTATTTAAACTATTAATATTTTTTTATATGCTGTCACATTTTTCTCGATTCTTTAATGTGTATTCCTTAATATATGGCAATTGCATATTCACTGTTGTTTGATGATTCTACCCCACATTTTGCTATTGTTGTTCCTGAATCGCTGCAGTCGGCTACTCATGTGGATCACGTCTACTCATTCATCTCAGGAAAATGATGATTTAATACTCTGCGATTTTTTTTTTGGGGGGTGGGCTCATTGGAGAAACAAGTCCACTCTCCGAAACCAAATACTTTCCGCCCTGTCGGCTGGGGCGTTAGAATTCACCGACTGCACCTCTGCAGAGGGGTAAGACTCCCCCAATGGTGCCACCTGTTGGCCGTGGGTGGCGACCCGTGATGCTTAAGGATAGAGCCCAGGTGGATGAGCAGTTCATGACATGCAATATTCCACTTTGGCCCTATCTTGGGCTAGACGGGCGGTCGGAGAGGCCCCCGCCGATTAATCAGCTGGTCACGTCAAGCCCTAGCACCTATATGATTTTCCCAACCCCATTGCCTATATGGCAAGCCCCAACCCTTTTTTATCATATGGGTGCTAAAAGGCGGTGGCTGCGGGTCTACATGTCCTGGGAATGACGTTAAACTCTATTTGATGGTGAGGTTCCAGTTTTGGAGGTTTGGGGAATGTGGAGCACCCCTTCATCACCATTGCTCCCTGGTCCACTCTGACCCGGAGTGGTAGTACCTGTTAGGGTCCCATCTATGTGTTAAATAGAAAAATGTATTTACAAAAAAATTGTATTATCCATTAAGAATTGATTTATTTCAAAACTTTATCGGCATTAAATGACCCACTGAGGTTGATATGCCGCTAAACAAAACAAACCAAACCTTAATATATGACAATTAACTATTTACTGTTGTTTGATGGTACTACTACTCACATTTTGCTATTGTTGTTCCTGAATGGATGCAGTCGGCTATTCATGCGGATCACGTCTACCCATTCATCTCAGGAAAATGATGATTTAATACCCTGCGATTGTTGGGATGTGTGGGCTCGTTGAAGAAACAAGTCCACTCTCCGAAACCAATACTTTGGAAGAACTTGAAGGACGAATACAAGAATTCATTTATGCCATTCCATAAGTGTTCCTGTGAAAATCATTTGATGTGAGAAGGTGGAGATGAATGCTGGTGTCCATATATATATGTTTGAATAAAAATCTACGTTATATGAGTTCTTCTTATATTCATTTTTTGTAAAATTAAATGATTCAGAAATAATATATATATATTTACCAACCCCTCTGCACGAGCAGGATGTTACACAAGGTCAATTTCTTAAGCGGAGTTCAACAGGTTTGAATTCAGAGTTTTCCTTCTCCTAGACCGGTTGCCTAACCAAGGTTAAAGAGCCCTGTCTGGCCTACTATTTATCCATAGCTGGAGGGAGTGTAGGATTGATACCTTTCCCAAGGGTATTAGCGCTAAGTGAAATGTAATTACCACATCCAGGATTTGAACTCGGGGCGACGAGTCCATTTCCCATGACATTAACCATTACACCACGCGCTTCCATATACGGTTTTTTTTTAAATAGGGAAAGGAGTTACTTCACAATCACCCTGTATATGAAGGTGCCCGTCGTGTGAAGTTTATCGTCGCAGGAAATGGAAACCGTAATTCGTGCATTTTGGCATAAAGTAACCCACAACGTTTGATATATCCTTAAAAAAAAGAAACCAAGCCAACCAACCAGTTATGGAACATGAAAGTGAAAGTGATACCAATTGTAGTTGGTGCACTTGGAACGGTCCCAAAAAGATTGGAAAAGGGATTGTAAAATCTGGACATCAGAGGAAAGATTGATACCATCCAGAACACTGCACTGCTGCAATCTGCCAGAATACTCAGAAGAGTACTGGACACCTGAGGAGACTTTCTGTCACTCAGACTCCAGTAAAAGACCATCAGCTAACGCTGGTATGAACAGCTCAGATAATAATAATAATAATAATAATAATAACAATAATAATAATCTTATTATAATGGAGATTGTGTGTTTTTCTGTCTGTAACCGAAACTATATACCTACTCAAGTCACAATTCTCTTAGTTATTGACATCACATTCTCCATGATTTTATTTTTATCTAAACCTCAATTATTAATAAAATTGTCTTACATTATTAATACTGTTAACTATGTCTACATACTAACAACATGCAATTATATTTATATATACAACAAAATAGCGGTTTACAGTGTGAACGGGAAGGCTAATTTGCATATTAATATTAAAAAATCGAATTTAATAAATATGTGCTTATTATTATTGATTTCTAACTGTTTGGTTTTATTTTAATGAATATAAGCAAAAATCTCTTCAATGAATTTAAATGAAATCCATTAATAAGATAAAATAACTGTCAGTTTATTCTTTACTTCCTCTTATAACTAAATACTTAAATTAGAAAAAATAACAATGAAAGACGGGAGTGATGGAAGAGTAAGTTTCAGTTGTTCCATTTTTTATTATACTCCCTCTGTTTCAAATCTTTTATTATACTCCCTCTGTTTCAAATCTTTTTATCTGTATTCTTATTTAGTTCCGTTAGACTTTCTAATTTAATATAATATTTTATTACATTAAAACTTAAATACTTGCACCCGGAGGGTGCATATATTTGCTAGTAATAATAATAATATATACATATATGTGCGTGTTTGTAAAAAAATGAGAGAGAGAGAGCGAGAGAGAATGAAAAGTAAATAAAGACTAAAAGAGAAAAACAGCGAAATAAAATTCTAATCAATAAAGGTGAATACTCATTAATTCTAAGTTTACAGCAAACCCTACAAGTCTTTCTGTTCAGGCTTAATTAAAAATTTTATTAATATGACCTTATTACGTCACAGTGTTAAATTAAAGAAGGCATTTCTGATTGGTTGAATTTGGCAACTTTAAATATCAACATTCAACTTTGTAGCTTTTAAGCGGACCCCCCCCCTCAATGATACCTCTAAGAATTGCCAAACTATATCTCTCACAAAGCTGTTCACTAGACTTCCATTAAGAAATTTGCATCGATTCATACCAGCGATCAGCGACTATACTGACTATTATATACGAATCAACATAAAAGGATTTACCATTACGTTTCCTCTATTCCCAATAAACAACATTCTCAACCTCGGCATATTCATATCCGAACATTGCATTTTCTATAATTATGCGACCAGCAAAATTCTTGCTGACATTAGCGTCGCCCTTTTGCTTGTCGAGTGTTCCTTTGTTTATTTTTCTTTATATTAGCTGTTTCTTGTGTTACCTGACTAAAAGCATCCCCCTGCCCTATTGTGTGTTGCATTCCGAGGAGAGCAGATCGGAAATGTGATATTCCGAGCGTACATAGGCGTATCGTTTTACATAACAATCTAGCGCCCGGGGTTAATTCTTTGCTGTTCACTCATCTGTACATTTCTCTTTGGTTGGCTCTATTAATAAGCAGCCGGTATGTGTCAGTTGTTATATAGATAAAAGCTGAAGGCGTAAAAGCACAAACGATTTTAGCTGGGTTAGGGAACGTAGCAAACATGAGAGACCAGCTTGTTCCGTTTTATGATTATGTACAAAGAAGAGCAGGTCTATCATCTAGAGGTTATCCTTAGCAAAAAGCTGACTCTAACGAAAGTTTTTCTCCTTAATACGAATATTTCTTTTGAAGATTTATCCTTTACAAGAATATGGATACGTAATTAAACTTTTTCTTGCACATTTAGCTGATTGTTAGGCCTACGAGTCTTTTGATAAAAGGGACATTTTAGGACGACTAATTGTACAATTCATCCCGTTATCCTTGATATACAAACCGATCTCAAGGGCATTGACCTTCGCAATCAGATAATATCGAATTCAAGAAATTATATTTAGTCTTCTCTTTCCATTTCTGTAATCATCCTATGATCAAACATGCCTAATTGCAGGATTATTTCAAAATAAAAAAAATAACTAGTTGGACCTGTGAAAATATGTAGCGTGATCACAGCACCATTAAAGGCTCAGTAGCGTAGTAGTAGGACTGGGTAGCTCGTGAGTCACACACAGACAACAACATTCTTTATTTAATGGCATATCAACAACCATGTGATATTTAAAGCCATCCTAGTGAAAGAATACTAAAGGTAATATTTAAGCCATAGTTGAGGGGATGAGGTTGTTCATACCTTTCCCAAGGGTATTAGTTTGAAGGTGAACATAATAGCATGACTAGAGTTCAAATTCACTACAATGTGGCAGTTCAGCACATTAGCCACTACACCACTGGGACTTCCGCTCTTCATGAGCGTAAAAGAATATTTCCAAATGTTTTACTCTTAACTTATGGAAATATTAGTTTTCAATATAAATTATCTTTGGTATAAAGTTTTTAAAAGAGACTAAAAAAAAATGCATAATTAGAAAATAGGTGGACTATTCTATGAAGTCGACAACCGAGTGGCCTATTGTCTGTATCAGCCAAACAGCGAGGGAGTCTATCCCCTTTTCACTAGCACTAGACCGGGAAGATTATGTTTGCATCTGAGGCCTTAACTACCATCAGCTCCTCACTTTACTGCACAGATCAAAGCTGTGCTACTCAAAGTTGGTGAGGGTCGGTATCAAATGCAGAACCTTGTTATACCTAGGCTCTCAAAATACTTTTCTTCTTTTTTTTTTTAAATCAATGTATCAAGGTTTATATTACTTTGACATCCACATAGGCTGTGCGCTCCAACAAAAACCACCATACGAAAGAATAGTGTGTAGCAGGTTAAAACAGGGGTTGTTTATTTCTCTCGGTTCGCGGGTTTTCAGAGACGATGAGTAAGGTCAAACTTTTCTCTCATAAATTACATTCGTTACTAATACGACGGTCAGCCAAATCAAATGCTCATCAGTGCCCGAAATCCGACATCCTCTTCCAGAGAGACCCCAGCGAAAAAAGATAGAGTTCCATTTACTTACGTTTGTGGGGCCGGGATAGGAGAAGAGACATATACGTGTCAGGATCTTTTTTTATCTAGTTCAGGGGTCATTGACCGGTAATGACTGACATACGTTGAGTGCTTAGAATCATAAACTTTATTTTGATTTTTTTTCATATCTCTTTTTTTCTCTTTCTCTTTAGCCTGAAATCCGATTACCGTTCTCTTTTCAATCCAAATTCGCAATAGATTGTTTTAATAAAGTTAGCGGTCTGATGAAACCCCCATATATATATATATATATATATATATATATATATATATATATATATATATATATATATATATATGTGTGTGTAATTGGTATTACGATACAAATAGCAGAGTAGATCAATTTTATTTTAACAACGTTTGATATGTTTACTTGAGCGCTATTGCATGATCATTCAATATGGAAAAAGTATAATAATCTTGATTTAACATCACTCATGTTTGTTTTCTTTCCTTCTTTTCATATGTTCACTGCGTTCTTTTTCATTTTTTAGTAATATTCAAAACCCGCCAAACACTTATTCATTATTTGTATCTACTGCTTTATCATCAATTAATCATATATATATATATATATATATATATATATATATATATATATATATATATATATATATTATTATATTATTATTATTATCAATGTGCATGGTTGGCACTAGTATACTAGAAAAAGAAATAGTAATCCAACGTACAGTGTTATTAGAAGAGTGCTCAATATCTGTGATAGAGCGTTGATAGTTGATAGTACAAAAAAGACCATTCGTCATCACGCAAGCACGCAAACATGCAACACGAGAATACAGTTAAAAAACGCACACATTTGACCATTTACACCATTTCTGTCATTTAAAAAAAATATTTCGTTTACCTGATGAATGCTTTTAGCAGGAAACCATTGGTAGTAATATCGTTCCCAAATAAATGAATAAAAGCTAAAACTTTTATTCGTCACTTCATTCAACTATATATATATATATATATATATATATATATATTTGGTAAAGAAAAAGGCTTAAAAATCTGCCGACAGATATCTGAGTATACCTATGGGTTTCATCAGACCGCTAACTTTATTGAAAATGGCACACAGATAATTCATGAGGTTTTTATATTTTTTCTGGTGACTCGTGTGAAGATATCGGTTTTTTGTTTTCTTTTCTTTAACAATTATATTGCTCTGTTCAATCAAATTTGCCTTGAACCCTCTACTTGGAGCTGACCTACTATAACCTTCCGCCGTTGTAAGAAAGAACCAGCTTAGAATCATCCTAATACCAACCTACCTGGTAACCCATCTACGGATATATATATATATATATATATATATATATATATATGTATATATATATATATATATATAAGAGAGTTTCATAATTTGCTTGAAGCATTGTGTATGTATTGTTAGGAGGTTGATTTAGAAGGCTATCACAATGCAGTTTGGAATAAATAAAAAAAAATAATAATACGGTAACAATGGTGTTGTGTGTTGACCTGTATTTTTATTATTTCTTGAATTTTTCGAGGTAATACCTCTTTATCAAAAGAATTGAACTGAAGCAGTACAGCTATGGCATTTCTTCCCAAATAAATTTTTTTTTTTTTTTTTTTTTTTTTTTAGGAAGAAATGCCATAGCTGTACTGCTTCAGTTCAAAAGTTTTTTTTTTTAAAACAACTTGTCGCAGTTTGAGAGCTCAATGTGTGCTCTTATTGTTTAGAGTCACAGAGCAATTTATATTTAAATAAATAACAAAAGACTTAGAGATCTTGCATTATAGACTATTTTCAGGGAGCTTAGACAAAAATGTCTAATTCTCCCGACTCATCAGATGAGTCGGGAGAATTAGACATTTTGTCTAAGCTCCCTGAAATAGTCTATAATGCAAATCTCTAAGTCTTTTGTTATTTATTTATTTATATATAATATATATTATATATATATATATATATATATAATATATATATATATACCTGGTAACCCATCTACGGATATATATATATATATATATATATATAATATATATCCGTAGATGTGTTACCAGGTAGGTTGGTATTAGGATGATTCTAATGACCAATTACCGCCCTACTATGCCAAAAATCTATGGCCTTCCCAAAACATATAAACCTAAAAGATCCATCATCTCCGGAATTGGATCTGTTACCCACAATATCGCAAAATATCTAGCAAAAACCCTATCCCCTATTCTAGCCACAATTAGTGATACTCACATCAAAAATTCAGGTGCACTTCTCAATAAGATAAACAATACAAACATGATGAATAAATCTCTAGCCAGCCTTGACATAAAATCTCTTTACACAAATATACCTATTAACAATTTTTTTTAAAAAAAGTAGAGAACTACATTTCCTCCAATAACATTTAATTACCATGCCCTCTCCCAATCTCTAAAATAATTAAAATATGTAGCTTATGCACATCCCACTGCTATTTCCAATTTGACAACACTTTATATAAATACAAATTTGGCCTACCGATGGGATCACCCCTAAGAGGCCTCCTGGCTTGCTTATATCTTGAATTCGTAGAAGCTGGCCCCTTTATATATATCTTATTATAATGGAGATTGTGGGTTTATTTTTCTGTAACCGAAACTATATTACTATACAAGTCACAATTCCCTTTGTTTATTTACATCCATGATTTTATTTTTCATTAAACCTCAGTTATTAATAAAAATTGTTTTACATTATTCATATTGTTGACTATATCTACATACTAATAACATGCAATTGTATTTATATATACAACACAATAGCTGTTTACAGTGTGAATGGGAAGGCTAATTTGCATATTGATCTTAAAAATTTGATTTTAATAAATATATGCTTAGTATTATTGATTTCTAATTGTTTGGTTTTATCTTATTGAATATGAGCAAAAATCTAGGGATAAATCTTAAAAGAAATCCCTGAACAAGAAGAAATAATTGTAATATTATTCTTTACTTCCTATTTTAACTAAATAGTTAAATTAGGAAAATTTACCAATGAAAGACGGGAGTAACGGAAAATGATGGAAGAGTTAGTTTCAAAGTTGTTCTATTTTTCAATCATACCCCCTCTGTTCAAAATCTTTTTATCTACATTCTTATTCAGTTTCATTAGCCTTTCTAATTTAATATGATATTTTATTATATTAAAACTTAAATACTTGCACCCGGAGGATGCATATATTTGCTAGTATATATATATATATATATATATATATATATATATATCCTTTCTACTTCCATGTTAGAATAACTGACTGTTCAATAATCTCGTTCCCCTTTGTATACAAAACAAGCTTAAGTGCGTTGACATTCGCAATCAAATAATACCGAATTTAAGAAAGTGCTGTATTTTGTGTTTTCATTCTATTTCTTTGTTTATTCTATGATCAAATATGCGCTCCCAACATGCGTAATTGCAAAATACATTAGTATTATTCAATAAAAGAAAAAATGTATTCTTTTTACGGGCTGACATAAGCGGAGTAGAGAATATTCATATGTTTTACGCTTTACTCTACTCTACTGAGCAGTATTTTAAGGTAATGTATTATTATTTCACACCTTGTGAGTTTGTCATAACGGCATAGGCTGATGGTATTTTACTGGAGACTGGCTGAGAAGGAGTCTCCCCAACTCTCCAGTAAGTTTCTGAGTATTCGAGCCGATCTGCTGTTCGGATGGTCTCGATTCTTTCTCTTATTTCCAAATTCTCTAACCTGTTTTCTAAACTCTTGTGGACCGTTCCAAGGGCACCAACTAAAATTGCTATTCATTTTCATATTCATATTCATATGCATATAATAATAATAATAATAATAATAATAATAATAATAATAATAATAATAATTATTATTATTATTATTATTATTATTATTGTTGTTGTTGTTGTTGTTGTTGTTGCTGTTTCATTCCATCAGATTTTTTCACACCAACATTACCCGTTTTTTCACTGGAGGTGAAAACAAGTCTCCTCAGGTCTCCAGGAATCTTCTAAGTATTCGAGCCAATCTCACCAATGATCGAGTCTGGACGGTTCCGATTTTTTCTCTGATTTCCAGTTAACACAGACTCTTTTCAAGATCTTGGGGATCGTTCCAAGGCTACCAATAACAATTTATCTTCATGTTCCTCAATTTTCTTAGTTCTCTGGCAAGGTCCAAGTATTTGTCTATTTTTTTCGCATTCTTTCACTTTCACTGGCTGATCATCCGGGAATGTCAAAATTCACGAGATTGCAAGTTTTCTTATTATTATTGATTACCACTACATCTGGTCTTCTGGCCGGGATTTGATGATATGTCTGTATTTCAAAGTATTATTATTATTATTATTTTGGGGGTTTTCATATCAGCATTAGCTGATGGTCTTTCACTGGAGTCTGAGTGACAGCAAGTCTCCTCAGGTCTCCAGGACTCTTCTGAGTATTTTGACAGATTGTAGCAGTGCAGTGTTCTGAATGGTTTCAATCCTTTTCTGATTTCCAAACTTTCCAAACCCTTTTCTAATCCTTTTGGGACCGTTCCAAGTGCACCAACTACAATTGGTATCACTTTGTCTTTCATATTCCATACCTTTTTTCAGTTCTCTGGCAAGGTCCAGGTATTTGTACATTTTTTTCATTTTCCTTTAGCTTCACCCTGTGATATGCTGGAACTGCAAAATCCACCAGTTGACAAGTTCTTTCTTTTTTGTTAATCAGCACTAGGTCTGGTCTTCTTGCTGGGATAAGGTTATATGTTTTTATCTCAAAGTTCTAGAGAATTTTATGCATTTCGTTCTCAAGAACAGATTCTGGTTTGTGCATATACCATTTTGTTGTGTGTCAAAATTTAATTTTTTGCATAATTCCCAGTGGATCACCTTCACAACTCAGTCGTGTCTAGTTTTGTACTCCCGTTGTGCTAGTTTGCTACATTCGCATAGTATATGGTTTACAGTCTCATCTCTATTACCGCATAGTCTACATTTACTATTTTGTTGGGTCTTATCAATTTTTGCTTTAATATTGTTTGTCCTTAGGGCATTATTATGTGCAGCAATTATTAGTTATTCCGTTTCTCTTTTAAGGTTTCCTTTTCTTTACCACGTCCAGTTTTTTTCATGTGCAACCTCTCCGATTTACCGTTTGAAGTGTCCATATAATTTTTTTTCTTCCCATTTTTGTTTTCTAGTTTTTGTTGTTTTTCTGTTTGTCCATATGTCACATTTACTATTGTTGGTCGCCATAAGTAATCTGTCTTTGCACTTTCTTTATTATTATTATTATTATTATTATTATTATTATTATTATTATTATTATTATTATTATTATGGGAGAATAAGTGCTTAATTGGAGTCGTACCTAATTTTGAAAATTAATTAAGATTCATTATTAATTAATTAATTTTCAAAATTAGGTACGACTCCAATTAAGCACTTATTCTCCCAAAAATTGTCGGCAAAAAGCCATTCCAAACAAACCGTGTTTACATATTATTATTATTATTACTAGCAAATATATGCACCCTCCGGGTGCAAGTATTTAAGTTTTAATGTAATAAAATATTGTATTAAATTAGAAGGGCTAATGAAACTAAATAAGAATACAGATAAAAAGATTTGAAACAGAGGGAGTATAATAAAATATTTGAAACAGAGGGAGTATAATAAAAAATGGAACAACTGAAACTTACTCTTCCATCACTCTCGTTTTTCATTGTTATTTTTTCTAATTTAAGTATTTAGTTAAAAGAGGAAGTAAAGAATAAAATGACAGTTATTTTATCTTGTTAATGGATTTCATTTAAGATTCACTGATGAGATTTTTGCTTATATTCATTAAAATAAACCCAAACAGTTAGAAATCAATAATACTAAGCACATATTTATTAAATTCGATTTTTTAATATTAATATGCAAATTAGCCTTCCCGTTCACATTGTAAAGCACTATTTTGTTGTATATATAAATATAATTGCATGTTGTTAGTATGTAGACTTAGTTAACAGTATTAATAATGTAAGACAATTTTATTAATAATTGAGGTTTAGATAAAAATAAAATCATGGAGAATGTGATGTCAATAACTAAGAGAATTGTGACTTGAGTAGGAATATAGTTTCGGTTACAGACAGAAAAACACACAATCTCCATTATAATAAGATTATTATTATTATTATTATTATTATTATTGACAATCCATTACTGATGCCCATTACTTGCTGACATTATTTCAGAATTCAATAAATTCGTGTTCAGATTAGTTAAAATTCTTTTGCAAATTTCTAAATCTGCCTGTCTAAATTCCCAAGATTGGGTGTGTACGTCGGGCGCCAGCTGTTACTGTTACACCATTAACCTTTAAACATCTAGATTTCTGGGTCTTCTGGCAAAGTCTGTGTATATTTTCATAACTTTCTTGCTTTCTTACTTATGCAGCACTTTATCCGATGTCAAAATCAACATCCACAATCCGGGAGATACCCAGTCCGTTCGTTTAAAACGTACAGATCCAGTTGTCTTAAGCAACACGTGATGTATTGAAAAGAACTGATGGAAAACAAAATGGAAATAACACGATTATAAATAATGTAGATTCTTTAGGTAAATGTGTTTGCACTGAATATAATCGAAATGCGCAATATTTATTTTGGTTATCTCCACATTTTCCATTCGGTTTGTCATCTGCCAAATTTAGCGTCGATCAGCAATTCAATAGGAAAATAAGTTCCGGGGAAAGTATGTCAAATAAAAATCCATTAGTCCTTATAGACACTGGCGACCGTACACACATTTTAAATTATGAACAATTGTGTGCACTTATGAGAGTATGTCCTCGCCTGTCACTGGTGCTTTCTGTAGATACACGAACACACCTTCAAGCACGCACACGAACGAATGACGCATACAATCGTTAAAGAATGTTTGGAATGCATCAGCATCAGCATCAGCATCAGCAACTACAAGAAGTCAGTAAAGGAAGATCGCTATAGATATGACGTGTATACCCCCAAAAAAAAAAAAAAACATCCATCAATTTCTTCACCCCATAATCTATCCTCATGAAGGTTTAAATAAACCGAAACGTTTTAAGCGTCGATTAATAAATCGATCTTATTTTTAGAACACTTTTAAAATTTCTTAATATTGTCGGATTTATTTCCATATTTACTCTTCTTACTCTCTCTCTCTCTCTCTCTCTCTCTCTCTCTGTCTCTCTGTCTCTCTGTCTGTTCTGTCTGTGTCTCTGTCTGTCTGTCTGTCTGTCTGTCTGTCTCTCTCTCTCTTCTCTGTCTCTCTCTCTCTCTCTCTTCTCTCTATATATATAATATATATATATATATATATAGAATTACAATGGTATTAAGGATTTTGCAGCATCGGAGGTCACCAAGCAGCGTCGAGCTAGAGAAAGGACTAGAGTATTGGCTAGTGTCCCAGCAATACATTCAAATAATGCATACACTTGTTCCATATGCGGACTTCTTTGCAAGTCATTAGCAGGGCTGAAATGTCACCTGCGATTAGCACACAACATAAGATGAAAGAGGTGTCCGAACCTCATACGTCGAAATCGACGGGAGAGTCCATCATATATATATATATATATATATATATATATATATATATATATATATATAATATACATTGGATTTCGTCATCGCCTTTTACGATTACGGGAATTGTCACCACGCAAAATCAATAAGACAATAAAACATATGACAATAAATTAGTGAAATGATAATTAGACTAGCAGGACCTGTGGATATACCACAGTATGTATTAACATATATTCAAGAAAAGTTCGAATAATATATCAGTTTGAAAATAATGAGTATAAATATACCTAAAGAATTAAGGAATATAAAATATAATTACAGGGTGAATCAAAGATTTGGCAATATTTCAAGATAAATGGCCGAGTATATTTTTTTCGGAATTATATGGATTATTTTGGTAAAATTGTATTTCCCTATAATATTATTAACTAGAAGGACCTGTGGATATACCACGGTATGATAATTTAATTATTACAACGTTTGATATGTTTACTTAAGAATTATTGCCACAGCAAATAATTTAAGTACACGAATGGAATAAAATATCGAAATCATTGCATGATAGTCTATATAGTATATGTATAATATTATACTACTAGCAGGACCTGTCGTTATACCACAATATGATAATTTAATTATTAAAACGATGATAGGTTTACTTAAGAGCTATTTGTTATATACCTTTCTTACTTCTTACTCTGTCGTCTATTCTTCTGGCCGGCTTTGCTTCTGATCGTCTATCATCTATCTTGGTCTGGTATATCTTCTAAGGTCTCGTCTGGTCTTCTATTGAGGATTCCAGGTCTGGTTTCTGTTGGGATTTCTTGTTATCAGAAGCCTTGTGTCATTGTTAGTTTTTAGTAATAAACACAAGACTTCGATTTATGTTGATGTTACTTTATTCCAAATCCCCACCCAGACAATCTGTGCAGATGAGGCTTACATGTTGCTATCTCGGCTTCTAAGTTCTAACTGACTCTTTCTTACTTAGTATCCTTAAACCGGAAGAGGGCCTTCTATTGCCTTCCGGTTCTCACGTTCCATCCCCAGAACGCAAGGTGAGATGGAGGTCAAGCGCCGTCACTCACTCTCAAGGCCATCAGCTGTACTGATCGCCATAATGATTTCTACAATACCTTATGAAAGCATTAGGGATCCAATAATTATGTAACATATTGAAATTGTTCAATATATAACAAGTATAATAATATTGATTTAACTCTCTCCTCTCTCTCTCTCTCTCTCTCTCTCTCTCTCTCTCTCTCTCTCTCTCTCTTCTCTCTCTCTTACACACTCGCGTTTCTTTCTTTTATTCATTTCATCATCGATTGAAATAGATTAGCGCTATTGATTTCGCATTCTCACTCATCTCTTTATATTTTTCCTCCGTTCTTTCATTTTTTTCTTTCTTATTATATTTTTTGTGCCTCGTGTATTTTCTTTCTTTACAATAAAAACGGAATTTTCCATTATTAGCTTAGATAACGACACTCACAAACAATAAGAATTCGACGGATAATCGACACCAGGTAATCTTGATTCACATTTTTGCATTTCATATTGGACGGTCTCATTTTTAACCAGAGGAGGGTGTTGCAGGATGATAATGCATGGGAGATTTAGGAACACACGTATTAATACGTATTATGTGGAATGTTTTAAACGAGAAAATCCGTTATCCAGTCTTTATCTCCTTATGGTTAAAGTATCAATTTTAACCAAACAGAATGTGTCAAATACTAATTAGGTAACTGAGGCTCTGTATAAGCATGTACGGGGCGCGTGGTGTAATGTTAATCTTCGTATGAAATGGTCACGGTGAGACGAGTTCAAATTTCAGATTGCACTGGGAAAGGTATGAAGCCAAATAGTCTCCTTTAGCTATGGATTAATTAAGGCAGACTGAGATTTTTAATCTTGGTTAGGAAACCAGTCTAAGAGATGGAAAACATGGAATTAAAAAAAACTTACATTGAAACATGTACGCACAAACAAACACACACACACACACACACACCGCGCGCGCGCATATATATATATATATATATATATATTATATATATTATAATATATATATATATGAGGAAGAATGAATAAAGAAAAGAAAGTACAGAATGGATAATAAAAGTTGAATTTAATCAATATCACTTACACATGTGTTTCGGTCAGTTTATCTATGTGTACACGATTCAAACTATTATTGTTATTAAATAAACAAATGAAATGAAATAATAATAATAGAAAAATGTAAAAAATATTCCATACACAGAGAATATTCGACCTTCATCATGGTGAAATTTTATTTTGAAATGAAAAAATTCATTGGAGAAAAATGGAGAATTTTTAAAAATGTTCGAAGAGAATTTTTTAAAATTCACTTTCAGGACGCTTAACGATACAGAGCCGTTAGTAAATCTCGGGAATTTGAATATTTTTGATATTTCTAGGAATTATGGTGGATATAGTTATGTTATGTATTGTAAAAATAAAATGTTTTTATTTATTTTTAATTTGTTGATAAGTTTTGAAACTGAGAAAAAGAAATGACAAGACAAGAAAAGAAAAAGAATGAATCCAATTCTCCCTCCTGCTTTGGGTAAATAGCAGGCTAGACTGGACTCTTTAACCATGGCTAGGTAACCTGTCTAGGAGAAGGAAAACTCTGAATTCAAACCTGTTAAACTTCGCTTAAAAAATTGACCTTGTGTCGCATCCTGCTCGTGCGAAGGGGTTGGTAAATATATATAGGACGGGTCTTACTCCCCTGCAGGAGATACTGTAAACGTATTCTAAGCTCCGTCGACAGGGCTGGAAGTTGTTTTTTTAAATCCATTGAATATTATTTTATTACTGTATGTAATCACTAAACTTATTTTAGAAATTGGTTACGTCAGTGTGGCACTCAGTGAGCATCGTACTCATTTCATTTGGTAAACAAGACTAGCTTTCTCAAGATCTCCCCCAAGCCTCGTAGATATTTTCTAAAGATTGTTTAGTACATCATAAAACCATCAAGAGTTGGGATCGAACTCAAAACAATAATTTGCGAGTTAAACACCCTCGTTTTGATGTTGTTGTTGTTGTTGTTGTTGCTGTTGTTGTTAATAATAATAATAATGAAAAGAAAAATATTTATTGTGCTTGTTTATGTTTTGTTAAAAAAATAAATAAACGGGGAATTTTTCAAAAAGTTATCCGTTTATAAAATGAGCCTAATTTTGATATTAGATAATTTTTATGTTCTTTTTTTTTTGTTAATGTTTTCGTAATTATCGTTTTTTATTAATGCATACGTAATTATCATTATTAATTCATTTTTATACACAACTTTAATTTCCGAAACAAAAACTATTACTATTCTTTGGTAATTAAAAAAAAGATAAAAAAATATAATAATGGATTATTTGCCCTTCAAAGAAATACATTCCATGTCCAAATATTACTTGATATTTTTTTTCTTTTAAATAAAGCTAAGATAAAGTTTTAAGTTCATTTTTTGCTACAAGTCGCTTTTTTCGCATTGTAAAAGAAATCAAAAACTCAGAACTTATCAAGTGTACTTAATTAATTTTGTATTACGTAAGCTACACATTTTTATGTTGAGAGCAATATTTGATATTTACTTTAACTCTTTATCAAATTTTACTAATTACATACTGAAGGGAGAAGCTTATAGCATTTACATTTTTTGTCTTTGGCTGTGTGGGATCCTTAACCTGCAAAAGGAATGTTATTGTGAATTAGTAGTGGAGTTATCTATGTTTTGAAATATCCAAGTTAATATGGTAGACCTCATGAAGGTCTTCCCCTTATTCATTTCAGTATTACATTGATTTGGTTATATTTTATATTTGTAAATTTATGTTTACTGACAAAAATAATGTATACAAAAAGCAATGTCTGGTCAATTCAAACTTTCTTTTTTGTTAACAGCAAAAGAAATATAGTAAAACATTATTTTGATGGAGCTACTATTGTCACTTGCTTAATTCCACTTTATTCCCACAGGTACTGTTCAAATTCAACAAGTAATTCTACGTACACTGTCTATAAAAAATCGAAGATCATTGTGTATTGTTTACATAATTATTGGAACCCTAATATCTGTTGAATTATATTTGATATAGTTATTTTACTAAGCTTAGCTTAGCACAAGGCCAGAAGTATGGGCTCCCAATGAGAATCACTCACTAACAATGGGTTTGCGAAAGCGAGCTTGCTAACCATTACACCACGTGATATAAGGCATGGGGCAAATGGTCACTCCTAAATATAGACTCGTTGACTACCACGTGACCTGGGGTGGATTTCTATTGTACAATCACTGGCACTGCTGCTGCGCTTCTGCTGTATTATAGAGACACCATTCTGAGCTTATTTCATTGACATTTGGATTCTCTTGGACGTAGGAGCTTACAAAGAACACCGGATTTTATTGCTTGCTTACTTACTTATTACATCTGGAACCTAGGATGCCGACCAGATACTAACAATATCTCTTTTAAGGTAGTGTAGAAATCTTAATGGTGATTAGTGCATCTGATGGCCTTGAGGTGAGTGACAGCGCTTGAACTCATTCTGACCTTGCCTTGCGGATGAATCGTGAGAACCGTAACCCCCATAGAAGGCCCTCTTCCGGTTTAAGGATACTAAGTAACTCAGTCAGTTAGCAGGTAGGAAACCGAAGGTGTAAGTCGCATTTCTATGCGCAGATTGTCTGGTTTGGGGATTTATAAATTAAAGCAACATCAACGTAAATCGAAGTCTTGTGTTTATTACCTAAAAACTAACAATGACACAGGGCTTTGATAACGAGAAATCCTAGCATGGAAAACCAGACCGAAGTCCCAGACGCTAGACAGACCAAGATGTTAGAAGATAGAACCAAAGCGGCCAGAAGAACACGACTAGAAGTAAGAAGTAAGAAGGGTATACACATTATAGATTTGTACTGTGAAAAGATCAGTATGCAACATTATCTTCACAGCACCATATATATCGAGTTTCGTGGCTTAACGATACAGAGCGTTAGTAAATCTCGGGAATTGAATATTTTTGATATTCTAGGAATTATGGTGGATATTAGTTATGTTATGTATTGTAAAAATAAAATGTTTTTATTTATTTTTAATTTAGAGTATTGTGTGTCCAGCAATACATTTCAATATGCACATTGTTCTATGGGACTTCTTTTCAGTCATTAGAGGGCTGAATGTCACTGCGCATGCACAAAATAGATGGAAAGAGGTTATCCGAAACCTATACGTGAAATCGACGGAGGGAGTCTCAATATATATATATTATATATAAATATATATATATATATTATATTATATATATACATTGGATCTTCGTATCGCCTTTTACGATTACGGGAATTGTCCCACGCAAAATCAATAAAGACAATAAAATCGTATGACAATAAATTAGTGAATGATAATTAGACTAGCAGGACCTTGGATATACCACAGTATGTATTAACATATATTCAAGAAAAGTTCGAATTAATATATCAGTTTGAAAAAATGAGTATAAATATACCTAAAAGAATTAAGGAATATAAAATATATTACAGGGTGAATCAAAAGATTTGGCAATATTCAAGATAATGGCCGAGTATATTTTTTTCGGAATTATATGGATTATTTTTGGTAAAATTGTATTTCCTATAAATTTATTAACTAGAAGGACCTGTGGATATACCACGGTATGATAATTTAATTATTACACGTTTGATTTGTTTACTTAAGAATTATTGCCACGCAATAATTTAAGTACACGAATGGAATCAAAATACGAAATCATTGCATGATAGTCTATATAGTATATTATAATATTTATACTACTAGCATGGACCTGTCGTTATACCCACATATGATAATTTAATTATTAAAACGATGATAGGTTTACTTAAGAGCTATTTGTTATAACCTTTCTTATTCTTACTCTGTCGTCTATTTCTTCTGGCCGGCTTTTGCTTCTGTCGTCTTATCATTATCTTGGTCTGGTTATCTTCTAAGGTTCTCGTCTGGTCTTCTATTGAGGATTCCAGGTTCTGGTTTCTGTTGGGATTTTCTTGTTATTCAGGCCTTGTGTCATTGTTAGTTTTAGTAATAAACACAAGACTCGATTTATGTTTGATGTTACTTTATTCCAAATCCCCACCCAGACACATCTGTGCAGATGGGCTTACATGTTGCTTCTCGGCTTCTAAGTTCTAACTGACTCTTTCTTACTTAGTATCCTTAAACCGGGAAGAGGCCTTCTATTGCCTTCCGGTTTCTCCGTTCCAATCCCAGAACGCAAGGTGAAGATGGAGGTCAAAGCGCCGTCACTCACTCTCCAAGGCATCAGCTGTACTGTTCGCCATAATGTTTCTACAATACCTTATGAAGCATTGATCCAATAATTATGTAACTATTGAAATTGTTCATATTATAAAGTATAATAATATTGAATTTACTCTCTCTCTCTCTCTCTCTCTCTCTCTCTCTCTCTCTCTCTCTCTCTCTTCTCTCTCTCTCTCTCTCTTACACTCGCGTTTTCTTTCTTTTATTCATTTCATCATCGATTTGAAATAGATTAGCGCTATTGATTTCGCATTCTCACTCATTCTTTTATATTTTTCTCCGTTCTTTCATTTTTTTTCTTTCTTATTATATTTTTTGTGCCTCGTGTATTTTCTTTCTTACAATTAAAACGGAATTTTCCATTATTAGCTTAGATAACGACCACTCACAAAACAATAGAATTCGACGGATAATCGACACCAGGTAATCTTGATTCACATTTTTGCATTTCATATCTGACGGTCTTATTTTTATACCAGAGGAGAGGTGTTGCAGGATGATTAATGCATGGGAGATTTAGAACACACGTATTAATACGTATTATGGTGGAATTTTTTAACGAGAAAATCCGTTATCCAGTCTTTATTCCTTATGTTAAAGATCAATTTAACCAAAACAGGATGTGTCAAATACTAATTAGGTAACTGAGGCTCGTATAAGCATGTACGGGGCGCGTGGTGTAATGTTAATCTTCGTATAAAATGGTCACGGGGACGAGTTCAAATTTCAGATTGCACTGGGAAAGGTATGAAGCCAATATCTCTTTAGCTATGGATTAATTTAAGGCAGACTGAGATTTTTAATCTGGTTAGGAAACCAGTCTAAGAGATGGAAAAACATGGAATTAAAAAACTTTACATTGAAACATGTTCGCACAAACCAAAAACACACACACACACACACACACGCGCGCGCATATATATATATATATAAATATATATATATATATATATATATATATATATGGGAAGAATGAATAAAGGAAAAAGAAAGTACAGAATGGTAATAAAAGTTGAATTTAATCAAATATCACTTACACATGTGTTTCGGTCAGTGTTATCTATGTGTACACGATTCAAACTATTATTGTTATTAAATTAAAACAATGAAATGAAATAATAATAATAGAAAAATGTAAAAAATATTCCATACACAGAGAATATTCGACCTTCATCATGGTGAAATTTTATTTTGAAATGAAAAAATTCATTGAGAAAAATGGAGAATTTTTAAAAATGTTCGAAGAGAATTTTTAAATTCACTTTCACAGGACGTTAACGATACAGAGCGTTAGTAAATCTCGGGAATTGAAATATTTTTGATATTTCTAGGAATTATGGTGGATATTAGTTATGTTATGTATTGTTAAAAAATAAAAATGTTTTTATTTATTTTTAATTTGTTGATAAGTTTTGAAACTGAGAAAAAGAAATGACAAGACAGAAAAGAAAAAGAATGAATCCAATTCTCCCTCCTGCTTTGGGTAAATAGGCAGCTAGACTGGACTCTGTAACCATGGGCTAGTAAACCTGTCTAGGAGAAGGAAAAACTCTGGAATTCAAACCTGTTAAACTTCGCTTAAAAAATTGACCTTGTGTTTGTCGCATCCTGCTCGTGCGAAGGGGTTGGTAAATATATATAGGACGGGTCTTACTCCCCTGCAGGAGATACTGTAAACGTATTTCTAAGCTCCGTCGACAGGGCTGGAAGTTGTTTTTTAAAATCCATTGAATATTATTTATTACTGTATGTAATCAACTAAACTTATTTTAATTGGTTTACGTCAGTGTGGCACTCAGTGAGCATCGTACTCATTTCATTTGGTAAACAAAGACTAGCTTTCTCAAGATCTCCCCCAAGCCTCGTAGATATTTTCTAAAGATTGTTTAGTACATCATAAACCATCAAGGTTGGGATCGAACTCAAAACAATAATTTGCGGTAAACACCCTCGTTTTGATGTTGTTGTTTTTGTGTTGTTGCTTGTTGTTTTAATAATAATAAATAATGAAAAGAAAATATTTATTGTGCTTGTTTATGTTTTGTTAAAAAAAATAAAATTAAACGGGGGAATTTTTTCAAAAAGTTATCCGTTTATAAAATGAGCCTAATTTTGATATTAATAATTTTTTATGTTCTTTTTTTTTTGTTAATGTTTTCGTAATTATCGTTTTTTTATTATGCATACGTTAATTATCATTATTAATTCATTTTTTATACACAACTTTAATTTCGAAACAAAAAAAATATTACTATTCTTTGGTAATTAAAAAAAGATAAAAAAATAATAATGGATTATTTGCCCTTCAAAGAAATACATTCCATGTCCAAATATTACTTGATATTTTTTTTCCTTTAAATAAAGCTAGATAAAGTTTTTAAGTTCATTTTTTTGCTACAAGTCGCTTTTTTCGCATTGTAAACGAAATCAAAACTCAGAACTTATCAAAGTGTACTTAATTAATTTTGTATTACGTAAGCTACACATTTTTATGTTGAGAGCAATATTTGATATTTACTTTAACTCTTTATCAAATTTTTACTAATTACATACTGAAGGGAGAAGCTTATAGCATTTACATTTTGTCTTTGGCTGTGTGGGATCCTTAACCTGCAAAAGGAATTATTGTGAATTAGTAGTGGAGTTATCTATGTTTGAAATATCCAAGTTAATATGGTAGACCTCATGAAGGTCTTCCCCTTATTCATTTCAGTATTACATTGATTTGGTTATATTTTATATTTGTAAATTTATGTTTACTGACAAAAATAATGTATACAAAAAGCAATGTCTGGTCAATTCAAACTTTCTTTTTTGTTAACAGCAAAAGAAATATAGTAAAACATTATTTTGATGGAGCTACTATTGTCACTTGCTTAATTCCACTTTATTCCCACAGGTAACTGTTCAAAATTCAACAAGTAATTCTACCGTACACTGTCTATAAAAAATCGAAGATCATTGTGGTATTGTTACATAATTATTGGAACCCTAATATCTGTTGAATTATATTTGATATAGTTATTTACTAAGCTTAGCTTAGCACAAGGCCAGAAGTATGGGGCTCCCAATGAGAATCGAACTCACTAACAATGGTTTGCGAAGCGAGCTTGCTAACCATTACACCACGTGATATAAGGCATGGGGCAAATGGTCACTCCTAAATATAGACTCGTTGACTACCACGTGACCTGGGGTGGATTTCTATTGTACAATCACTGGCACTGCTGCTGCTGCTTCTGCTGTATTAATAGAGACACCATTCTGAGCTTATTTCATTGACATTTGGATCTCTTGGACGTAGGACTTACAAAGAACACCGGATTCTTATTGGCTTGCTTACTTACTTATTACATCTGGAACCTAGGATGCCGACCAGATACTTAACAATATTTTTAAGGTAGTGTAGAAATCTTAATGGTGATTAGTGCATCTGATGGCCTTGAGGTGATGACAGCGCTTGAACTCATTCTGACCTTGCCTTGCGGGGATGAATCGTGAGAACCGTAACCCCATAGAAGCCCTCTTCGGTTTAAGGATACTAAGTAACTCAGTCAGTTAGCAGGTAGGAACTCGAAGGTGTAAGTCGCATTTCTATGCGCAGATTGTCTGGTTTGGGGATTTATAAATAAAGCAACATCAACGTAAATCGAAGTCTTGTGTTTATTACCTAAAAACTAACAATGACACAGGGCTTCTGATAACGAGAAATCCCTAGCATGGAAAACCAGACCGAAGTCCCCAGACGCTAGACCAGACCAAGATGTTAGAAGATAGAACCAAAGCCGGCCAGAAGAACAGACGACTAGAAGTAAGAAGTAAGAAAGGGTATACAACATTATATAGATTTGGTACTGTGAAAAGATCAGTATGCAACATTATCTTCACAGCACCATATATATCGAGTTTCGTGTGTAATGGTTAAAATCATGGGAAATGGACTCATCGCTCGAGTTCAAATCCTGGATGTGGTAATTGCATTTCACTTAGCGCTAATACCTTGGGAAAGGTATGAATCCTACTTCCCTCCCAAGCTAAATGATAATAGTTAGGGCAGACTGGGCTCTTTTAACCTTGGTTAGGCAACCGGTCTAGGAGAAGGAAAACTCTCTGAATTCAAAACCTGGGAACTCCGCTTAAGAAATTGACCTTGTGTCACATCCTGCTCGTGCGGTGGGTTGGTATATATATATTATATCGAGTCTCTGTTTTAGAAATCTATCGTCTTACCCATAATTGTAATTATAATATCTACCAATAGAATAGAACAAAAGAAAATGCATAGCCAAGCACACTGTTTTTTTTTTGTGGGGGGGGGGTTCAGAACTCTTTTAGTAAGTATCTCAAGAATAATCATGTTTTATCTGTGAATACATATTGGATCTGTATTCATCTTCTTTTTTTTTAATTTTAATTCAGAGTGCCAAACAGTGGATATCTACCAGCCCGGACTATTTCCCGCCCTGTCGGTGGGGCGTTTAGAATTGCACCGACTGCACATCTGCAGAGGGGTAAGACTCCCCCAATGGGGCCACCTGTTGGCTGGTGGGTGGGCGACCCGGGATGCTTAAGGATAGAGCCCAGGTGGAGAGCAGTTCATGACATGCAATACTCCACTTTTGGCCCTATCTTGGGCTAGACGCGGCGGTCGGAGAGGCCCCCTCCGATCAATCGGCTGGTCATGTTCAAGCCCTAGAACTATATGATTTTTCCCAACCTATTGCCCTATGGCAAGTCCCAACCCCTTTTTTATCATATGGGTGCTAGAAGGCGGTGGCTGCGGGTTACATGTCCTGGGTATGACGTTAAAAGTCTATCTGATGGTTGAGGTTCCAGTTTTCGGAGGTTTGGGGAATGTGGACACCCCTTCATCACCATTGATCCCTGGTCCACTTTGACCCGGAGTGGGTACTACTTGTTAAGGTCCCATCTATGGGTTAAATAGAAAAATGTATTTATAACAAAATTGTATTATCCATTAAGAATTAATTTATTTCAAAACTTTATCGGCATTAAATGACCCACTGAGGTTGATATGCCGTAAAACAAAACAAACAAACAAACAAAACTTTTTTTCCCACAGGTAACTGTGTAAAATTCAACAAGTAATTCTACCGTACACTGTCTATAAAAAATCGAAGATATTGTGTTATCATCACAGCACCCTATATATCGAGGCTCTGTTTTAGAAATCTATCGTCTTACCCATAATGTAATTATTATATCTACCAATAGAATTGAACAAAGAAAATACATACCCAAGCCCATGATTTTTTTTTGGGGGGGGGGGAGATTCAGAATGTTTTTGGTAAGTATCTAATGAATAATCATGTTTTTTATCTGTGAATACTATTGGATCTTTATTCATCTTTTTCTTTTTTTTTTTAATTTATTCAGAGTGCCGACAGTGGATATCTACCAGCCCGGACTATTTCCATAGGATATGAAGTTATAAAATATTCAGTAAATGTTAAACGTCCTATTGTTTTTAACAACGCGTGCTTATGCAATTCGGTGTGAGTCTTTGGAGATCTTATATGGTGTTAAATATTATTCACAACACCGGTTGCATATGCAATTGGCTAGTGTGTCTATTCTGACGTGGATTACGCCCGGTGAACAATCTTTTTCAAATGTTTATATGCAACAACCGAGAAGGCGCCTTGATTACCATATATTCTCGAAGGGAGGATAAAAATCAATAGAAATATCACACGAGCCAAAAAGTCCTGACAGTAACTTTGTTGTTGTGTTTTTTCTTTCTTTTTGACTATATCAGCAGATTCGGAATGACAGAATAGCAAAGACCTTGCAAACAGCTAGATGGAGTTTTCCAGGAGTGGAATTCAATTAGTCTACATTCAAAACATCACTAGAGATTCTTAATGTATTTCTATAAAAAAAAAAAAAAGGGAAAGCAAATTTCGGAAATCGGTCTTTGTTCTAAAATGTTATCGGTGAGGTATAGCCTAACATCATGGTTATAAATACTAGGAAATACTTATATATATATATATATATATATATATATATATATATATAATATATATATGAGGAAAATGAGTAAAGAAAATAATGTAGATGGATAAAATGAATTTAATCGATATTCACATTAATCGATATCACTTACACATGTGTTTCGGTCAGTTTATGTGTGTGAAAATATTTTGCACACATAGAAGATTCGACCTTCATCAGTGAACATTTATTTTGAATGAAAAAATTTATTTTGAATGATAAAATTTATTTTGAAGGAAAAAATTCGTTCTACCATAACCCCTAGAAAAAACAAATATCCAAATCATAACGGTCTATCTCAACATTCTATATCAGCGTTCAAATTTTTTAAAATTCGATTTCGAATATTCCTAAAATCTCTGTTTGTTTTTTCGCAAACGATTTTTTCATTCAAAATAAGTGTTCACTCTGATGAAGTTCGAATCTTTCTAGTGTGGCGAATTTTTCACACACATAAACTGACCGAAACACATGGGTAAGTGATATCGATTAATGTGATATCGATTAATGTGATATCGATTAAATTCATTTTATCCATCTACATTTCTTTTCTTTACTCATTTTTCCTCATATTGTCGGATTCAATTCCTTTTCCATTTTCACACACACACACACACACACACACACACACACACACACACACACACACACACATATATATATATATATATATATATATATATATATATATATATATAATATATATATATAATAGTGTGAACAAAAAGTATTAAGACAATCAGGAATATTTTCTTGTATGTTGTTTATTCTCTACTAGTTCGACCTTAGGTCATCGTCAGGAGAAAATTTCTTATTTGAAGAAATTGTTGATAGTTATTAGAAAGGGAGCATTATAGAAGAACTATAAAAGTTGAAGTGTTTTTGTGGGTTTGACATGCTATTAAAATCCGGGTAGACGAGTGTGTTAATAGTAGCATGTCCATTTGTTCCGTGAAGAACCTCTATGAGGTAGGTTATTTTTTTGATGCTCTTATATATGTGAGTTGTGGAGTTCATGGGAGTTGTGTGTAGGACTATATGTGTATACATATAAATGTATGTGTGAGTTTACATATACGTGTGTGAATGTGAGTGTGTGTCTGTATCACGGTACTGTGCGCGTGACTTCTAGATTTTTATATATTATTCTCTCTCTCTCTCTCTCTCTCTCTCTCTCTATATATATATATATATATATATATATATATTATATATATATATATATATATATATATATATATATATATGTGTGTGTGTGTGTGTGAGTAAAAATGGAAATTGGAAATGAATCCGACAATATGGGGAAGAATGAATAAAGAAAAGAAAGAATAGAATGGATAATAAAAGACGAATTTAATCAATATCACTTATTTCAGCGTTGCAGATGTGATTTAAAAAAAAAATTCTATTCGAACATTTACAAAATTTCTCCGATTTTCCCCAATGAATTTTTTCATTCAAAATAAAATTTGACTGATGAAGGTCGAATCTTCTCTGTGTGCGAAATATTTTCACACAGATAAACTGACCGAAAACACATGTGTAAGTGATATTGATTAAATCCATCTTTTGTTATCCATTATTTCTTTTCTTTATTCATTCTGCCCCATATATATATATATATATATATATATATATATATATATATATATATATATATATATATATATATATATATATATATATATATATATATATATATATATATATATATATATATATATATATATTATATATAGTTAGAAATTAATGGTAAATGAATGAATGGTGAAATAAAAATGAATGAAATGAAAAATCCTTTCCAAGGAACCCTTCTCAAAAGTATTAAAACACTTTTTGAG
>CM042146.1:17272925-17275425 GCA_023376005.1 Doryteuthis pealeii
TCAAGTCTCTTCAGCGATGTATATGAAAAGAAAAAATAAGAATGAATATATATATATATATATATATATATATATATATATATATATATATAAAAAATAATTAATAAAAAATTTCTTCCAAATTATTGCTACGAATATTTCAAAACGTTGCCGACATTAAATTCCCGATGTGTTTGATATGCCGTAAAACCAATCAACCAAGCAAAACAAACAATTCTTTTATTAAACATTTTATTTAGATTTAATGTGGAAAAAACACATATATATATATATATATATATATATATATATATATATATATATATATATATATAATTTAATATACCAAGCGTGTTGGTAAATCCTTGCGGTGCCCAGCAAATAGTTTTGCTACCAAACATCAAGAGTTCGTACCCAACACAAAATAGTCATACAAACAAAAAATAATCTATTGGTACAGTTTTTTGGCCAAAAGAAAAAAACAATTTATATATATATATTGTATAAGATATATATTCATACAACCGCTAGGAGAATAGCTAATAAGTAAAAAGTGCTCAATACCTAAGTAGAGCAAATAATAAAGATAAATCTAAGGAGTCAGAGAACTACTAATTAGTTTCGCTTAATGCTCTTCAGGGCTAAGATCTGATGTGTCAAGTTCAGATCTTAGCCCTGAAGAGTATTAAGCGAAACTAATAGTAGGTTCGTCTGACTCTTTAGATTTATCTATATATATATATATATATATATATATATATATTATATATATATATCATTCAATTATATATCATTCGATTATATATCATTCAATTATGATGAAGCAGTATGATACAAATAATGAATAAATAATCATCTATTATTTTATTTAATTTAGAAAACATCTTTTTTTTACTCTCTTTTAATTGATTAATGAAATATACGTCTCTTCACTTCCGCCAATAGCGATTATTTACATTTTAACATGAAGCTTATGAAAATTAGATATTAGATCGAAAAAAAATCAAAGAATGTAAAGAAGTTTATAATTTCAAAAGAACTCAATCTTATAATATATGCAATCTAAACTGAAAAGATAAAAAATAAGAATGTAAAATATATAAGGCATATAAGAATTATAAATTGTATAAAACAAAATATGTAAAATGAAATTCATTAAATAAAATATATAAAAATATAAAATTAAATATATAAAATGAAATGTATAGAATATAAGATAAACATAAAGTATATAAATATAGCAATTATCTACCTTGAACAAACAGAGAAAAAAATCACAATAATTAGAGTGACAAATTCCTGAATAAAATCATCACACCTTTATTGAATTAAGAAAAATAAAACGTAATTGGAAAGAACCAACATAAAGACCAAATCAATTTAATGAATTATAATAAAAAAAAACAGATATCATTTAATATATTGGACTAAATATTAATTCAATTATTAATTTTCAAATATACAATACTACGTAAAAATAGCGGAAAGAGAAAATAATACATTATAGTTGTTTTTTGTTTTTGTTTTGTTTTGTTTTTTTTCAAATGAATCAGTGTTTAACTGAATAGGCTAGATAACGTATACGTTATGGTACGCAACTCTGAGGCGTCGGTTTTTTTTTTTTTATCTTAATTTCAAGTTCTTTAACACAAATTTATCAAATGTCACACATACAAGGTGTGTTGAAAAAGTATCGAGATTTTTTGTACTTCTTGACACACCTTGTATTCTGAACAAAATCACGTTCTATTCATTGTCCATTTCTATGTTGGTAAATGCATCTTCAGCCTCGGCACTTTATTGACATACCTCGTATTCCGAAAAAAAATAACGTTCGGAAATTGTTCATTTCTATCTTGGTAAATACCGCTTCAATCTCAATAATCGTATGACACATCGTATGAATCATTAACTGTTACGCTAATCTATGTATATGTATATGTAAGTAAAGTCGTCGGGGCTGCCTAATGTCGGTATCAGCTAATGAGCGAGGGAGTCTATCCCCTTTTCAATAACGCTAGACCAAGGAGATTGTTTTGGCATCTGAGGTGGAGCGCCACACCTACCATCAGCTCCTTACTTTACCGCACAGATCCCTGTGCTACTCATAACGCTGAGTTGGCGAGGACCGGTATCGAACTAGGAACCTTGTGATTTCTAACCGAACGCTTCTACTGACTGAAGCTAACCGCCCCTATTTGTGTGTGTGTGTGTGTGTGTGGTGTGTGTGTGTGTGTGTGTGTGTGTGTGTGTGTATTACTAATGTTAACGCCTTGAACCATGTATTTAGAGAAAATCTCACGTATCATTTGAAATAAATGCGTTTTCCGATAGCCTCACTTAATGATAAGTTAATTTGTGCTATACCAACGATGTTACATTACGGGTAATTCACACTGGAAACAGCGTTTCACACTAAAACACCAACGTTAAACAGCAATACTTAATTGGGTGGCCACTTAAGAAATAGCAGGTACTGTATTGAACCCGCGTCCTTTGTTTATCAAAATAACTTCTTAAT
>CM042146.1:17280425-17327925 GCA_023376005.1 Doryteuthis pealeii
TTAAAGTTTCTTAATGAATTGATTGTGAATTGTAACTTTATATTCCTGAGTGAAATGATTTAATATTTCTGAATGGAATTACCCACCTTATATCAAAAGGGGGGGGGGTTAAGATTTGTTGGTATATAGTTATTTACTAAGCTGAGCGTAGATGTGGCACAACAAGGGTCTGCTAATCTAGCTTGCTAACCATTACACCACGAGATTTTTTGGTATATAAGGCGTGTGGTAAATGCCCACTCTTACATATAGACTCGCCGAGAACCATGTGACCAACCCATGGCCTGTCACTGGCAGTGCTCTGCTGCTGGTATTGATATTTATACCGGCTGTTCTGGTCATACCTACACACACTGCTTTGAACCTTCGTGGGCGACGGAACATAGGATTATATCACTGGACCTTTGACACTACGTAGGATTCCATAACTCAGGACTTATTCCTTTACCAAAGGATTCTATAGCTCAGGACTTACTTACTTACTTTAAGTCCTTTTCGACTAGCCGAGAATGGCGGTCAGAAACTTAACAAATACCTACTAGAGTCCCATCTTTATGGATAGTTTAGATGGTTTGTAAGATTAGAGAAAAGCGATTGTACTGCTGTTTTGTACGATTAGGCTTACAGGATTTGTTCAAAACTGATCTCAGCATTCCCCGCTTCCCCAGGGAGAGGGGTCCCATCTAGCCTTTTGTTGTATATCCTTTCTTTCCTTACTTCTATTCTTCTTCTACTCATCTTTGGTATCTCACATTCTTCTTCTAGCGTCTAGACCTAGTCTTGGGGACTTCGTGTCTGGTCTTCTATTTCTCTGCTTTTGCTGGTTGATCGTCCTTGATTCCTTTCTTCTTCTAGGTCAGTCTTTTGGGCAAGACATTCATCAACCATAAAACCATATTATTTATTAAAACCTTTATTTACTTAACTAAACATATTTCTCTAACTAAACATAACACGCGTGTGCAGTGAGCTTCAGCTAAGGCAGAAAGACCCTATCTGCCTGACGTCCAAGCTGAAACTGAAGAGCCAACCAGGTCCCACGTGACTTCACGTATTTCGCGGGCTTTCTGTAATATTCCATGGAAAGTACCGCCCGTGATATGAAAAGGGGCCATCCCTTCAGAAATACAGGGGGTTGACAATAACCTAAGCATAGATTATGTAACATTTTCTCCGGGCACTTCGTTAAATTCTATACGGTTCGAGTATATAATAATACTGAAACAGCTACAGCTTAGAGCATTTTAAATGTTATATATAATATAACCTTTAACTTTATTTATTTCCGATTTACACCTTAAACATAGCCAAAACGGGGATATTAATAACATGGGGCAATGTAATAATATTATTTATAATTCATTCAATGAATACCTCAGCAATGCAGTTTTGTTTATATGCATGTTACTAATACGAGACTTATCAATATTGGATGAGAGGGTCATATTGACCTCGAAATGAAATGGTCAATTTTAATGACTGTGAATGCTGTCATATATATTTTTACAATACTGATACTTTAGACCATATTTATAATGTAAAAAAAATAGGATAAACAAACTTACTTTAATTGTCTAATACATTGATTTTCATAGCCGGTCCAGCGAACCGGTGCCGTCTGTAAAATACTACCTGTCAGTCTTCAGGTGCCATATATGATTAAAACAATTGACTTTTTGAGTACGGTAACCGTACGTATAAACTTAAATTGGAAATATATTTCAGAAAAAAAATCCCAACTGGGATCATTCTCAATATGCTTCATCTATTCGCATCAACATACATAAGCGAGGTTGTTTATTAGCAACGAGTTGGATAAAACCGAAGAACAAGAACAATTTAGATATACATGAACCATTGCCTGTGGCACCCTAGTCTATCAAGCCAAGACTTAAAAAAGAAGCGGTCGGATTCTTCCCATTGACTGTTCAATAGGGGGGTTAGTTTATATTGATGATCGATTTCTTTATCAAATAAAGCTAATTTTAAAATTCCTGCTAAATACTTTTTATTCGGAGTTTAACAAAGCATTTAATTTTATACTGTTGTATACTCTTCTTTTTCTTTCTTACTTCTATTTTTCTTCTGTTCATCTTTTCTATCTTACGTTCTTCTTCCAGCGTCTGGACCTAGTCTTGGGACTTCGTATCTGGTCTTATAGGTCAGTCTTGTTACCAAGACATTCATTAACCACAAAACCATATTATTTTCCTAAGCTTTTATTTCTTAACTAAACATTTCATGTAACTAACATAACGGGCGTATGCAGTGATCTCCAGTTAAGGCAGTACATCTTCTCTGCCTGACGTCCAAACTGAAACTCAAGACCCAAACAGGTCCCACGTGACTTCACGTATTTCGCAGGCTTTCTGTAATATTCCATGGAAAGTCCCGCCCGTGATATAAAAAGGGGCCATCCCTTCAGAAATACAGGGGGTTGACAATAATCTATGCAACCGCATAGATTATGTTACAATACACCGGTCCATGTATCGGACAAGAAAATGTCAACCGGTCCACAATTTCCTACTGTTTGACAAGCTCTGGTGTAATACACGGTAAAAAAAGTATTTCCTCTCATCTTAAGTTACATCAAAGGGTTAAAATAACGCTAACACAATATTTGAAACTAGTTAAAAATCTGCTTTTTTTAACCGGAATTTTCAATTTAAAAAAAAATTAGATACCTTTGCATCACCAATTTACAAAAATGATATTCATAGCAGCGACAGGATGACTGAAGGATAAGGAACTGGATTCGTATGCCTTTCTCTGTCAATTTTTGAATGTAAACCCTAGTTTTGTCTGTTGTTTGTTGCCCCCTTTGCAAAATAAGAGTATTTACGGGGATTCGTTGGAGCTCTTATCCTCCGTAGATGGCTATTTCGGACAAAGAAGGAAACAAATACGAGAGTAAAATGTAGATACTAGTATTAACAAAAGGTACATAAATGTTTTTGCAAATTTTATTGGCATTTGCTACGAGACTTATCTGTGAGATTAAATACTGTTCGTGGGAGAAGTGGTGATAACAGGGGTATTCAGGCCGCTGGTAAGAATGGTGTTAATACGCTTGGTCAGGTCGTTTCTCGTTCTTCCTTCTTTCAGTAGTATGCTATTGTGACAGCCTTCTTACGTATGCTGATACAACGCCTAGAAAGTTGGCTGGTGGTAGAGTTCTGTAGAGATGCTTGTTTTCACGTCCTTCCCTAGTAACTGGTTCGGTGATAAGTAATGGTGGATGGGGCCCTCTTCAAGTAGATTATCTGGGTCCTCAGCTTTCTGGTAAGTATGCTATTGGGACAGCCTTGTGTAGTATGCTGACACAATGCCTTAGAAAAGTATGCTGTGAAAAATGCCTCCGTCCAGGTCAACGGTCGGTAGATAAGTTGGCCCTGTTTTGGGACTAGACGATGAGAGCGTTTATTTTTACGTCTCTCTTTGGTAACTGCTCCCTGATGAGTAAAGTTTTTGGTTATGTTGGCGATCCCCCCCCCCTAGAGACAGGGGAAGACAATTCTCTATCGAATTTCCGACAGTCTGTCTGCCTGTCTGTCTGCCTGTCTCTGTCTCTGTCTCAGTCTTTGTCTCTCTCTCTCTCTCTCTCTCTGTCATCTGTCTGTCTGTCTGTCTGTCTGTCTGTCTCTCTCTCCTTGTTTGTTGATTGTTTTCCTTTTAGTCAAATATGCTATCTTAAAAGTATTTTCTGACATTTTGAGATGTATGGTGTCAAGTTCAAAATTTAAGATTCACAGAAACGTATTCAATTTCATATTGAGTCATCATTATGCTAAAATTTCATAATCCCAACGTTACAATTTAATTACCACGTGTTTATATTAAAAGGGATTTTACAATTAGATAACAAGTGCTTTTTACATCATTCATTTCAATATTCAATAATGCCACAAGTGTATTTCTTGTCAACTTAAATTTTATGAAAATGAAAATATCTCACAATCAAATTATTTTAGATTAATATAAACTCTTTTATATTAACAGATGTTTTTCCAATTAATTCATAATTCTTTTCGGCGATGCCAATTGCACAGTTCAAGATTGGCACGAATGGATTTTTTTATCATTCTCACTGAAAGGAAAATGTTGAAAATTTCAATCACAAATCATTTTAATACAAACACTGATATTCTATCCGAAATTAAACAATTTCTCTTTGTGCATTCCTTAGAAAGATTAACAGGAATCATATTTTGCCTCAAAAATGTACATTATTTTGTCAATATGACAATTAGTTTAAGGATTCAAATGATTAAAAAAAACATTTTTCACGTCTTCTCTAGTATATATATATTAAATTTTTACTTGAAGGCACTTACAACGCATGTATCGCATAAAATTCGATACTTTTTCTTATAGAAAATGAACTTGACAAGTGTAATCCCGGCAAAGGATGGCTCGGTGTGTAGAATACCGTACAGACCGTTTCGACTTTATTAAGTCTCATCAGCGGTATATACTAACGATTTCCCTCCGACAGAAATCGAAACCGGGACTTCAGCAGACACAGTGAAACACTAGTGAAACACTTTATCGCCTCGGCCAAAGTACACAGCTGACCATTCTAGCGAAATTAAGCTTGTCAAATGATACTACACGCCTCTACCATAATAGGTAAGGGGGTGTTATTGAGAGAATAATAACAACAATTATTATTCTCTCAATAACACTGTATTAATATTGATGATCCAGTATGTATAAATACAGTGAATCTTTAAAACACTCAAGAGTTCTCAATGTATAATAAACATTTTAGATTATATACAGAACAATGTTTATCAATAAAGGAAGGAAGAACTCAACACCGTAATTCCATAATAAATTTATTTCGACCAAATTTGGGGCCTATATAAATCTAAGTTGATTTAATTAGCTCCCCAAAATTCCGTCTCATCAGATGGGTCTCAATTCACTTATGGACTTGCACATCTCAAAAAAACCCAAAAAGCCGAATTCAAAAAAATAAATTCAAACAAATTTTTAACAGTATAAGATTGTAACCATATATATATATATATATATATATATATATGTATATATATATATATATATATAATATACCAAACTTGTTGGTAAATCCTCGCGGTGAGAAAAAACCCAGCAAATAGTTTGATTGCAAAAATATACTACCAAACATCAACCGGGAAGAAAAAAATGTTTGTGAAAAAGAAAAGACCAAGATAATCGTACTAACAAAAAATAATCTATTAGTACAATATTTTGGCCAAAAGAAAAAACAAGTATAATATATATATATATATATATATATATATATATATATATATATATATATATATAAGATGTATATATTCATACAAACCCGCCAGGAGACTAAAGCTAATAAGTAAAAAGTGCTCAATACCTAAATAGAGCAAATAATAAAGATAGATCTAATGAGTCAGACGAACCTACTAAAAGTTTCGCTTAATGATCTTCAGGGCTATGATCTGAGAGAACTTAGCCCTGAAAAGCATTAAGCGAAACTTTTAGTAGGTTCGTCTGACTCATTAGAGTTATCTTTATATATATATATATATATATATATATATATATATATATATATTACTCTGTTTCGGGGTAAATAATTATGAATAATTAAGGGGTCTAAATATGTTTTTAACATATATTTAACTAATATCAATAGAAGAGTGTTAGAAAATTAAATGTACTCACAATAAGACTATATTATATATATATATTATATATATATATATATATATATATATATATATATATATATATCAATCTGATTGGTATGTAGGGGTTAATTCTACATGGGATCATCAATATCTCCTCTACATCCACAAAGCAAGCTCATGTTGATACAAACTTATAGATTTATACAAGAATTTTTCAAATATCTAAGAGATCTCAATGTATAATAATTAATAAATTAATGATATACAAATAATATTTATACTTTCAAAGAAAGAAAAACATAAACTGTCATTTGTCTATTATAAATTTATTTCGACCTGAAATCAATGAGTCTAGACTCAGTATGAGATTAGGGTCATATGGAATTCTGCTAGAAATAAATTTATAATAGACAAATAAGGTTTAAGTTATTTCTTTAAAAGTATATATATATGAAGTAGTCAAACAATGTCTTTGAAATGGCGAAGGCCGACAATTTGTGGGAGAATATGTGCTTAATTAAAGTCATACCTAATTAAAAAACAATAACATCTACATCCTTTTTTTTTTTTTGCTGAATATGCAGTAACACTACCCAAATGCCAATTTCTTGTTGAAATCCTCACTTATCTCGCCTTGATGCAGACTAGATAACTATGCGTAAACATGCGTGCAGGATCAGATATCTTTTTTACAGATGTTTATCGTTGACAAATTAATTTTTGTTATCATTAATTTGGTAAAGATATTTAAAGGCTAAAATAAATGAATTTGTTCTACACGTTTACGAGCAAATTAAATTATAGTAATGTAAATAAAAAATAAATTAAAAAAATGAAAAAATAAATGGAAAAGTACACACACAAAGCAGGAAACCAAAAAATACAGGTAAATTAAAATCATGGCAGTTAAATTAAAATATACTAAAGGGAAATTGGAAAATTGAAAAAAAAAAAGTGCGGATAGGCAAACAAATTAAAAAAGATACGGAAATTAACTAAAACAAAAACAAAAAGCAAGATATGGCTGGTAGTATATTACAACGACATTTAGCAAGAATGTACGCCCTCCTCATACGTAAGTATTTAAGTTTTAATGTAAACACATGTACTCACCTAGAAAGACGAATGAAATTTAATAAGAACACAAATAAAAATATTACACTTATTTTAATTATATAGCTGTTATTGATTTCTAATACTATCAAGTTATTCTCAGACGTATTAAAAGCAATCCTACCTATAATTTAAATCAATTTAAACAATATTAAATAAGTGTGTTTTATATTCTATATAAAAATCCTTCTCAATAATAATAATAATAATAATAATAATAATAATAATAATAATAATAATAATAATGAGAAGAAGAAGAAGAAGAAGAAGAAGAAGAAGAAGAAGAAGAAGAAGAAGAAGAAGAAGAGGGTGCAAAGTTATAGAGATACTTGGATATTGCCAGTGTACAAAAGAACCTGTGAAACATGAGAATGTCGGTGATACCAATTGTATTTGGTGCACTTGGAGTGGTCCCCAAAGCCTCTGGAATAAAGTGAGGAATTAGCAATTAGAGGAAGTATCGAGACCATCCAAACAACAGCATTGTTAACATCGGCTACAATACTCAGAATTGTTCTGAAGCGTACATGTTGCTATTACTGGTTTCGTGTTTTATGGCATATCAACGGTTTCCGGGTCATTTAATGCCGAATTTAGTCATTTTGATATCAGTTTGCTTACAGTACCTGTGGTTGCAACAACAGCAGCAACGACAACAGCAACAACTACTACTACTATTTCTATTATTAATACTAGCACTACAATATTACTATTAGTACTACTACTACTACTGATTTAATCAATTGTTAATCAACATTTATCTATTAAAGATTTGTTTCGAAAAAAATTACATATATGAACAAACAAAAATTAAATGAAAACATTTTTATCAATGTTTTTTTTTACAATACTTTCATATTTCTTAGAATAAAATAGATCCATTTTTAATCAGTGAAACTCAAAACTTTTTTTTAAATAAACTATTTATAAAATAAAGAAATTTGAATTAATACAAGGAATATTCCACCTATAAGCTAATGTTTAGTTATTTGCTTCTTTTTTACTTTTGTTTTAGGGCTCAAAAAAGAAATAAATTACAATGTTACATTTTATTTCTAACTCAACAAGCATTTAAAAAATGAAATTAAAATTGTCTTATGTACGAAAAATTCCCAAGTTGCTTTTTTAAAAGATTATTCTCAATATTGTAACAATATTGTAAACAAAAAACAATGCTTTGAGAACAAATCTAGATATGCACTAGACCTAGATGCGTTTTCTCTTGAACAAATCTTTGAAAAAGAGGTATCCTGGGTATGACATTACTGTATCTGGTGGTGAGGCTTCAGTTCTGGAGCTCTGGGGAGTATACTTCATTGCCATTACTCTAAGGTTCACTCTGACCCGGATCCCAACTATGGGTCAAACAAATCTGTTTGCGAATTATTTCTATTAGATAGGAATACTTCATATCCTATTACCGTGTACAAAAAACTTAAGAAACTACACAAAAAATGTAAATTTAAACATACAATGTGTTGTGTCCTTAAAAAAGATACAATCAATCAAGTTTTTAGTAGAGTGGAAGGCCCAGTCAACACGTTCGTAGATTTAAGATAGAGGGTTTATTGCAGAGAGATACAATAAGACAGACGAGGAATAGTGAGATACGCTACTAGTCCTCGAAGCCAGCCCAGCATAATGCCGTGCTAACTATATATATAGTCAGACCACATGGGTGAGAGGGAGTGTCGAATATTCCATTACAACACAATGAATGCAATTCCTTAATCTCTATGCATAAAATAACCTGATACATGTTGAAATGCCATCAAAATTCTTGATAAAAAATCTAGGTATGAACTACACCTAGATGCGTTTTCTCTTGAACAGATCTTTGAAGCTGCATCCCCCCCACCAAAAAAAGCAGCTGTTCTGCCACTTACCTCTAATCACTCAAACCACCAAAGTAAGAAAAACAAGACATGGTAGATACTGATGAAGGCACCAATGTAGGCTTACCAGCAGGAAATTACTCCAATCAACACTGTGCGGATTCTGTATGCCGTACATAAAGTCTAACAAGGACGGATGGTGAGAGACAGAGAGACAGAGGGGAAATAGAGAGGTAGAGCCTTGAGAATCCGTGCTGTCAGCACGAAATGATGACCATGATCATGATCATAATGATGCATAATTGGTAAATATGAAAGGTCTATATTCAAGATAGATGCAAAAAATTCAAGAGATTGGAAATAGATTGAAAATAATTGGAAATTAGGATAAAAATTTAATTCAAGTGTCACTGACCCATATTCCATTGAAAACAAAATATTTGTAAAATCATTTAGAAAGAATGGAAGAGTGGAAATTAATAAAAGTTTTTCAGAAATTACTTGAAAATTTCCAATAAAAAATGAATCTTAGGTGAGTGAATCTGGCAGAATTTCAAAGGGTCATTGACTAAATGAACTGTAGGTCATTGTTCACAAATAGTAATTTACTTAGCTTATTCTAATTATCCCCAAGACAAGAATAATGAACAGAGACCAAGGCTCGATGCCATCCCTTAAGTGATTTTCCAGCGAGATTGTACACACACACACACACACACACACACACACACACATATATATATATATATATATATATATATATATAGAGAGAGAGAGAGAGAGAGAGAGTGAGAGAGAGAGAGATATCAGGTAGTGCTGAGAACTGACACTTCATCTCTATATCTTTAAAAGGCGATTGGAACCATTGGGTTCAAAGCAGCATACTGAACACTTATCATCAGGACAATGCTCCTCTGAATATTTTCACATTATACAGATGATAAGTGGCCAGTACACTGCTTTGAAACCAATTGTAATAATCGCCTCCTATTTGTATTGCACACTACTGTGTGTGTGTGTGAGAGAGAGAGAGAGAGAGAGAGAGAGAGAGAGAGAGAGAGAGAGAGAGAGAGAGAGAGCATTCTTCTTCTATTTTCACTTCTTCTTCTTCTTTTTCACTTCTTCTTCTTCTTCTATTTGTTTCTTCTTCTCTCTTCTTCTTCTTCTTCTTCTTCTATTTTTCACTTCTTTTCTTCTTCTTCTCTTCTTCTTCTTCTTCTTTTATTTGTCTCTTCTTCTTATTCTCCTTCTTCTTCTTCTTCTTCTTTTATTTTTCACTTCTTTTTCTTCTTCTTCTATTTGTCTCTTCTTCTTCTTCTTCTTCTTCTTTTATTTGTCTCTTCTTCTTATTCTCCTACTTTCTTCTTCTTCTTCTTCTTCTTCTTTTATTTTTCACTTCTTTTCTTCTTCTTCTATTTGTCTCTTCTTCTTCTTCTTCTTCTTCTTCTTCTTCTTCTTCTTCTTCTTCTTCTTCTTCTTTTTTTTCTCTTCTTCTTCTTCTTCTTCTTCTTCTTCTTCTTCTTCTTCTTCTTCTTCTTCTCTCTTTTTCTTCGTCTTATTGTTCTGCAATACACTTTTTCCGTATTCGAGCTAATGTAGATAGCTGCTGCTGTATGGATAGTTTCAGCTTTCTAGTTTGCCCAGTTTCACGTCTCGGCCTTTGGGTCCATTCCAAACGGGACCAACTACATTTAACACAACTGTCAGTTTCACGTTCAACAACTTCTTCAGCCCTCTTGCATGATATACGTATTTGCCTATGTCTTTCTTTTATCTTATTTTCACAGTAATCGCAAAATCGCAAAAGTCCGCAGTAATCGCAAAATCGATTGAGAAGTTCAATTTTTCTTGTTTATTAATATTTGTTCTGGTCTTCAAGCCTGGATTTGGGTATCAGTTTGTATCTCGAAACCCGAGAGAATTCCAGGAGTCTTATTTTGTATGACAAATTCCGGTTGGTCCATATACCATTCGTAAGAATGGTCAAATTTTAATCTCTTGTACAATTCCCAGTGGAACACCCAGTCACGTCTACTCTTGTATTCTTTTGTCTAAGTTTGCTGCATTCACTTATTATGACGTTAACTCTTTCTCTCTGTCGCCACATAACCTGCATTTTCTATTCTTCTGTGTATCATCATTCTTTTACTCTGACGTAATTGATTCTTATTCCATTAAGCGTATAATTATTGAGACCAGAGTGGAGGAATTATCTATAATATTCAGCTATTTTCTGAACACGCGAAACCATATAAATGAATGAATGATATTCTAATTAAGAGTGTTAACGTGATGCAATAACAATGCAGAGAGTATCATTGTTATTATCAATAACCTAAGATGGTGGCATTCCTAGAAATACGGGAAACCACATAATTGCATGTAATAAAAACAATATACTTGCTTTCAAATAACAAGTCATAGATAGGAATGCTTCAAACCATATAAATAAGTGAAAACAATATAGATGTAAGTGTTTATATTAAACCTAATGATTAGTATAAATTTAAAACCGAATGATTGGTATTAATTTCTTGACATCTTAAAATTGAAAATGTGTGTGGTTAAATAAATATAGAGAATGGCAAAAAAATCAGCTTCTACGAGTTTTAAAAGCGAATTAAAATTATTTAAATCTATTATCTAAGGTAAAACTTTGTCTAAATCGATCAGTAGTAACATAATGACCATCATTAAAAAAAAGAAAAAATATCATTACATATGCTGTTTATTTTTAATACATTTAAAGGGATTTGTTTTGGTCAATTTCGACGCGATCCGCCATTCTGTCTCTTTTTCAAGGGTTTTTAAGCGCTTGTTTACAATTTTAATATAACATTCACTATTGCAAAATAAATTACCAAAAAATCAGGTGATTATCCGATTTTAATGAAATTTTCAGTATTGATTATCAATTAATGACTTTTATAATGCATTAGTTATTTTATTTCAAAACTTTAATTTAGTATTTTTGCTATGAAAAATTAATATATAAAATTCATTTAAAATAAAAACATTCGGATTTTAAGTTTAAAATGTTATATTTTTAGATTCTAGAAATAAATATCTATTCAATGCCAACCTTATTTTAGATACATAAAGTAATAAGTTTTGAAGAAAAACTCGATTGAAAATGTACCCCCTCCCCTTTTTAAGCAGAAAAATATCGATGTATAATTTTTCTTTTATAAAATAATAGCCAATTAAATAATTATCGAAATGAGTAAAAAAAAATCTCCAAAAAATTAATTATTTATTACTTTTTTACATTTTATTTTCGATTTTCGGTACTTATTTTCTAATATAAAAGAAGATAAGATATGTGAATAATCAGCATTTTTTAAGTTTAATCATGAATTTGATATTGTCTTACTTATAATCGAGATAGAAAATATTTTCCTAATCTCCCATCAGGTTGGATTAACACAAGATATTTTTATGTGGGGATTATTTATGGGTCATCCAACGGGGATCGAACACGCTATTCAGTAATAATAGATCTGCGAGACTAGCGTGCTAACCACGACAGAAAAATATAATACATTCTTCGGGTATTCAGCTTGCGCCCAAAATCATAAGATTATCAATATTTTGTAAACACACCTATAAGAAAGAAGCGCTAATAACCTTGGGAAAGGTATGAATCCTACTCTGCCTCCAGCTATGGGTAAATAGTAGGGCAGACTGGGCTCTTTAACCATGGTTAGGCAACCGGTCTAGGAGAAGGAAAACACTCAATTCAAACCTGATAAACTCCGCTTAAGAAATTGACCTTGTGTCTCATCCTGCTCGTGCGGAGGAGTTGGTAAATATATACAAGAAAGAAGAAACAGTTTAGCTATTTGGACATATTTTTTCATAGCATTTTTCTATCACATTGAAGAATCTACGATCACCTTAGTTTCTCCAGCGCCTATAAATCCTAAACACCCAATCAGGTAACCTTGGTAACGGCACCAGAAAGTTTCCATAAGTTCTGATGTTGAGAGGTCAGAGTTTAGGAGGGAGGATAAATTTAAAATGTCCGCTGGCCATTCCTGAACACTGTCATAGTTTGAGGGCAAATGACATTCCATTATCAGTGACTATATCAAACGTCAACCCACCCATCTAAAGTAGAGCAAAGGCCACGAACTCTGCATACATTGCCCTGTCCTGACAAAGTAACTCGAAGGTCAGCCATCGGTTCTTTTGTTAGATTCTTGCCATTATTTCAATGGACAGTAATGCCGATTCGTAAACAAGGAGTGGACACCACCATTCTTCTAATAGGCATGTTCGGTGTGTGGATGCTGTTGGTGAAAATTAAATTGATAACCACTTAGAAGCTTTTGATTGCATGTGATCACGCTTGGGATTTAATTAGTCGAAGTAGCTTCGGTTTAGAGCGAAGAAATCGGCAATTTTAACTAGAGATAAGACTGTTGTATTTATACCCAGACAATGACCTTTTGTTTACCTCTTTAGAGTGTGTTTGCTTAAAATTCACATTAAATTTATACGGTTTTAGAATCAATAAATTCCATTTTTGGGGGGTAGGGGTAGGGTTGGAAGAATCCCTTTTGAGTTAAGATCATCATCATCATCAGCAGCATCGACAAAACATGCCAACAGCAAGGATTCTCTTGACTCACTCCCTCTCTCTCTCTCTCTCTCTCTCTCTCTCTGGAATTCTCTGGAATCTCTTTCTCCTTCTCTCTTTTGCTTTCTCTCTCGCCATTCATTCATATCATAACATCATCATCAACCTTGACAAGGCATGCCAACAGAAGGGATTCTTTTGACTTTGTTCTCTCTCTCTCTTATTTCTCCCCCCTCTCTCTCTCTCTCTCTCTCTCTCTCTCTCTCTCTCTCTCTCTCTCGCCATCCATCCATATTACCATCATCAGCACCATGATCGACAAGGCATCAAGAGGGAGAATTATCTGGAATCTCTCTTTCTCCCTCTCTCTCTCTCTCTCGCTTTCTCTCTCGCCATTCATTCATATCATCATCATCATCATCATCATCATCCTTGACAACACAAGCCAACAGCAGGGATTCTCTTGACTTTGCTCTCTCTCTCTCTCTCTCGCTCTCTCTCTATCTCTCGCCATTCATCCATCAATATCACCATCATCATCATTCTTGACAAGGCGTGCCAACAGCAGGAACACTCTTGATTCTCTCTCTCTCTTCTCTCTCTCTCTCTCTCTCTCTCTCTCTCTCTCTATCTCTCTCTCTCGCCATCCATCCATATCACCATCATCATCATTCTTGACGAGACATGCCAACAGCAGGGAAACTCTCTCTCTCTCTCTCTCTCTCTCTCTCTCTCTCTCTCTCTCTCTCTTTCTCTCTCTCTCTCTCTCGCTCGCTCGCTCGCTCGCTCTCTTGTCATTCATCCATATCGAAACTGACACAATATTAAACTAACATACACACAAAAACCTGCAAAATCACACGCGGAATTCGCAAGAATAAGATATTGTTAAACAAACATACACGAACACGATTTAAAACTACAACAGAATAGTTTGATTACGGCATCAATCAACATCTCTCTAAAAAAATACGAGCATTCAGAAATCACCTTTTCTGAAATCACAAGAGATTTTCATCGCGGAATATTAAGAAAACAAATCAAAGGTAAACAAACAACATCCTAGTTATCTCATTTTTCTTTACACTTGCATTGTGATATCCTTCAAAATCAACCGCCAAGGATAGAGAATGCTTCAAGCAAATGATAAAGCTCGGATATCCCTACCTTTATACCGCCCTGTCGGCTGGGGTTAGAATGAACCAACTGCACCTCTGCAGAGGGGTAAGACTCACCCAATGGGGCCACCTGTTGCCGTGGTGACCCTTGATGCTTAAGAATAGAGCCCAGGTGGATGAGCAGTTCATGACATGCAATACTCCACTTTGGCCCTATCTTGGGCTAGACGAGCTGTCGGAGAGGCCCCCTCCGATCAATCGGCTGGTCACGTCAATCCCTATATGATTTTCCCAACCCTATTGCCCTTATGGCAAGCCCCAACCACTTTTTATCATATGGGCGCTAGAAGGCGGTGGCTGCGGGTCTACATGTCCTGGGAATGACGTTAAACTCTATCTGATGGTGAGGTTCCAGTTTTGGAGGTTTGGGGAATGTGGAGCACCCCTTCATCACCATTGCTCCCGGGTCCACTCTGACCCGGAGTGGTAGTACCTGTTAGGGTCACATCTATGGGTTAAATAGAACAATGTATTTATAAAAAAAATTGTATTATCCATTAAGAATTGATTTATTTCAAAACTTTATCGGCATTAAATGACCCATTGAGGTTGATATGCCGTAACCCCCCCCAAAAAAAAAAAATAATTTGGCAACTTAATACTGTGTTCCTTTGATTTACGAGTTTAATTTCTTTCATTTGTAAACAGAATTTACGACCTTGACCAAACCCAAACCCTTGTCGAACACAATGAGCACTAAATCTGAACAATATACATTCCGTGAGATTTGACACCAGATTTTTATATCTCAAAGACCTACATTACGTTAAAGGGAAGGACAACACAGTAGCTGAATTCTCTCGAATTGGAACAAATAACCTCGGGAACGACATCTTGAATCAGATGCTGAGCTCACAGACACTTCGTTAAAACTTCAAATGTTGGATGGTTTCGGAATATAACGTGTGCTGAAGTCCACCACTTAAACGTATATACTCTGCGTGGGAGCATGGATTAAAGCCAGCCAACCAACAGCTCGAATACGGGGTTAGTTAAATATGTAATCACCGATCTTGAAAGCCATTCATTTGCATGTATTCGCCATTGACGAACAGATATACAACCAAGGACTCAACTTATTTCAAAACTTTATCGGCATTAAATGACCCACTGAGGTTGATATGCCGTAAAACAAAACAAACCAAACCAAAACTACCTCTATAGTTCATGCACCGTATATATATGCATATATATATATATATATATATATATATATATATATATATGAATTCGGAACAAATAACGACGGTATCTTGTGATAAATTTAGCAATGAATAATACTGTTTTATGATCCTGAAGCATTTGGACAATGTTTTCCATGTCACCTTAACTAAAACGTGCCTGACAATCTATGTTGCATAACAATTTCTACATTGGCTACGAGGCAATACTATATAAAGAAAATGGCTGGCTGTCATTTGTTCATTCTTGCGCAGAACAGCTTGATATTTGACACGGTTGCGCATGTCAATCTTCTCAAACGTTTGTTTGTATTAAGTTCAGAGTCATGCAATAAATAAGAATATATTTGGAAAAAAAATATGGCTTTCATAGAAGGTTAAATGCACTGTGAAACTTTTCTGATGCACGCTGACCATATTTGTCCCTACTCAAACGCAAAACAAGATGTACGCGTCTTTACATATGTAGGTTGAGAGATTACCAAATGCACATCTTTTGCAAACAAGGAACCAGCCCCAAAATGATGACAAGTGTCACAAGGATAAAGAAAATGTTATATTCCGTTGCCAGAAATGTGAAGACTAGTATTGTGAATGTTCTAGATAGGGTTTATACACACACACACACACACACACACACACACACACACACACACATATATATATATATATATATATATATATATATATATTTTCAAAGTTTTCACAGATCAATGTTCATTATAAACAGCGACCCAGGTTTCATGCCAAGGGGCAATCATCAGGTTGTTGAGCAAGATCCATGGTGTTTGTTGAAGTTCTTTACTCAATGTCACATTTTGGACTGCAAATAACGTCGGTTAGTTCCGCGGACGCGATTATAGTTCGGATTTACTAAAAATAATTTTTTTTCAAAATTTGCATTTTTTGTAGTAATGCCATTACTACAAAAAATGCTTTTTTTACATATACCTATATATATATATATATATATATATATATATATATATATATATATATGGGAGAATATGTGCTTAATTGAAGTCAAACCTAATTTTTTTGAAAGTTAATTCATTAATGATTAATAAGGCGGGATTAAATCATTAATGAATTAACTTTCAAAAAAATTAGGTTAAGCACATATTCTCCCAAATATTGTCGGCTGAAAATAGCCATATTTGTTTACGTTATATATATATATATATATATATATATATATATATATATATATATATATATATATATATACCAAATTTGTTGGTGAATCCTCGCGGTGAGAAAAAACCCAGCAAATAGTTTGATTATAAAAATATACTACCAAACATTACCCGGGAGAAAAAAAAATGGGGAAAAAAAAGACCAAGATAATCGTACCAACCAAAAATAATCTATTGGTATAATATTTGGCCAAAAGAAAAAAAAACATATATATATATATATATATATATATATATATATATATATATATTAGATACAAAACCCCAGGAAACTAAAGCTAATAAGTAAAAAGTGCTCAATACCTAAGTATAGCAAATAATAAAGCTAAATCTAATCAGTCAGATAAACCTACTAAAAGTTTAGCTTAATGCTCTTCAGGGCTAAGATCTTAGCCCTGAAGAGCATTAAACGAAACTTTTAGTAGGTTCATCTGACGAATTAGATTTATCTGAATCTTTATAATATATATATATATATATATATATATATAGGGACATCGTGTACAGGTCTATACACAACCATAGACAGGTATATTCAACTTTCTCATATATTATTTATAGGAGGTAGTTGTTGTGTCTAGCCACACTGAAGATGCGTGAAACGCCGAAACAAGTTGTCTGTGGATGACTTATTAAATGCTCCCAAAACTCGGTAGAGCTCTCTAGGGGTGATGTAAATCAACTATAACTGCCAGCATATGTAAAGAAATGATCGTCTCTTTACAGACTGGATCTCTCTGGTTACCGTAAAATACATAAAAAATGTATGTATTTAATAGTTTAAACACTACGGCAGCTGTCAAATGGCTGCCAGGTTAAGAAATCGGGCAGACGAAAAGTCAGTCGGATTTCACTCCTGATCAAAAGTGGTTGTGGTGTCTAGCCACACTGAAGAGGCGTGAAACGCCAAAACACGGTGTTTGTGGATGACATACTTACAGGATGTATGTTTTTACAATCACGAGAGAACTCAAGTAAGTAAACAACAGGTGAGTAAATGCCTTACGCTAAACGGTGAAATTCAACCAATGTCTCCTCCACTGGGCTCTACTAAGAAATTGGGAGCATATATATATATATATATATATATATATATATATATATATACCAACACCTCTGCACGAGTAGGATGTGACACTAGGTCAAATTCTTAAGAGGGGTTTAACGGGTTTGAATTCAAAGATTTATTTCAAATGCACATGTTACCTTGACAAAATTTTTAAAAGAACAATAGACCCCAAATTTTTAAAAAGACCAATAGACCCACAATTTTAAAAAGAACAATAGACCCAAAATTTTAAAAGAACAATAGACCCAAATGTTTAAAAGAACAATAGACCCACATTTTTTAAAAGAAAAATAGACCCTAAACTTTAAAAAGAACAATAGACCCACATTTTTTAAAAGAACAATAGACCCACAATTTTTAAAAGAACAATAGACCCACAATTTTAAAAAGAACAATAGACCCATAATTTTTAAAAGAACAATAGATCCAACTATTTGCCCGAATTGCAAAGGTTCACCCTAAATTTTTACCTTAAAAAAAGCTTCGAACCCCGGCTTGATTTTAACTCGATAGGATTCACAGTTTTTTAGATACCAACTATATTGCTATTGTACTGCAAACTAAGAAATGCGTTATTGAAATCCTAAACCTAATGAAAACATGGACACCCGCTGAATTAATTTCATTAGAGTCGATAAATAAATACATAACCAAATTCAGCGATACGAAAACAGCATGTTTAAATTTGAGTGTGTCAAAAAATAATCACCCACTGAAGATGATTTCATGAAATGCTGATGAATTGACAAAGATGAACGATTATTTATTTTTTATAATATTTCCCTATTACATTTTACGTTTACTCTTAATTGATTTTAATGTGCTTATACACATTACATTAACGAAACTTTGTAAACAATGTAAATAACAATTTATAGCAAACATAGGACTCGAAAATATACATAATTGAAATGATTAAATTTAATAACCACCTGAGATATTGGGCATCCAATTTGGCTGATATGTATGCATGTATGCATATCACGCTCTGTCTTTATATTTGTCTAAGTATCCGTCTTCATCTCTCTTCTTCTGTCTCTGCCCTTCTCTCTCTCTCTCTCTCTCTCTCTATATATATATATATAATATATATATATATATATAATATATATCAGTCAATAGAGCGTTCGGCTAGAAATCACAAGGTTCCTAGTTCGAAACCGGTCCTCGCCAACTCAGCGTATGAGTAGCACAGGGATCTGTGAGGTAAAGTAAGGAGCTGGTGGTAGGTGTGGCGCTCCACCCCAGACGCCAAAACAATCTCCTTGGTCTAGCTCTATTGAAAAGGGGATAGACTCCCTCGCTGATTGGCTGATACCGACATTAGGCCGCCCCGACGACTTTACTTACTTACTTATATATATACACTATATATATATATAATATCCAATTACCGCTTTAACTTTTCCATCGCGGTAGCATCAGTAAATAATCCAAAAGTGCTCAATAAATTAAAAACACAAAATAATAACTGCTTTTACTAAACATTATTTATAACTATAATTAAATTGATAGCAATACTGAAGATAGAATTGAGGAATGAGTGCACGTGTGGAACATTACATCATTTTTTTCTCAATTTTTGCGCGCAAGTCGCACGCAAGTCACGCGCAAATCGCACGCAAGGATTGAAAAAAAATAACGTAGCGTTTAACCGTTATTACACAACCATTATAATCAAAAAGTTACAAAAACACACACAACCTATCAAATATCGGATATATTTTGCAAAAATAATAATTTAATGCCTGAAGAAGACAACAGATCAGAAACACGTGTCGCATTCATATGTAAGTTAATAAAGAATTTTAAAAAAGAAATATAATCCTTTTTGCAAACCTTCTTGTTTATATTATATATATATATATATATATATATAATATATATATATATATATATAGGTATATGTAAAAACAAATTTTTTTTGTGATGAAACAAAGAAAATACAGTGCTCAATCACAAATTGTAAGAGCTAATATTTATTTATTTTACAAAGTTTTCACAGATCAATGTTCATTATTAACAGCGACCCAGGTTTCATGCTAAATAGCAATCATCAGGCTGTCGAGCAAGATCCTATGGTGTTTGTTGGAGTTCTTTACTCAATGTCACATTTTGGATTGTAAATAACGTCGGTTAGTTCCGCGGACGCTATAATAGCTTGGTTTTACTAAAAATAATTTTTTTCAAAATTTTCAAAATTTGCATTTTTTTGTAGTAATGCCAACGAAGTTGCCTCCCTTTATTCGTTAAAAATAGAACATTTGTTTTAACTTTGAAAAAAATGTTTTATTTTTTATTTTTAAATTAATTCCGTTTGGCAAAGGACGCATATGTCTTCATAAAACATTTTAATATATATGGTAGAGTCTTTTAAATCTTTTCCAACATAATATAAAGGTGGATGGTGTTGTTTCTCTGTCGAAAAATCATTTTTTCACTGTTGAAATATTAGATATCTTTGCAAACAATTGCGGAATTGATTTTCAGGGTGGATGTTGAGTATCTCCCCTCCATGCATTTAGGAAGAATTTTCTTTTATGGGGACATTGTTTGAAGATTTCTGATTTTTTATTTAAACTTCTATTATTATTATTATTATTATTATTATTATTAAAGGAAATTAAGTTTTTTAATATCCTAAATTTTTCCGTAACACATAAGTTGCAGTATTTAGAGCCATTTGTGTAACATTTGGGATGATCTAAAATATTCCACTCTATTTTGTGAGGCATATCTTTTTTTTCAGCTCCCATATCCTTGTTGCAAGTGAAGTTGTTTCTCTTTTATCTTTCTTTTTGAAAGATTCCATATGCGAGTAGAATCTTTGCTTGAAGTCACCCTGGGTCATCCCAACATATCTGTCTGTGCTTATAGGGTGATTCGCAACTGTAGTTGTTACTTTAGCTTCATATACTATTGATCTAATGTTACATTTCTGATTTAGAGGACAGTCTTTTTTAATTCTACAAGAACATGAAGGGTTTGAGTTTGGTTTAGATTTTGATGTAATTAGTGATTTCATAGTGATTTTGAAAAAATTTATTTTTAGTAAAACCAAGCTATTATAGCGTCCGCGGAACTAACCGACGTTATTTACAATCCAAAATGTGACATTGAGTAAAGAACTCCAACAAACACCATAGGATCTTGCTCGACAGCCTGATGATTGCTATTTAGTATGAAACCTGGGTCGCTATTAATAATGAACATTGATCTGTGAAAACTTTGTAAAATAAATAAATATATTATATATATATATATATATATATATATATATATATATATATATATATATATTAATTAAAGGTGCCAAAATATTAACCCACATACACGATAGCACACTACGTAGAATTATGGAATCTTGCATTATTCTTACCCCAAAGGCAAGGCTTTTTTAATATATACACTTATTTAGCGACAATCGTAGTCAGAAACCATAAAATCCCCTTCACATGACATTTTCCGTTATATACTTCCGAACAACTTTTAAATTTTTCACATTTTCCAAAAAATAAAAATAAAACCTCACAACCGTTCATACTTTTTTTACTTCATATATAAGGAAAACAAAAAACAGAACATTTACAATATTAATTACAAAACTAAAAATTATTTTTCTATAAATCTGTCAACAGACTAATACTCATCTCGTTTTGAATAAGAGAATTTGTCTAGTGTCAAATCTTGTCATTATATCTTCCTTTTTTTAAAACTGTTACAATAAGATACACATAACCTGAGGACCGAGAAAAATGCGGCGGAAGTGCTCACATTCGAAACTATTGTATAACTCTTTTCTTTTTTGCAACTTAACTACACGGATTATGAACAAGCTCTGATGACGATTTTCATAAAATCGAAATATTGTTCAATATCAGCTAAGTTATAAAATGTTTTCACTTTAACAGCATTTTGTGGTGTTTTCATATCTTTATATATATATATATATATATATATATATATTTCAACTACATTTCCATATATCTGAATTATTTTCCCTTTTTTTATCACTCACATACATACACACACACGCACACACACACACAAACAGACACACACACACACACACACACACACATATATATATATACATATGTGTGTGTGTGTGTGTGTGTGTGTGTGTGTGTGTGTGTGTGTATGAGTGTGTGTTGAATGACACGGCCTTGTTAAGGAATCGCTTCTGATATATATTCAATGTTATATAAAAAATTATAAAAATTATATATAATGATCCAATTAAAAAAAAAGGGAAACTTCCAATATTCAGAATTCTTGTAGATATGCCCAGATTTCCACATTAGAGTTGATCACACAAGGTTTACTATGGGGAAAAAGGATATTTATTTCGCTAGAAGAGTTTTAATTGGGAACATCACAGCTTGAATCTTCACTAATTAAAAGCAAAAGCAACTCTCTCTCTCTCTCTCTCTCTCTCTCTCTCTCTCTCTCTCTCTCTCTCTCTCTCTCTCTCTCTTATATATATATATATATATATATATATATATATATCAACAATATTCAAACGCATAAAGTACGTTAATTAATCGTCTCTGTTGGATTGATATTATGATTCTCATGGGTTTCCATACTTTTATGGCATTATGCAAATTTAGCCAATAATTCATAAACATGTTTAATCAAATTAACTGACAAACAGCAAAGTCTAAATCCCAATTTTGTAATGCTTCTTGATTGATGATGATGATGAGGATGATGATGAGGATGATGATGATCCTTATCATCATGTCACACTGGCAATTCGGATTCCTATGACACTCTCGACATCCATCTCTATCGGTTATCATTCCTGGCAACTCCTCTTCATGACATCCTGTGTCCGTACAGAGCTGTTCAACCTGTAAGGGCAGTCTCTCTTGTCTGGGGGCTTTTTGGTGAATCTTCCGTGTCAGGAGACGCTATTTTGGTCACGTGACACAGGAACAGAAGAGAGAACGCTCTTCTTCCGATGCCACTGAACAAGCCTGGACGTGCTTGTCATCCCTCTCCAGCAGACACCTACGGTGCACCCCAGACGCTACAGCCTCTACTTACAGTAAGTGGTTACCACTTTGTCTATTAACACTATTGTGTATGTTTGGACACTTGTGGCATTAAATAGCCTGGGAAACTTTGTTCCCCTTATATGTTATAATAAAGTTATATAAATGTAACTAACGCGTTTGTTGTTTTCCTAACTGAGGTAATCCGCATTGGGTACTTATCCTTTAAGTAGCCCAATGTTTTATAAGAACCAGAGTTAACACTCTGTGGACCTCTTATAAGCCTATTCTAATTCCTGCATATGCAGATTTTAACAAGTCAACGTCACTTATGAGGTCGTCCTTAATTATTCAACGGTGTCCACCGTATCTTATCAGTGTAACTTGAACTGTTTGTGTAATAGGAGTTAAGTGGACGTTCAGTTGTGCTTTTTCCTCAAAGATTTTTTTTCAATACAGCACGTAGAATCATATATAGTTCCCATCTTACTTTTTTCACCAATCGTTTAGTTGAAGTGCAAGCAGTGCAGCCATACAGTAGTAAAAATGACTACAGCTTGGAAGATTTCTCACTTTCAAGAGAGATCAGCTTTTCATATAATCAATATTGTTTCTCTGAACGTTTGGGATGAGGCTTGAAGATTAGTATTATCTGCGTTATTCGGACTATTGTCCCCATCTTTATTGTTACTTGTACAACGTTTCGGCCGATATGCCCCCCGGCCTTCTTTAGGTATTTTTTATCGGACTCGGGAACCTTCTCAGACTCGGCAACCTTCTTGGACTCGGGAACCTTCTTTTCGAACTCGGGAACTTTCTTGTCGTAATCGGGAGCCATCACGGAACTTTGAACCTAACCCTTTATTTAGTCCACGGGGATAACCATAGCTGGGGTAGGAGCTGTGTTAAATATTTTTCTATGTTACTGCCTCTACTCAGGATTGAACTCGGTATCCAGAGATAACTGTCACTTAGAAGTTCCGTGATGGCTCCCGATTACGACAAGAAGGTTCTGATAAGAAATAGGAAGGTTTTCATAATGCTCTTATCTGACACCATTAGAAAGAAAGTGGGATACAAATTTACAAAATCAGAGGAAAAATAAATCATCTTATGTACATGGATGACATGAAGATGTTTGCGAAACATGAAAAAGAACTGGAAATACTTATACAAAAATAATATGAATATAGAGCAAAGGTAGAATTCGGGCTCTACAAGTGTGTCATGCTCGTGAGGTCAAAAGGAAAAAATGAAAGAGATTGGCCCCTATATTTTTACGGCATGTGGAATTGACCAAATTAAAATAATTAAGTTTTCTTAAATAACTAGTTTTACAATTGTATGTCATGAGTTTAGAATTAGGTAAACAAAAGAGAATCAAATAAATATTAGTTTTGAAATATTTTAGAAACAATAGAAACAATGGTTTAAATTCCATGGGAAAAATATATACGCCATCGGAATATACTAAAATCATTCGATATTGCATCATTGCAAATCACCTGATATTTGATGAATATTTTAGCTTAATGATCACGTAGACAATGACAATAAGAAAATGTTATAAAGGCCCATAGAGCTGAAAAAACAACAGAGAGTGGGGAGTTTACGCTCTTCCCGACTCGACAGAGTTGGGCTGATGCTCCAAACTCGACAGTAGGAGCGAAAGTTCTCCCCCAACATCGACACAATGGGGAGAAGTCGTTGCCCGAAGACATAAAATGATATATCAGGTTGGTCTTGTATTTTCGTTTCCAATTTTCCCTCCCTCGCCCAACAATTTCCGTAGTCTTATACATTTAAGTTATGGGGACACATAACTCGGATCTTCTTCAACTCCTCAACTAAACACTCACCAAACAACCACGGTTCCTACAAATAATAGAACTAACGAATCAAGAAGAAATTAGGACAAATAGGAAAGGAAAATAATAAATATCTGGGAATAATGGACACCTACGCCATCAAACAAACAGAAATGAAAGACAAATTACGAAAGGAATACCTCGGAAGAACAAAAAAGCTTCTAGAAACTAATCACTGTAACATAAACCTTATCAAGAGATTAAACACCTGAGCTGTCGCTCTCGAAAGATAATCGCAACCATTCCTTAAACGGACAAGAGAGGAGCTCCAACAAATGGACGAAAAGTAAACTTATAACAATGTACAAGGCATCACACCCGAGAGGATACATACACAGACTATATGTGCCATGTAAAGCAGGGACAGATATAAATGCGACAATCATATTACTTGAAGAATACAGAAATAAAAGTAAAGAAAAACTAATTGCAGCAGCCTGATAAAGCAATTGCAACATACCGACAAGCAAAAATGCATAAGACAAACTAGAAAATAGAAATGAAAAGAATAAAACCTATATGGATACTTCAAGCGAAAAACTGAAGAGATATCAGATCAGAAGACATGGAGATGACTAAGAAAGGGAAACCCAAAGAGAGAAATTCAATCGCTAATAATTGCTGCACAAAACAATGCCATAAGTGCAAATTATATTATAGCGGAAATTGATGAGACACAACAAAACAGTAAATGTAGAGTGTGTGGTGACAGAGATAAGACCATGTATTACGTGAATGTAGCAAACTAACAAAACAGGAATACAAAGCTAGGGACGACTGGGTTGGGAAGGTGACCTACTGGGAATTGCCGATACAACACAATGGTATATGCATAAACCAGAATCTGTTCTTAGAAAGAAAACTTTGGAAAAAGACTGGAGGAACTGGAAATCAGAGGAAGTATTTTGATCATCGAGACAACAGCATTATTGCAATCGGCTAGAGTACTTAGAATATTCCTGGAGACATGTTGAGACTGTTTGTCCCCAGATTCCAGTGAAAGACCACCAGCTAAGGCTGGTGTAAAAAACTAAAATATATAAGCGAATTCAAAAACTAGCACGACAAGAATACAAGGCTAGATAAGATTTGGTTGGAAAGTAGAAACTGAGGATTATGCAAGAAATAAATTTTGACCAATCAACAAAATGCATAAACCAGATTCTGTTCTTGAGAATGAAACATAAAATTCTCAGGGACTTTGAGATGAAGATTGATCCCCTTATCCCAGCCAGAAGACCAGACCTAGTCTTGATTAAAAATATAAAAAAATTAAAAAAAACTTTTCAATTGGTGGATTTTGCAGTTCTAGTGAAGATAAAAGAAAAGTAGAAGATAAACAAATAGCTAAACCTTACTAGATAATTGCAAAACAGCTGTGGAATATGAGGGTGAAAGTGATACCAATAATAGTTGGGGCACTTGGAACAGTCCCCAAAAGCTTAGAAAAAGACTAGAGAAACTGGAAATCAGAGGAAGAATTGAGACCATCCAGACAACAGCATTGCTGAAATCAGCTGCAATACCCAAGAGAGTCCTGAAGACCTGAGTAGACTTGTTCTCACCCAAATTCCTGTGAAAGACTATCAACTGACGCTGTTGTGAAAAACTCAAAAAACTAATAATCAAAATAATAATGATCAAAACTAACAGCAACGACAACAATAAAAAAAATCAACAAATACAGAAGTAACAACAATAACAATAAAATTAAAAACAACAATAATAACAAGGTAGGGGATATGGGTGAGAAATCCCAAATTCTCTCCATTGACAAAAACAAAGAAAAGATGGAACAATGCCAAGACGTTGCCCGAGAGTAAACTCCAGAACGTGGGGATTACATTTATACTTCAGAAAACTATTTTTTTTTCAGTCATCAATCAAATAACAATTTCGATATTTTCATCTTTTAAATGATTATGAATAAATCTAGGGAATGAATACACGAAAATTAGCTAAGCGGAGATGGGGTGGGGTAGGGTTGTGCAAATATTCACTATGTCTTCTTTTTTTTTCTTCCAAAAACTCGATACAATATCCACAATAAAACAAAACCGTTTCGGCAGGCAGATAAATATAAGATGGGAATCAGTCTGAGTGTATTTAGGTCATTCTTTGAATAGAATAAATTAGTTGCAATAAAAATTGCTACCTATCAAATATACATTAAGATTGCAAGAAGAAGAAGAAGAAGAAGAACAACAACAACAACAAACACAACAACAGCAGCAGCAGCAGCAGCAAGAAGATGGATGTAGATATGCGAAAGAAATCATAAATTATCTCTAAAGATAAAAGCAAAGAAAAATTGGAACAATGCCACGATCTAGCTTGAGAGCTAAGTAAACTGTAGAACATAGATATTATGTCCATACCCATAATACGTGAGATGTAATTGGGACCCAACGGCTATTGGCAAGCAGAATGGAATAGTCTAGACGAATTCAACTTCCAACTAGGACATTTCAGTTTCAATTTGTATTCTGTCCTTTGAAAGTATATATATATATATATATATATATATATATATATATATATATATATATTATATATATATATATATATATATACAATTCTCCCTCAGGCTATGGGTAAATAACAAAAAGATCTTAAGCTCTTTATTCTCCTAAATAAAATCCAGTTTGTTAACTCAATGATAGGTTATGCTTTGAAAATCCTCCTTTGCTTCATGTTGCATACCCTTTCTTACTTCTTACTTCATGTCGTATTTTCTTCTGGCCGGCTTTGCTATTTCTTCTAACATATTGACTTGGTCTGGAATCTTCTAAGGTCTTCTGTTGCTATGTTCTTGCTGGCTTGTCGTCCTAGATTCATTTCTTAGTCTTGTTACCAAGACATTCATCAACCACAAGAACATATTACTTATACAAACTTTTATTTCCCTAACTATACATTTCATGTAACTAAATATCTGACTAACATAGCCCGCGTGAGTTCCAGTTTTAGGCAGGACCTAAAATGGTCGACTGCTCTGCCTGACGTCTAACTGAAAACTGGGGACCGAACAGGTCCCACATGACTTCACGGATTTTGGCGGGCTCCTGTAATTTTCCATGGAAGGACTCGGCCATGGTATGAAAAGGGTCATCCCCTCAGAATTACAGGGGACCGACAATAATCTTATGCAACCGCATAGATTATGTAACATTCAGACACGGCTTTAGATTAACTGTGTCTGGTTTTCCCGGGGATACTTGAAAATCCATGATGGACACCGAGCCCCATCGCCAGGGACATTCCCCGGTTAGTCAATTTAAACGATGAAGTATAACAGACTAATTAATGACGGAAGGTATTGGCGGATTTTACTTTATTTTTAATGCAGCTCTACAATTGTACTAACTCGGCAATAGCATGGAATGATTTTTGTTTTATTTCATCATAGAAACCAGATTCAGATTTCCATATGGGCGATTATCTGTGATGTATGCTGAGATCGTTTTCAGTGGTTGAGATATTACCACCAATATAGATAGAGTGTTGTATACGCTTTTCTTACTTCTTCCTTCTGGTCGTATTTTCTTCAGGCCAGCTTTGCTATTTCTTCATCTATCTTGGTCTGGTTTCTTCTAAGGTCTGGCCTTTCTTGGGGACTTCGGGTCTGGTTTCTGTTGGGGATTTTTCCTTATCAGAAGCCCTGTGTCATTGTTAGTTTTTAGGTAATAAACACAAGACTTCGATTTACTTTGATGTTACTTTATTTTAAATCCCCAACCCAGACATCTGCGAAGGTGAGACTTACATCTGACGAGCTCGGCTCCTACTTGCTAACTGACTGAGACTTACTTACTATCTAAACCGGAAGAGAGGGTCCTCTCTACCGGTTCTCACGGTATCCACCGGAAGGTTAGGACTGAGGTCAAGCCTTATCACGCATCCTTCAAGGCCGTGGGCTGTAGCTTATAACGGCCATTTTGATTTCTACACTATTGCCATAAATATTAGGTATCTAATAATTATGTAACAAGAGTGATCAAATAATTTCAGAGGTTTGTTATTTAATGAGGAGATAGCATCATATTTATTGAAACGTATCAATTGATCTAATGAAAGAAAATAAGTCAATATTTAAATAGCAAGGAAATGATTTATCGTATAAGCTATTACTAATTGAAATTACGCGGATGACCTAGCACTTCATAGACATACACCTGCTCAAGCCAAAACTATGCTGTGTATCTTTGAGTAGACAGCAAGTGGGATCGATATCTACGTGAGCTCGGTTAAACTAGACTTTTAATTTATGTGTTACTACGGTAAAAAAAACAACACATCCCGATTGTTCCATTTTCTACTGAATATCTAAAATATATTGTAAAGCATGATGAAAAAACTTAATATAAATTGAACATTCATTTTTTAATCCAATGTTGATGTGGAAAGAAAGAAAGAAAGAAAGAAAGAGAGAAAGCGAAGAGAATTATATAAGTAAATAATAAAGCGGATGTGAAAGAGAGGAAAGAGTGTAAAAAGGAAGAAAGAAAAAACTGAAGGAGTGGGTAAGAAAGAAAGAAAGAAAGAGACCGGAGAGAAAGAAATAAAAAGAAAGAAAGAAAGAAAAAAAGAAGAAATAAAGAAAGAAAGCGAAGAGTAAATTATAAGTAAATAAAAAAGGGAAATGTGAAAAAGAACAATGAGTATAAAAAAGGAAGAAAAAAAACTGGAAGGGAGGGGGTAGAGAACGAAAGAAAGAATGAAAGAAAGAGAAGAGTGTAAAAAAGAAGGAAAGTGAGCAGAAGAGAAGAATAAAGAGAAAGAAAGAAAGAAAGAAAGAAAGAAAGAAAGAGAAAAAAGCGATATTGAAAGAAACAAATCGGAGTGAAATAAAAAAGAAAAAAGAAAGAAAGTAAAAAATAAATGAAAGAAAGAAAGAGAAGAGGAAAAAAAAAGAAAAAAAGTTTAAATTATCAGATTTAAAAAAAATAAGTAAATAAAAAAGCGAAATTTGAAAGAGAGCAAAGAGAGTAGAAAAAAAGAAAGAAAGACATCGAAGGAGAAAGAAAGATAGAAAGAAAGCAAAAAGTGTAAGAAATAAAGAAAGAAAAGAGAAAAAGAATGTGAAAAGAAGAAAGAAAGAAAGAAAGAAAGAAAGAAAGAATTAGAGAAGAAAATAAGAATGAAAGAAAGACGTAGAGAAGAAAAGAAAGCAAAGTTGAGAGAAACAGATCGATGAGTGAATGTGAAGAATGAAAGAAAGAAAGAAAGAAAGAAAGAGAGGACAAAAAAATCTTGAAAAATATCAGATTTTAAAAGCAAAATGGTACTGACATTATTTGATTATTTTAAACACTTTCATTGAATATTAAAATTTAAATTGATTGGACTCACCCCCCAAAAAAACAGATGCCCGAATATGAGTGTTAGTAAACAACTAAAGATGACAGTAGTTACTGTGATTCGATTATTTTTACTCGGAAGAAAAAGCGAATTTAACACAAGAAACCTCAAAGGAAAAGCGAAATGATAAAAAAAAAAATGGTATGTATATTTGGCTTTTTGAAAACATTTTATAATTACCACCGATGTCTTCAACGCTGAAAGCTTTCGCGATACTCTCGGGAATGGAAGACATTTTTGGGAATGTGAAATGCTAACGGGTCAGCGAATGTCGGCCACACGACCAGAATTGGTTATGGACAATAAAAAAAATATTTGTATATGAGATGTAAGTATTCTCGCGGAAACAGCATGAAAGTGATGAAGAAATAAATTGGAGGAATTGACTGTGTCCTTCTGAAATTATCTAGAATGAAGAAAACTGTTATATCCAGAATATTTGAAACATCGGCGAAATACATGGTAAAGAAAAGATGGACAAATGAAAATGACAGCAAGATAATTGGGTAACATAAAAGTCAGTATAATTAACAAAACTGTGGGTGATTTAGTTGGGGTCAAATGTACGTAGAATATAAAAAGTACGTAGTACCTTTAACTTAAACATAACATTTATCATATAGATGTAGATATGATATAAATAATTAATTTATATATTACATTTTTACTTGAAGGCACTTACAATGCATGTATCGCATAAAATTCGATACTTTTTCTTATAGAAAATGAACTTGACAAGTGTAATTCCGGCAAAGGATCGCTCGGTGTGTGATTTTATGTGATACATGCATTGTAAGTGCCTTCAAGTAAAAATTTAATATATACTTTATTCAACAATGCTTCTAAAATATACAAACATCCAAAAATCTTATTCACTTCGAAGTGAATGAGGCCTGTTTGTTGTTATTATTCTCTCAACGCCCCCTTACCTATTATGGTAGAGGCGTGTTAGTATCATTTGACAAGGTTAATTTTGCAGGGATTGTTAGCTGTGTACAGTGGCCAAGGGGGTATGGTGTTTGACTATGCCTGCTGAGGTGCCGGTTTCGATTTCTGTCGGGGGGAAGTCGTTAGTATATATCGCAGATGAGACTTAATAAAGTCGAAACAGTCTGTACGATATTCTACACACCGAGCGATCCGTTGTCGGGATTACACTTGTCAAGTTCATTTCCTATAAGAAAAAGTATCGAATTTTATGCGATACATGCATTGTAAGTGCCTTCAAGTAAAAATGTAATATATACTTTATTCAACAAAGCTTCTAAAATAAACAAATTTCCAAAAATCTTATTAATTTATATATATATATATATATATATATATATATATATATTATTATTATTATTATTATTATTTATTATTATGGAGATTGTGTCTTTCTCTGTCGGTAACCGAAACTATATTACATATCAACTCACAATTCGCTTTATATTTTACGTCATATTCTCCAGGATTTGATTTAATTTAAACATTAGTTCTTAACAAAATTGTCCTTATTAATACTTTTGGCCTTATGCACATACGAATAACATGCAATTGTATTTATATACACAACAAAATAGCGGTTTACAGTATTATTAATATACTGTGGTATATCCAAAAGACCTTATTATTATTATTATTATTATCATTATTATTATTATTATCAGCTTTTCACATCAGCGTCAGCTGATGGCATTTCACTGGAGTCTGAGTGACAACAAGTATCCTCAGGTCTACAAGACTCTTCTGAGTATTCTGGCAGATTGCAGCAGTACAGTATTCTGGATTGTCTCGATTCTCCCTCTGATTTCCAGATTTTCCAAATTTATTTATCCAATCTTTTTGGGACCGTTCCAAGTACTACAATTGGTATAACTTTGACTTTCATATTCCATAACTTTTTCAGTTCTCTGGCAAGGTCCAGGTATTTGTCCATTCTTTCGTTTTCCTTCGTTTTCCTGTGATCTGCTGGAACGGCAAAATCCACCAGTTGACAAGTTCTTTCTTTTTTTGTTAATCAACACTCAAAGTCCCAGATAATTTTATGCGTTTCGTTCTCAAGTACAGATTCTGGTTTATGCACATACCATTTTGTTGTATGGTCAAAATTTAATTTCTTGCATAATTCCCAGTGGATCACCTTTCCAACTCATTCGTTCCTAGTTTTGTACTCCCGTTGTGCTAGTTTGCTACATTCGCATAGTACATGGTTTACAGTCTCATCTCTGTCACCGCATAGTCTACATTTACTATTTTATTGGGTCTTATCAATTTTTGATTTGATATAGTTTGTCCTTATTCTGTGCAGCAATTATCAGTGATTCAGTTTCTCTTTTGAGGTTTCCTTTTCTTAACCATGTCCAGGTTTTTTCATGTGCAACATCTCCGATTTGTCGTTTGAAGTGTCCATATAATTGTTTTTCTTCCCAGTTTTTCTAGTTTTTTTTCTGTTTGTCCATATGTCACATCTATTGTTGGCTGCCATAAGTAATCTGTCTTTGCTCTTTTTTGTGTAGTCTTCAAGTTGTTGGACTGTGACCTCTACGCAGTCCTCTATTTTGGCAAGACCGCTTCCCCCTTCCTTCGTTGATACATATAGTCTATCTCTATCGTCTCAAGGGTGTAGAGCCTTGTGCATGGTCATTAATTTTCTAGTCCTTTAGCCAATCTGTCTGAGTTCTATATTTTTCCATTTCAAGAATGGTCCAGAGTATCTTATAATGGGGACAGCCCAGGTATTAATTCCTTTGATCAGATTTCTGCTGTTGAGATTAGTTTCTAGGAGTTTTCTTGTTCTTTTGAGGTATTCTTTTTTAACGTTTCTTTTCATTTCTGCTTGCTTGATATTGTCTGTTTCTAAAATTCCTAAGTATTTGTAACTTTCATTTTCATTAAGTGATTTTATAGTGTCCTGATTTGACAGTTGTATTCCGTCCATTAATTTTCTTTCAACCTGTTTAGCATAGCACATTTTTCAATTCCGAATTCCATCCCTATATCCTGGCTATATATTCTAATAGTTTCTACTAGGGTTTCCAATTCTTTTTCATTTTTTGCAAAAAGTTTATTGTCATCCATGTTCATGAAGTATTTTATATTTTCCTGTGAGTTAGTGAATTTTGTACATTTTTAAGTATATGATTGAGTGGCATCATTGCTATAATAGATAATAGTGGTGATAACGAGTCTCCTTGGAAAATACCTCTTTGGAATTTTACTTGTCAGGGATTGCCCTCCGGCTTTTAATTGGAATCTCCAGTTTTCCCTAGCTTTTTCAATGAAATTTATGATGTTGTTGGAAATTTTGTACATTTTAGACATTCTAAAATCCAGGTATGTGGGACCATGTCATAAGCCTTTCTGTAGTCGTTATTATTATTATTATTATTATTATTATTATTATTATTATTATTATTATTTCACTCCATTCGCGTTTTTCACACCTGCAGAAGCCGGTGGTTCACTGGAGGCTGAGTGACAGCAAGTCTTCTCAGGTCTCCAGGACTCTTCTGAGTATTCCAGCCGATCTTAATAATGTTGTAGTCTGGATGGTCTCGATTCTTCCTCCGATTTTTAATTCATCCAGACTCCTTTCTAACCCCTTTGGGATTGTTCCAAGGGCCCCAATCACAATCGGCACGACCTTAACCCCCATGTTCCACAGTATTTTTTGTGTTCTGTGGCAAGGTCTAATTATTTATCGATTTTTTCGTTTTCTTTCATTTTCACTCTGTGATCAGCCGGGACGGCAAAGTCCACGAGATGACAAGTTTTCCTCTTCTTGTTAACCAAGATAAGATCTGGTTTCCTGACCGGGATTAGGTGATCCGTCTGTACCTCAAAGTCCCAGAGAATTTTGTGTGTCTCATTCTCCAGGATAGATTCAGGTTTGTGCATATACCATTTAGTTGAATGGTGAAATTTGAATTTCTTGCACAGTTCCCATATTATTTTTGTTTTGAATATTATTATTCACTCCTTTTGAGTTTTCACACCAATGTTAGCTGATGGTATTTCACTGGAGTCTGAGTGACAGCAAGTCTCCTCGGGTCTCCAGGACTCTTCTGAGTATTCTGGCAGATTGCAGCAGTGCAGTGTTCTGAATGGTTTCAATCCTTCCTTTGATATCCAAACTTTCCAAACCCTTTTCTAATCCTTTTGGGACTGTTCCAAGTGCACCAACCACAATTGGTATCACTTTCACTTTCATGCTCCATAACTTTTTCAGTTCTCTGGCAAGGTCCAGATATTTGTCCATTTTTTCATTTTCGTTTAGCTTCACCCTGTGGTCTGCTGGCACTGCAAAATCCACCAGTTGACAAGTTCTTTCTTTTTTGTTTATCAGCACTAGGTCTGGTCTTCTTGCTGGGATAAGGTGATCCGTTTTATTTCAAAGTCCCAGAGAATTTTATGCGTTTCGTTCTCAAGAATAATAATATTATATTATTATATTATTATTATTATTATTATTATTATTATTATTATTATATTATGTGCACATATATGTGGTATTTTGGCATTTCTCTCAAGCTTTTAGTAAGCACCTACTTATTATAGCACGGTTCTCGATATCATTTCGGATTTTCTTAAGATTTTCGTTTGAAATGATCAAATACTTTCTGCGATTTCCCAGTTTTTTTTCCCAACAATAAGAACATCTATAATTTTTTATAACAAAGTGTAACATTCTATACGGGTGATTCTGTGATGCGACTAGATAATTATTTTTCAAGCCAACAGCCGGAAGAAAGACGAGTTAACAAAGTTCAAATTTTGACCAGTTGGTTAAATGCAATAAGACATGTTTACTCTGCATCTTGGTGTTAAAACTAGCAATTACTGAAAAGTTCCTGAAATCCTCAGAGTCCATCAGCCATGGACAGGATCGTGAAACCGTACACGAAAGGTAAGAGTAGGGTTTCCCTGCTCTGAGAACCCACAAAAAATAAATTATTTATTTTCGATACGTGCAGCTGTGGACACATACGAGACAAGGCGTTGCGTGTATAGGGAAAAAGAATCATTCAAATATATGAGGTGCATTGGTTCATGCTAAAACAAAGTAAATAATCCATGTAACAGAATAAACAAAATAAAAATTAATAATTCATGTAACATAAAATAAAACACAATAAAAAGTCATAATTCATGTAACAGAACACACAAAATAAAAAGTAATAATTCATGTAACATAAAAAAACAATAAAAAGTAATAATCCCTGTAACGGAACAAACAAAATAAAAAGTAATAATTTCAATGTAACATTAAAAAAAAAACAATAAAAAGTAATAATCCCTGTAACAGAACAGACATAAAAAGTAATAATCCATGTAATAGAACAAACAAAATAAAAAAGTAATAATTCATGTAACATAAGAAAAATAAAAAAAAAGTAATAATCCATGTAACAGAACAGACAGTAATAATCCATGTAACAGAAGAGACAAAAAAGTAATAATCCATGTAACAGAACAGACAAAAAAAAGTAATAATCCATGTAACAGAAGAGACAAAAAAGTAATAATTCCATGTAACAGGACAAACATAAAAAAGTAATAATCCATGTAACAGAACAAACAAAATATAAAGTAATAATCCATGAATAGAACAAACAAAATAAAAAAGTAATAATTCATGAAACAGAACAGACCAAAAAATAATAATCCATGTAACAGAACAGACAAAAAAGTAATAATCCATGTAACAGAAGAGACAAAAAAGTAATAATCCATGTAACAGAACAGACAAAAAAAGTAATAATCCATGTAACAAAAGAGTCAAAAAAAGTAATAATCCATGTAACAGAACAGACAAAAAAAGTAATAATCCATGTAACAGAAGAGACAAAAAAAAGTAATAATCCATGTAACAGAACAAACACAAAAAAATAAAACATGTAACAGAACAGACAAAAAAAGTAATAATCCATGTAACAGAAAACAGACAAAAAAAGTAATAATCCATGTAACAGAAGAGACAAAAAAAAATAATAATCCATGTAACAGAACAAACACAAAAATGTAATAATCCATGTAACAGAACAAACAAAATATAAAATAATAAATCCATGTAATAGAACAAACAAAATAAAAAAAGTAATAATTCATGTAACATAAGAAAAATAAAAAAGTAATAATCCATGTAACAGAACAGACAAAAAAAATAATAATGCATGTAACAGAACGGATAAAAAAAGTAATAGTCCATGTAACAGAACAGACAAAAAAAGTAAAATCCATGTAAACAGAACAAACACAAAAAAATAATAATCATGTAACAGAAAGACAAAAAAAGTAATAATCCATGTAACAGAACAAACACAAAAAATAATAATCCATGTACAGAACAGACAAAAAAAGTAATAATCCATGTAACAGAACAAACACAAAAAATAATATCCATGTAACAGAACAGACAAAAAAATAATCCATGTAACAGAACAGACAAAAAAAGTAATAATCCATGTAACAGAACAAACACAAAAAAATAATAATCCATGTAACAGAACAGACAAAAAAGTAATAATCCATGTAACAGAACAAACACAAAATATAATAATCCATGTAACAGAACAAACAAAATATAAAGTAATAATCCATGTAACAGAAGAGACAAAAAAGTAATAATCCATGTAACAGAACAAACAAACTAAAAAGTAATAATTCATGTAACATAAAATAAAACACAATGAAAAGTAATAATCCAAGTAACTGAACAAACGGAAAAGTGTCCAGCCATTCCTACTATTCATTCTTAACTGGTAGACAAGAAAGGAATTCGTTCCTCTCCAAAGGGAATTAGTGCGAGGTGTAATGCTAACAGCCTCGTCCAGCATTTGAACTTTTATTTATTTTCTATGATAAATGCTAGAAGATTTTTCAGAAAAAAATCATTTCGTTATCAAATAACTTGTCGAATTCTCGTTCAGATGATCTTAAATTTTAACCTCATGTTTAAAAACAACTCCAATGTTTATATTTAATGGTTAGACGACTTTTCTTTTTCAGTGAATGGAATGTGTATACCCGAGAAACAGCAAAATCCTACCCCCCCACACACACGCACGCATACACAGACAGACAGACAGGTACACACACGCGCGCGCGCATACACAGACAGACAGACAGACAGGTACACACACACATACACTCACACATACACACCACACACACACACAACACACACACACATATATATATATATATATAGAGAGAGAGAGAGAGACAGACAGACAGACAGACAGACAGACAGAAAGTGGGAGAGAGAAGGAGAGAGAAAACTGAATCAGTGACAGATTTTCCTCAGCATAGGTAAAAATAGCCTCACCGACATAGCAGTGATTGCTGCCAACGTTACAAATACCAGTCAAGTCGAAACTGAGCGCTATTGCCAAAGATTTATTTTAATTTCAGATGTGCGTCCTTACGCCGACAAACGGTAAATAGGTACAGTTTACACACTCGTATTCCAAATTCTCTATCAAAGCTAGTAAAAATTATTATTATTATTATTATTATTATTATTATTATTATTATTATTATTATTGTTTTTTTTGTTGCTTTTATTATTATTATTATTATTATTATTATTATTATTATTATTATTATTATTATTAATTATTATTATTATTATTATTATTATCTCTTCCTGTGAGTTTTTCACACAAGTTATTATTATTATTATTATTATTATTATTATTGGTGTTGTTGTTGTTGTCATTATCATTATTGTATTATTATTGTTATTAATATTACAATTGTTGTTGTTATTATTATCATTATTATTATTGTTATTATTATTATTGTTGTTATTATTATTATTATTACTGTTATTATTATTATTATTATTATTATTATTATTATTATTATTATTATTATTATTATGTTCCTTCCTGTGATTTTTTGACACCAGTTATTATTATTATTATTATTATTATTATTATTATTATTATTATTATTATTTATGTTGTTGTTGTTGTTGTCATTATTATTATTGTTATTTTTATTGTTATTATTATTATTATTGTTGTTGTTATTATTATCATTATTATTATTGTTATTATTATTATTATTATTGTTGTTAATATTATTATTATTGTTGTTGTTTTGTTATTATTATTATTATCATTATGTTCTCTCCAGTGAGTTTTTCACATCAGTTATTATTATTATTATTATTATTATTATTATTGCTGCTGTTGTTGTTGTTGTTGTAAATTGTACTTGGAAGTTGTGAGCCTATCGATGAACTTATAGAATTTCTAAGGCCTCCAGAAGAGCATACGGCGTATTGCAGCGAAACATTTACGCAGAAAGAGAAGTTACATTTCAATGGTTTCTTTTCTATCATCCGACGAGCATGTTCGTGACCTCACACTTGCAAGAAGACCCGCATCAATCATTTGCTTTGACCCGAGGTCAAAATCTCTCAGCCCATTGCCTGCAAACCCGACAGAATTCAACGCCACCCTCAATCTCCACCGTTCATCGCACCGACATGGAAGTCCAGCGTCCTCGTGATGAAATGTTTTTACCTTGAAGAAATATGGTCTGCTCCGGCGCCAATATTTTGCTGGCGCGTATTTCAATTACGCGCCATCTTGGCCCCCGTGATTAATGCGAACATGGACGAAAAACTATAGAGATAAATGGGTGGCGATTCCTATAGAGAACGTGCGTGAGAACAGGTATATATATATATATATATATATATATATATAATATATATAATATATATATATATATATATATATATATATATATTATATCAGTATTATTTTCCATTCTTACATTTATGTAATATAGTATTATTCTTGCGCTATGTTTTTAATATTTTGAGCACTTTTCAATAATTTACTAATGGCACTGCAATGGAAAGGTTAAAGTGGCAACTGGACACCACACACACACACACAACACACACACACACACACACATTTATATATATATATAATATATATATATATTAAATATATATATCATATATATAATTATATATATACAAGCGTGTTGGTAAATCCTTGCGCGTTGCAGAAAAATACCCAGCAAATCATTTGTATTGATAAAAAAATATACACCAACCATCACCGGGAGACAGAGAAAAAAATTAATTGCCAAAAAAAAGATAAAAGAACACAAAAAAGATAAGATCAAATTACCAACAAAAAAATAACTCCTATAAGAGAAAACTAGTATACTAGCGACAAAATAGCAAAACACCAAACATAATAGAATATAATATAGTAATATTAAGAACCAATAATATAATAATAATATTACACATATAAACGATAGAAAGCAACAAAACGATAAAGATAACAAGAACGAAAATCAAATACCTAAGTAGAAAGAACAAAATAATAAAGATAATCTAATGAGATATCAGACGAAAACCCTATATTAAAGTTTTTAGACTTAAAATGCTCATTCAGCGAGCTAAGATCCACTGACCCATTAAATTGTATTCAATACACATAAATACGAATCAATATTCTAATAAACTATACATAAAAACCTAATACCAACAAAAACATGAAAAACTTAAAATATTAATAATATAATAGCACCTGCAAGCGGAACGAATGTTGAAGCGGCAACTGAGACCCCAGATACATCAATTAAAGATAAAATACAGAAAACATAGTGAACAAATAGTACGATAAATATAAATAATTAAACTAATATACACAGCCATATAACCAGTACTATAACCACAACTAACTTAACTAGTACCCAATTACTCACGTATGTTGTTTCTCTGTTCCCAACGAGAGAGAAACACCTACACTACTATAAGACAATAGCGTAGATAGCGAGTACCGAGACAAGAAATAGATCATTTATATGTTATCTCAGAAATAAAAATGTTTATGCTTCTGTATATCTAACATGTACGCGACTGACGTGTTTCTGACCATGTGTCTGTTAACCCACCTCACCAGGATAAATAAGAGATCACTCACTCTGGGTCAGAATATGTTCGAAATATAATATGATAAGAGTATATGAATGTGATATTCTAAGCAACCTTATCTCCACTTAGATAAATTCAAAAAAAAAACAACGAGAAATAGAACACCATAAAAAAAAAAAACAAAAGACATACTCAAGAATAAGAATAAGAAAAAAGAACATAATATCATACTCAACATAATATCACCCTACACTCCATTAAAAAAAAAAATAATAAAAAATATAATTTAACTAATACTCAGCAAATATAAAAATAAATAATACAATAATGAACGCCTACCTCACGATATCATCACTAGCAAAAGAAAATTACCATATAAAAAATAAAGATTATAATATATAATATATAATAAACATTAGAAATACACACACACCCACCACACAACACACACACACACAACACACAACACAAGCAAACATATATAAATATAATATAGTAATACCGATATATAGACAATATAAGCGATTATTATATAAAAAGACCATCTTCGCACAGGCATAGATGAATGTAAATTTTCTGGATAGGAATGGAAATGAAATAAACATATTTATACACAAAGTTATTAATTAGATACTATGTAGAAACAGTCAACATACAGAGTCGACAGATATGAAACCATGGGTCAGCAGAGTACACAACTTAACTGTCCATACGACGTTCATACCTAATAACACAAAGAGCCCGCACAGCCACACTACAACACACAACACACTACATCATACACACAATAAATATCTAACACTATAATATACAATAAACACCCAACAATAATCATAAAAAAATATAAAAAACAATATATGCTAGATACGCAGCTGTGGGATATATACATAACGGAAATAAGTGGAAATCTCACTATTCAAAACGCTATCCATCATGATATAAATTTACCTACACACACAAAACACACACACACACTACACCTCAAATAAATAAATTAATAATAATCAAAATATACTCATATAATAACAGCACCAACTAATATAATAATATAGATTCAAAAAAAATAAAAAAAAAAATAATAAGATAAGATAATAAACAACCAAAAAACATAAATAAATAATCTATAAGCCACTCAAAACACCCTAACACAAAAGTAAGACCCACAATATATAATAAATAACATAACCTACAACAAAACTATTAAATCCTACACAAGCAACCCACCACACACACGGACCGCAACTAAAATAGGCTCCATGATGATGAATTTGTCAAATACACGAAATAATGATCAGTACTCAGGCATATAAATATATAATATAATATTAAAACTCGTTCCATCCACTAATACATTCATGAATAGCTGAAGTTAATTCACCACGCTCTATAAACTCAAAAAATAAAACAATAAGTAAACCACATAACTAATATATAACCAACCTATACAATACCTATATACTACCTCCAAATCAAATAATCATGCCCAAATATATTATAAATAAAAGAATAATAAATAAGCTCCAAACAAAAAATATCAAAAATACAACCAATAACTACACACTAACCATCCACACACACACACAACACAAAAACTATGAATACCCACTAATATTATATATATACACCAACCCAATATATTATAATACTCAATATACTATAATGCTGCTGGATGTGTAGATAAGAACGGACAAAGTAAAATCCAAATCGCAGCGTCAGAATGCAAAAAAATATATCCCAAAGAAAAAAATAGAAACAAAAACACAACTAGGATTAAATGTAATGTGGTGAATACTTACTGCCAACGCAGCAAGTAACAATGTTTTTACAATCGATACAAACTAAGGGACACCATCTTAAGAGAAGAGAGCAATAGATAACAACTCTAATCCCACACAGTAATGCATGAGGAAAAGTGAAGTATTCGAGTAATCCGGTTCTCTATTCCAGCCTAGTTAGCAGACGACTTCCACGCCGCCACCCCTAAACTGCACCACTTAACCACAAACCTCTAATACAAATAAACTAGAGAATTTTCATTTTACCTTAGAACCATTATCATATACCCACTATACTCCATAAAATATACTACACATAACAAAATACTAATAAAATGAATACTCAAACATAATAATGCTACTATATATTAACAACACTCAGTATCAAAAAAAAATACTAATATATACCCAATAAAATATATATCAATATATTTAAATATACAAAATAGAGGAACGAGAATAAGAACACACAGCCACAAGAGAGAAACAATTATTTTACACTTCACACAGAACACTAACTAATATAACCCATGAATACTCTAAACTCAGTTCCACTATACATACTACCATAAATACACAGCAAACATATAATCATCAAATATAAACATATAAACATAATATTATATAGAAATATATTCTTTAATTTGATTTAGCTTTGATAATATCGTATTAAAATGTTATAATTGCGTGTTGTAACCCTTCCTAGTCGTCTCGTAATAACCAACACCGAGACCAGAGTCTTTATCATTACCAATGTAATAAGGAACAATTGCGAGAAAACAATTATTCAAAAAACTAATGATTATAAAAATATATAGAGTAACAAAAACACAGAATTAATGAGGACATTATTAAGAACTGAACATCAATATATAATAAACATATCTTACATAATCTTCACAGAGAAACCCAAATTGTCTATACGATTCACTATATCATATGTAAAAAATATAAAAGCAAGCTGCGCAATCAACCCACGCAAATAATCATATACTCATGCAAGCACAAAAAATCATCAATTATACCATACAAACTAACATATTATACATCAAATAAACTAACCAAACCAACCACTAACACAAGACAACAATATATATAAAACTATAATATTATACTAAAAATCCATATATATATATCCAAACACTACCACATGAAGCATAGCACATATATCTGAGCAATCTCATACCACTTTATTTCTTTGTTGATTACCATTACCCCAATACTGCAAAGCAATATAACATCTCACAATATACTAAATACTATTACTGAGATGAAAACCCGTAAAAAAAATAAAACTAGATGATAGAAATGAAGTGTGATGATGTGAGTGATGACGATAGATAGATATAGATTTGAATAAAGAGAGTGACTGGGGTGTGCCAGGTGGGGCTGAGTGCACCGTGTGTTGAGGTGTTTGTGTGTATGTGTGCTGTGTCGATGCTTCGTAAGTGGCTCATGATGTGTAGAGAGAGAATGTGCGCACGAGCGTGTGTAAGGTTTGTGTATATGTGGTGTGTATTTTTGTGTTGTCAGGTTGCATGCTGTCAGTGCATGTGTGCATGTATGTGTGTGTGCATGTGTGTCTTGCGTGTGTGTTCTGCGTTAGAGAGGAGAGAGAGAGACGAGAGAGAGAGCAGAGAGGGAAAAGAATATATTTATTTTTGTTGCGTTTAAACTTATGAGATATCAATGAAAACCAATGTTCTTTATCTATATGGTATCTGCTATCTTGTGGAGGCACAGAAATTCACACACACTAAATGCTAGTAAGTCTTTCACGTTTTCAACGATTTTTGAAATGTTTTTTTTTGGGGGTAATTTCAGAATAACTCCAGAATATGTTTTTAGTTGAACTCATAGTGTAACTAAAGCAAAGAAAAGACAATAAGTATTACAAATTTTGTCAGTTTTGCTCTTCCGTATATTATAAGAATCACACATTACTATTCAAGAATAAAAATTATAAATTCTTTTAAAAATATTAATATATCGTGGATCGGAAACATTTTTAGTTCACCTGAATTCTAAAATTCATATATTTCAAATATCCATGAAAAATTTGTACACGTTATCGTAACGTCTACAACTAGGTTTTTCTTTAATACTTCTCCAACCAACTCAAACCAACTACTAAATAATTGTAACCTTTCGCTTTTTAACCATTATTACGCCCCATAAATATACCTTTCATTAAATAGTAATTGAAAAAAATAATCCCATAAATTAATCCAAAATCTTTAATCCAATAAACAAAAACGCGTACACAATAAAACCTTTGAAAATATAATAAGCGTTCGTCTATTAAAGGATAAATCCCATTCCAACGGGCATCTGTATTATACCATCTAGATATCGAAAACTCGATTAATTTAAACTAATGTACCCTGAAGAATCAATCGATGAAACTCGAGTAGGTTACTTCTTTCCATTGTTAATATATATATAATATATATATTATAATATATATATATATATATATATAATATATATCATTAGGATATTATAAATCTACAGCATTCAAACTCTGCCAATAGTAATAGGAATGTGTATCAGGACAAAAATACAAAACATTGCTGATATCCATTGATGCAATTCTAACTTTGCTTACATTAGTTGATAAAAATTATTTTCGTTTTAAAAAACGGGTCGAAAGTTTAGTAATGCGTTCCGAGATTTGAATTATTCTTAACAAAGAAAAAAAATTAACAGCCACAAAAAAAATAAAAAAAAATAACAAAAAATAAAACATTAATTATCATGGACTAAATGTCCAGTCAGCGTTTTATTTTATTTCTTGATTTTTAAAACGAGAGAAAAAAAATGGATTTTTCAATCCATTTTTTTTATACAAAGCTCCAATTATTTTTTATTGATTTTTCTTTTCCAATTTATTTATTTTATTCGTGGTTATTTTATTTAATATACGACTATATATGACGAAGAAAATGGCGAAGCATTACTGTCTATGAAAGTAGTCAAGCATTTCCAATTGCATTAGAGTAAACCTAATTTGAAAGTTTTTCAGCGGCATTCAGAATCATTTGATCCAATAGTATCTTCTGATATTTTCTAAATTTTACACCAAACTTTCACTCTATCTATAGTATTTTTACGATCTAATTTTGATAAAACAAACGAAATGAATGAGACGGATTTATAAGCAAATTGCTATATTCTTGAGTTGAATGACCGTATCAGCCTGCCAACGGATAATGCTTATAGGATGTGATATAAAATTAGCAATTTAGGTTTTCTCCAGTTTAATTTAATGGACAATACATTCACGAAAAACAAGGAGACGTGAATATAATGCATAGATAATAGCGAACAATAATAATGATTCAGAAAGAAACTTACAATATAATTATAGATTGAACACATAGATACATTAACACGGACTCACGCACGCAGACACACATGCACGCAAACACGCACATATTATTATTCTATCTTTTTGTTTGTTTATTATTATTTTAGTTTTTTAAACTGATTTTTCAACGAATCGGAAAGACAACCAGTCTTCCCAAATCTATCGGACTCTGATAAGCATTTTAGCCCATTTGATTCCTCTGTAATATTCAAAGTTAATTAATGAACATACAATTCCGACACGTTGTGAGACAAAACATTTAAACATAGAAAATAAACTTAGAATTTAAACATAGAAACATAGAAAATAAATTTAAACATTTAAACATAGAAAATAAAGAAATAAAGAAATAAAATAGAAAATTAGAGAAGGGAGAGAAAGAGAAATAAATAAAGAAATAAAGAAATAAAGAAATAAAGAAATAAATAGAAAATAAGAGAAGGGAGAGAAAGAGAAAGAATCAAACAAAAAAGAAAGAAAGAGAAAGAAAAGAAAATGAAAGCTAAGCATAAGAATCTTCCATAACCGACTTTTTATTTTAAATTGGATGGATACATTGTCGCCATGTTTGCCATAATACATTGTCGCAATTTTGACCGGATGATAAACAGACAATTTTAGATACATATACAAGGTAGGATCTTAAGCATTCGTTCTCAAAAAAATATTTAAAAAAAAAGAAGAGAAATTGCAGTTATTCGCCCATTTTATTCATCACATAAAGAAGGGGAAGGGAGGAGAAAGGAGAATAAGAAGAGAGGGAAAAAAGGAAGAAAAAAACGAAAGTATCACCACGCAAAAAAAAAACTTAAGCATGTCCATTTCTGATTTTCGTCTCTGATGGTAAAGTTTCTTTGAAATCGATAAGACAAAAAAAAAAACAACATATTTACAGCACATGGCAACGATAAGTGACATAATGTACAGGGAGAATAGAACATGTTAAATACATATACAATATTTTAGGTATATAAACAAGATACCCAATGTACCTAAACATTACAGTAATGTAAGCGGTGGGGGTTAAGCCCCACCGAGAAAGGGGGTAGATAGACTCTAGCCCATAGCAGTTCTTGACAAGATCAAACTAAAAAGCGGAAGACACGTTTAAAACCAGACGCTTAAATCCCAGAGGTCCCCTAGTGGAAAAAAAAAACAGGAACGCAGCAAGAAGATAACTCTTCCGTCAAAGGGAAGATAATCCCCTACACCTCCACTGAACACCATTTTCTCTATCCTCGTATCAAATCCGCTGTAGACCATTCCAGGGGCAACAATTACACTTAGTATCTCAAAGCTTCTTTATCTCTCTGGCAACATCAACGTATAAAGGCCGGTTTAGCTAAATCCGGGTTCAATACCGACCAAATCAGCATATGAGTAGCACAGAGAGCTGTGCGGTAAAATGAGGAGCTGATGGTAGATGTGGTACCCCGCTTTAGATGCCAAATAATCTCTTTGGCTGATACAGATTTTAAACCACCTGACAAATTTACTTTTTTTTTTTTCACTCAGTGTTCAAATGGAAATTATTTTCTTCTTGCTATTTAATATTAGGTATGGCTTTTTCTATCCGGGACTGGAGGATCCGTTAGTTTCTCTAAGTCACAGATAAATTTTTGTGTCTCATTTTGTTGGCCAGGTCAATTTTTTAGTATCAAGCACAATTATCAATGAATCCCGAATCCAGCTCAATAGTGCTTCAATCGGGACAGGACTTTCCGGTACTCCTAAAAGAAATATTTCACTTCCAACATTATTTATCATAAACTATGAAACTCTCTATCAAAGTAGTTGATTAACTTTTAAAATGATAAATACTTATTGAAATGAATAAAAAAACACAAAACCTGAATATGACACAAAAGAAGCTTGAGAGGAAGCAAGACTTTCCCGGGAGTAACTACATTTCTTCACAAACGCATATGATAATTGATAATTTTTTTTTTAAGTTAAAATATCTTTTCAAAGAGAAAATTTCAAAAAGAGGCTTGGCCCTTCGGTCCAAGCTGAACAAAAACAGGGACAAATATGCGTAATACTTAACTTCGCGGGGTGGTTTCCAAATTAGAAATGACTTTCAAGGGATCCCAAGATGTCCGAAAAATACGTTTTTTCTTCTTCTTCTTCTTCTCTTCTTCTTCTTCTTCTCTTCTTCTTCTTCTTCTTCTTTCTTCTTCTTCTCTTTTCTCTCTCTCCTTTCTTCTTCTTCTTTCTTTTCTCTCTTTCTCTCTCTCCTTCTTCTTCTTCTTCTTCTTCTTCTTTTCTCTTTTCTTCTCGCCTTTCTTCTTTTCTTCTTCTTCTTCTTCTTCCTTCTTCTTCTTCTTCTTCTTCTTCTTCTTCTTCTTCTTCTTCTTCTTCTTCTTCTTCTTTTCTCTCTTCTCTCTCTTCTTCTTCTTCTTCTTCTCTTCTTT
>CM042146.1:17332925-17385425 GCA_023376005.1 Doryteuthis pealeii
GTCATTCTCATAATTCTGACCGATTAAATGTCTACGTTATGAAGTCGACAATGGCCATCTAACCCCGCTATCATGAATCAAATTCTTAATCCTTCCAATTTTTTGGTATCAACTTTATTGTGCGAATGGAATTCGATCGCACTTTTTTAATGTTTTAATAAGACAGTTTATTTTGTTTATTTATATACGTGCATTTTTCCACTAAACAAGAAGCGCGTGGTGTAATGGTTAAATTCATGGGAAATGGACTCGTCGCCCCGAGTTCAAATCCTGGGTGTGGTAATTGCATTTCACTGAGCGCTATCTATCTATCTATCTATCTCTCTCTATATATATATATCAAGATATATCAATATCTATATATCACAGTCACTTCATATCTATATATCTATCTATCTATCTATGGAAGAGACCTCGTTATATATCTATCCATCTATTTATCTATCAAGATATGTCAATATCTATATATCACAGTCCACTTCATATCTATCTATCTATCTATATATATATCTATCTATCTATCTATCTATGGAAGAGACTTCGTTATCCATCTATTTATCTATCTATCTATCAAGAGATATGTCAATATCTATATATCACAGTCACCTTCATATCTATCTATATATCTATCTATTATCTATCTATATCTATCTATAATATATATATATATATATATATATATTTATATTATATATATATATATATGGAAGAGATATCTATCTATCTATCTATCTATCTATCTATCTATCTATCTAGATATGTCAATATTTATATATCACAGTCACTTCATATCTATATATCTATCTATCTATCTATCTATCGAAGAGACCTCGTTATCTATCTATTTGTAAAACCACGATAGTCAATAATATAAGAACTCTCTCTCTCTCTCTCTCTCTCTCTCTCTCTCTCTCTCTCTCTCTCTCTCTAACTCTCTCTCTCTGTATCTGTATCTGTGTGTGTGTGTGGGGGGGTTACGATCCTTGTCAGGATTTTAAGTGTTTAGGTTTCCTATTCGTAAAACCCAATTGTAGAAAAAGGGTGCAGTCTCGGTAGTAGATAATCCAATTGTTTGTTTTGGTTGGTTGGGTTTTACGGCATGTCAACCCCTTGGGTTATTTTATGCCGAATTGGTAAAAAACAATGTTTAATGCTAACAAAGTTTTGAAATACTTTCATTTTTAATGGATAATACAATTTTGTTTATAAACTCATGTCTTCTATTTAACCCATAGATGAGTAATCCAATTGTAGTCCTTGCAATCCTTGGTAGGACAATATTCTACTTGTAACAGAGAAACCAGTTGTTGCACTCAAAATCCTTAACACAACAAGTATGCACTTGTAGCAGAGAATCCAGTCGTAATCCATAGAAGATTAAATCCAGTCAGCAACTGATTTCCATGACAATTTACCAACCTCTTTTTATTGCAGTCTATCTCTATTTTAATTGGTCGATGCTTGCTACAGATGCTGATAAAAAACAAGTCCAGTGGTGACTTTTCGTAGTGTGTACACCATAGAGAGACCATTTATACTTGGTTGATGGTTAGCCAAATAACAGAAATTTGCATATCTCAGGGTAATGATGTCTTTGTTAGTACTAATTGTCGGCATGTTGTATTAGTACCATTCACCTATACCAAAAAAAAAGTTTTTAGGTTGATAAAATAAACCACTAAGAAATACACAGAAATTAAATTTTCGTAAGTTTTTCGATTAAATACACAACTTTACTGATATAATTAAAGATTTAGATCAGACAATCACATAAATTTAACGAGAAATAATTCGCTTTGAAGGAGGTCGTCAATTCGGAAATACAAATAGTTTAATTGTTTTAATAGTCTTGTGCTCTAATCAACAGAATTACGATTTATACAGTGTATGGCAGGCACCTGCTTCTATAGTATTTATTTTTAAACTGTCGTGATGAATGACGTCATTTGGTATAAAATAACCCAGGGATGTAGATATGCCATTAAAACAAAAAAAATCAAACGATTAATTACCCATTAATCAAATTAAGTTTGCTTAGCCACAAGGATTCGTTCCTTAAGCATCATAGGTTGCCACTCTCGCACAACAGATGGATTCATCGGAGAATTTTACCCCTCTGCAGAGGTGCAGTCGGTTATTCTACAATCCCAGTAGACAGGGTGGATTATTTAATGGGATTATGAACTTTATAGAGTATTACAAGTAGGTTTCGGGTTTAACAAGAAGCACCTGAAGAAGGTCGGAACGTTGTGTATATAACAAGAGAGATGAGAACAACAGTTCAACATGTCTAAATCATACCGTCCTGTCGACTGAGGCGTTAGAATGCACCGACTGCACCTCTGCAGAGGGGTAAGACTCCCCAAATGGGGCCACCTGTTGGCCGTAGGTGGCGACCTGTGATGCTCATGATAGAACCAGGTGGATGAGCAGTTCATGACTTGCAATACACCACTTTGGTCCTATCTTGGGCTAGACGAGCGGTGGGAGAGGCCCCGTCCGATCAATCGGCTGGTCACGTCAAGCACTGGCATCTATATGATTTTCCCAACCCGCAATCCTTCTTATCATATGGGTGCTAGAAGGTGGTAGCTGTGGATCTACATGTCCTGAGAATAACTATCTGATGGTGAGGTTCCAGTTTTGGAGGTTTTGGGAATGTGGAGCACCCTTTTATCAACATTGCTTCTTGGTCCACTCTGACTCGGAATGGTAGTACCTGTTAGGGTCCCATCTATGGGTTAAATAGAAAAACATGAGTTGATAAACAAAACTGTATTATCCATTAAGAATTGATTTATTTCAAAACTTTATCAGCATTAAATAACCCACTGATGTTGATATGCCGTAAAACAAAACAAACCAAACAAACCAAATCTAAATCATACAAATTATCAAAAATCATTTTAAAATATCAGATAAATAATTTACTTGCTTAACATCTGATAGGACATACAAGGATTTCATTTTAGAATTGGCTTGCAAAGATGAACGATGAGAGTTGAAAGATTTCCTTGGGCATTTTCTTAATTACTATTCATGCTGGGTAATTACGCGAGGAAAATAACAATTAGAGATTTAAATAAAAAAAATAATTAAAAAAACACACAATGAAGTGCGAAAATAAAAAGATACTAGATTATACACTGTGAGACAGAAATACTTTCTAAATTTTATATAGTCATGTATAATTAACGTGATTTTGTAATATCGAGGGAAAAATAACACAGGAAGGGTTATTGACCGTTTAAAGCAATGAATAGTTCACAGACTTCTACGTAATTATACTTTGTACGTTTAGGCATTAAATAACCCACATGGTCATTGTGCCATTAAACAAACCAAGCCGAACCAACCCAAACCAAATGAATTTAATGAAAATCATGTATACCAATTTGAAGATATTAAGAGCTTTAAAAATAGAAACAGCATTAATTAAAGTCGACGGGGTGGCTTAAAGTAGGTATCAGCCAGTCACCGAGGGAGTCTATCCCCTTTTCAATAGCGCTAGACCAACGAGATTGTTTTTTAACATCTGAGGTGGAGCGCCACACCTACCACCATCTCCTTACTTTACTGCACAGATCCCTGTGCTACTCATACGCTGAGTTGGCGAGGACCGGTATCGAACTAGGAATATTGTGGTTTCTAGCCGAACGCTCTACCGACTGAGCTAACCCGGCCCCTACTAAGCATTAATTGTCCCAAAATGGTTGGATATGCTGTAAAACAATTAAAATAAACCTAGCCAAACCTTTTGTATGTGCGCCTCTCGGCAGACTAGTTTAATGGAATTAGGTCCTCTAAGACTCCCCACTCTTGTGCCATACGAAGACCGAAAATACTGAAAACACGCGCAGTCGTCTAAGGAACCATTTCCTCGTAGGGTAACCTGTCTGAAAAATTTGGACCTTCGAAATGCAAATTGGTTAAGGAATTCGAATAAAATCAGTCAAAATGAGAAAATATGTGCTGCGTATGAATTTAAGCAATTTCACTTCATCATCATTGAAATAATCGTTGCCTATAAAACCATCTTTCATGGGGCCGAAGAGATAATAGTCTGAAGGCGCTAAATCTGGTAAGTATGAAGAATACGGTAAAGTTGTTCACCCGAATGAGGCGATTTTCGCCCTCGTCCTGATGCTTGTGTGTGGCCGAGTATTGTCATGCAGAAGGAGAATATTATCAGTTGGCAAATTGGGTCTTACTCATCGGATTCTTGCTCTGAGCCTCGTTATGGCCTCAATGGAGGCCTTAGTTTTATGATAAAAAACATCTGTGGGGATTATCTTCCCTTTGCCTGGAAGAGTTATCTCCTCACTGGGTTTATGTGCCGGCCACCAGGAACTTTGGTATATAAGCACCTAATTTAAACTTCTCTTCCTCTTTTCTACCTCTCCTCATAGGTATCCACATGGGTTAGACAAATTGTCATTCCCTTCTCGTTGGGGCTTCGGCCCTCAATGCCGGCTACTGGTCACTGTAAGTGATTTATACAGCATGGACTATTCTTAGTCTCATGTCTGTACCTTTATATTATGTGTACTTTTATATTATCTTGTCTTTGACTTTTATGTATGTATGTTTATGTACACTATTCTATTATATCCTCTATTATTTATGTATCTTGTTTATTCATGTGCTGTCTCAGAAATGTATCGGAGTTGTATGTTTAATATTAACTTTGAATCTTACACATCAAACGAAATGGCAGGGTTCTTTCGGTGTTAAGGTTTATGGGAGTGCGCTATTTTTATCTAATTTTAACCCTCAAATACTTATGATCCCGTCCTTGCTTGCCTTGCAGTGGTTTGGTCTGCTAACTCGGATTGTTCGTGCGATAGAAGGCTAGTGGATATAACTGTCTTTTTGTGGGGTGCTGCAACAAGCATGTGTTCAAGAACGCAAGCAGTATCCTCGTACATTTCCCATTTTCTACAAGTGTTTCATTAGAGTCCAGGAGATTTGTTTATACTGTAGAATATAGGCCTCTATGTGAACTACGGTAAAACAGAGTTCATGAGTTTCAAAAATAAAGGAAACATCTCCACACTTAACGGCAAGCCTCTTCAGCCAGTAGAACAATTCACGTACCTAGGTGGTAATATCTCCTCCACAGAGAGAGATGTTAATACACGGAAAGCAAAGGCATGGTCGGCCACAAATAGATTATCAGTCATATGGAGGTTCGATTTCCCTGACAAGCTGAAGCGACAGTTCTTCCAGGCTGTGGTTGTGTAGGTGCTGCTATATGGCTGCACCACCTGGACCCTAACAAAGTGTCTTGATAATAAGCTAGATGAGAGCTGCACAAGAATGCTGCGTGCAGTCTTGAATAAGTCATGGAAACAGCACCCCACAAGGAAACAGCTGTACGGTCACCTGCCCCCCATCTCACAAACTATCTGAGTGAGACGAACAAGACTTGCAGGAAACTGCTGGAGAAGCAAGGATGAACTCACAAGCGACGTTCTCCTGTGGAAGCCAAGACATGGACATGCAAGTGTGGGGCGCCCAGCAAGGCCCTACATTGCCCAGTTATGTGAAGATGCTCGTGAATTTGACCGGGGCGTGACCCCCGAATGGAGAATTGAAAGCCAACCGGAAGTTTCGGGAGTTGACCGGAACCGGAGGTCACGTGGTCACAAGGAACGACGAAGAAAAATACCGGCCTCGTTTTGCTTTCCGGGGCCTAGAGTACGGACTGGCCTCTTGTGCCTAGAGTGGGATTACAGTAATTTAACAGTGTTCCCTTTCTCTCTTTCTCTCTGCCTTTCCTCCTCTCCGAAACAACCCACGAGTCGAGCCCGAAAATAAAAGCTAAACAGCTTGTGACGATATATTTCTCGCGTTGTACTTTTTTATCGACAAGACGACCGCCGCGTACAAAATACCTTTTTAGTGTCGTGAATTTGGAGGCACGTTGACAAGACACGTTATACAACATATATCGCTATTAGAACGTTACAGATGTTCCATGACGGATGCTCTACCAAATGAGCTCAAATGTATATAAAGATTTCGTTCTAATTGAATAAATTCTTTTTCAGTGCAATTTTCAACTGAATGATGACTATTTACTGTATCTTTTTCTCTGACTGACAATCTTTAATCATTTACATTTTTATATATAACGGAGAAAACCGTAAAGTGCAAATTAGATTCCATTTAAATTAAAGCATCAATATCATTATTGACTGCTGTGTCAACAAGAACCCCACGAGGTAAATGTGTCTCTGGAAATCTAATTAAACATAATGCAATAACTAAATGTCGAATATATCATTTAAGCATTTAAAATAATCACCTACGAGGGCCTGTCAAAAAGTAATACCATTTTGTTTAGGACAGGTATAATTACCAACACAGGACTATATATCATACAACAAAATGAAGCTGGTACTCTGTAGATCACATTCCTACTTCACCACATAGTCACCGTTTCTATCGAAATTCTCTTGATTTTTCTTTGAGCCACTTCTTCGCTACAGATTACCCATGAAAAAGTGTTTGATAATAATAATAATAATAATAATAATAATAATAATAATAATAATAATAATAATATATGAGACTGTAAACCATATACTCTGCGAATGTAGCAAACTAGCACAACGAGAATACAAAACTAGACACGACTGGGTTGGGAAGGTGATCCACTGGGAATTATGCCAAAAATTTAATTTTGACCATACAACAAAATGGTATATGCATAAACCAGAATCTGTTCTTGAGAACGAAACGCATAAAATTCTCTAGGACTTTGAAATAAAAACGGATCACCTTATCCCAGGAAGAAGACCAGACCTAGTGTTGATAAACAAAAAAGAAAGAACTTGTCAACTGGTGGATTTTGCACTGCCAGCAGATCACAGGGTGAAGCTAAAGGAAAATGAAAAAAATGGACAAATATCTGGACCTTGCCAGAGAACTGAAAAAGTTATGGAATATGAAAGTGAAAGTGATACCAATTGTAATTGGTGCACTTGGAACGGTCCCAAAAGGATTGGAAAAGGGTCTGGAAAGTTTGGAAATCAGAGGAAGGATTGAAACCATTCAGAACACTGCACTGCTGCAATCTGCCAGAATACTCAGAAGAGTCCTGGAGACCTGAAAAGACTTGCTGTCACCCAGACTCCAGTGAAAGACCATCAGCTAATACTGATGTGAAAACTCAATAGGAGTAAATAATGATAATAATAATAATTGATTCATAATTATTCCTTATATGTTTACATGCATGTTAATGTATGCACACTGAACGCCATATATATAATAATATATATATATATATATATATATATATATATATATATATATATATATCCTGATATTCTTTAAATTATATGGTTGAAAGTGTCCATATGATAGCTATGTCGATATGAATCCGTAGAATATATGCAAAATAAATAAGTTGTCACTTTTATAGTTGTAAGAAATGGATTCGGTCATTTGAGTTCAAATACTGGATGAGACTGTGTGCGTTTCACTTCACGCCGATTCACCAGGGAATACATGGATTCATCTATTCTTCACCATGCAAGATTCAGGTAAACACTTGGGTAGACTGGGCTTTTTAGCATGTATAATGCAATCCGTCTACGAAAAGGAAGACACGGAATATAAACCTGTTAAACGTAGATATGGAACTTGTATCGCATCTTGCACATGGTGGAAGGGTTGGGTAAATGCATAGTCTTACATACATTCTTTTCAGGTCACACTTAGTTTAATATCTGTTGTCGTAAGAAATGTGATCGGTAACCCGTGGATACATCCTGGCCAAACAATTCACTGTACTCTACTTAAAACTGACCTTGTGGAGAGGCTGTGTAAATGTTGTACCGGCCGTTCCTACAGTGGAGAACATGCACCGGTTCTCACTATAAATAGTGAGACACCGAGAGTAAAGGGAGCACTGTTCCCGTTAACGACAGGCTAGTCGTACATGTACCATTAATTGTAAATACACTTGTCTTATTTTACCCCATCTCGACTTGACTTCTTTTTACTGTTGGGACTAACATCACAACAGTAAATACAAACATAGTTGTACGATTTCAGTTTTATTAGGGTTCATGCCTGTTTTTCTTTATTGCACTTGGGTCTTTATCGCTGTTCCATTTCGCAAAATCGTTAATACCTATAGTTAAACCAGAAGAGTATCCGACTAAGAACCACGAGGTTACTGGTTCGATATCGGTCCTTGTCAACCCAATGTATGAGTAGCACAGGGATTTGTGATGGTAGATGTGGTGTTCCACCTCAGACGCAAATATAATCTCCTTTGTCTAGTGCTAGTGAAAAGAGGATATACTTCCTAGCAGTATGTCTGATACCGTCTTCAGGCCACCCTAATTTTTTTTAACTTTTACTTACTGTTATGACCTGTTTAAGGGTCAATAAATAATCACTCAACATGGAGATAAAATGTAGAGAACAGATGTATTCAGCAATATATCAACGTACAATGAAAAGGGTTTCCTTTTTACAGCGTACACGAAGAACATGTATCTGCTACTTCTCCCTTGAGTAGCTTTCCTCTGTTAATATATATCTTTGGGTAAGTCTATGTTCGTATCATAGGTGAGTTACCTACAACACTTACTTATATGTATTTATCGAACTCCCCCACACAGTTTGGATGTGACATGAGGTCAATAGTGTAAGCAGAATTTACGAGTTTTATAATTCAGAGTATGCCTTCTACTTGACCGGTTGCATTATCAGAATCTGCCCTACTATTTACGTATAATTGATGGGAGCATAGTTGGATGCATAACTTCCCTAAGGAAATTGGGAGGAGGAGGATGATGTGAATAAAAACATCAATGGGGTATTTAACAAACAAGCTTCAAACGATCAAACATATTTATTGTGAATTCCAGCTTATGATGTGTCAAAGCTTTCAGTTCTTCACATACGATATTATTAAAAAAGTAATAGTCGTCGGGCCGGCCTAATGTCGGTAGCAGCCAATCAGCGAGGGGGTCTATCCCCTTTTCACTAGCGCTAGACAAAGGAGATTGTTTTTGCGTATGAGGTGGAGCGCCACACCTACCATCAGCTCCTTACTTTACCGCACAGATCCCTGTGCTACTCATACGCTGAGTTGGCGAGAGCGGGTATCGAACTAGGAACCTTGTGGTTTCTAGCCGAACGCTCTACCGACTGAGCTAACCCGGCCCTAAGATATACAATATGGTAATTTCCCATAAAATATTAAGAGTAAGATTCATTTGCTTTCTTTGAAGATAAAATAAAAAGATATCCAGCTTTGCAATAGTTAGAAAACTTTTCTTTCTCTTGACGAAATCCAGCAGTTAGGTTTTCCTATGTTCCTTGATGGATTTGAACCCGCGTAGACTTATCTAAAATCGAGACTTATATCGTCTTTAACGTTCGCTTGTACATGCTCTATCTTTATTAATTCTGTGTTGGTCTTCCATATTGGCAAAGAGAAAATAAATGACTTACGTTGGTAGCAATGGCAGGTCTTATATCATTCCGGAAAATGGTCACGCCTATTGGAATTTAAAATGTAAATAACATTCAGTGATAAATCGTTGTCGAATTATATTTCTCTTCGATGAATTTATAACAACACAAATACTCAACAAAATAATTATTATAGTCTTGCAATGATATCAATACAAAAGAATAGGCGAAAATAAAGATCTAATCGTTAGGTTTTCATGTCTATTGTCAATTTATATTCTTTGTTCTACTACCCCCACATCTCCTACCAAATTCACCTTACTCCCCTACACACAACCGCCCTGTCGGCTGTGGCGTTAGAATGCACTGACTGCACCTCTGTAGAGGGTAAACTCCCCCCAATGGGGCCGCCTGTTGGCCGTGGGTGGCGACCCGTGACCTTAAGGATAGAGCCCAGGTGGATGAGCAGTTCCTGACTCGCAATACTCCACTTTGGCCCTGTCTTGGGCTAGACGGGCGGTCGGAGAGGCCCCCTCCGATCAATCGGCTGGTCACGTCAAGCTCTAGCACCTATATAATTTCCCCAACCCTATTGTCATTATGGCAACCCCAGCCCCTTTTTATCATATGGGTGCTAGAAGGCGGTGACTGAGGGTGTACATTTTCTGGGAATGACGTTAAACTCTATCTGATGGTGAGGTTCCAGTTTTGGAAGTTTGGGGAATGTGGAGCATCCCTTCATTACCATTGCTCCCTGGTCCACTCTGACCCGGAGTGGTAGTACCTGTTAGATGTGTTTATTAAAAAATGTATTATCCATTAAGAATTGGTTTATTTCCAAACTTTATCGGCATTAAATGACCCACTGAGGTTGATATGCCGTAAAACAAAACCAAACCAAAACCTTCACACAATCTTCACCCACTCCTATATATTCTCTTTGCTAATACCATTGGGAAAGGTATGAATCTTACTCTCCCTCCACCTATGGGTAAATAGTAGGGTAGACCGGGCTCTTTAACCTTGGTTAGGCAACCGGTCTAGTAGAAGGAAAACTCTGAATTCAAACCTGTTGAACTCCACTTAAGAAATTGACCTTGTGTCGCATCCTGCTCGTGCGGAGGGATTGGTAAATAGATATATATATATCTTCTCTTTGCCTATCTTATATTTATTCTTACACTCAACACTTCGTATGATGTAAAGATTAACAATATAAATGAGCAGACTTTTGTCAGTAAGTTCAATGCTCACTGAGAGCCCCATTAGTGTAAGCTTTGTAATATACAACTTCCTCCTACCCATCGTATAATTCCTCCAACTACAACTTATTCCACTTCCAAACATACTTGAGACTGACCTCCCTCTCTCACTCTCTCCACTCCTTTATATCTCTTTCTCTCTCTGTCTCTCTCTTTCCTTTTATATACATTTATCAAACCCTTTGCGTGAGCAGGATGCGTGAAATGGTTAATTTCTTAAGATGTTCCTTCTCATAGACAAAGAATTAACCATTTCACGCATCCTGCTCACGATGCGAAGAATATATATGTATATATATATATATATATATATATATATATATATATATATGTGTGTGTGTGTGTGTGTGTGTGTGTGTGTGTATGTGAAATGGATGACTATTATATATGGAGAGAGAGAGAGAGAGAGAGAGAGAGAGAGAGAGAGAGAGAGGAAGAGAGAGCGAGAGCGAGAGAGAGAGAGAAACAATATATAGTCTATCTATGATGCTATATCATGTACGAGAAATAACCACTTTTATTAATAGACTTTCCCGAATAGCAGCAACATGCACTTGCAAAAAATGGGACAATCAAAAACGAGCCCAGAAAGGTAGTTGAGCCTTTAAGATCGTTTCCAAACTGGATTTAATACCAGATTGACTATTACTGGTTTCTCTGCATCAAATATATTCTTATTATACCAAGGAGTACAACATTTCTGAATTACCGATACTAAATCCATTTGAACTATCAGAATTATCAATTGAAAACCTACGTTCCTGTAACACTATTAAAGTGTTATGGATTGATTGGCGATCTGTTAATTATTTACTAATTAATTAAAACTACCCTAATTATTAATTATGGTGGTTTGTTAAAATTAAAAGTAAAAATAAGAAAAACAATAATAATAATAATTTGGAAGCGGACAATATCATGCAAGCAGAAATGAAAGGAAAAGTTAAAAAGGAATATCTCAGGAGAACTAGAAAACTTCTAGAAACGAAACTTAACAGCAGAAATCTGATCAAAGGAATTAATACCTGGGCTGTCCCCATTATAAGATACTCAGGACCATTCTTAAAATGGACAAAAGAAGAACTCAGACAGATAGACCAAAGGACGAGAAAATTAATGACCATGCACAAGGCTCTCCACCCTAGAGATGATAGAGATAGATTGTATGTGTCAAGAAAGGAAGGGGGAAGAGGTCTTGCCAACATAGAGGAATGCGTAGAAACCACAATCCAACAACTTGAAGATTACACAAGGAAGAGCAAAGACAAATTACTTATGGCGACCAACAATAGTAGAAACGGCAGATGGACAAACAGAAAAACGACAAAGACTAGAAAACAAAAATGGGAAGAAAAACAATTATATGGACGCTTCAAACGACAAATAGATGAGGTTGCACATCAAAGACTTGGACATGGTTTAGAAAGGGAAACCTCAAAAGAGAAACAGAATCACTTATAATTGCTGCACAAAATAATGCCATAAGGACAAACTACATCAAAGCGAAAATTGATAAGACCCAACAAAATAGTAAATGTAGACTTTGCGGTAATAGAGATGAGACTGTTAACCATATACTCTGCGAATGTAGCAAACTAGCACAACGAGAATACAAAACTAGACACGACTGGGTTGGGAAGGTGATCCACTGGGAATTATGCAAGAAATTAAATTTTGACACACAACAAAATGGTATATGCATAAACCAGAATCTGTTCTTGAGAACGAAACGCACAAAATTCTCTGGGACTTTGAAATTAAAACGGATCACCTTATCCCAGCAAGAAGACCAGACCTAGTGTTGATTAACAAAAAAGAAAGAACTTGTCAACTGGTGGATTTTGCAGTGCCAGCGGATCACAGGGTGAAGTTAAAGGAAAATGAAAAAATTGACAAATATCTGGACCTTGCCAGAGAACTGAAAAAGTTATGGAATATGAAAGTGAAAGTTATACCAATTGTAGTTGGTGCACTTGGAACAGTCCCAAAAGCATTAGAAAAGGGTTTGGAAAGTTTGAATATCAGATGATGGATTGAAACCATTCAGAACACTGCACTGCTGCAATCTGCCAGAATACTCAGAAGAGTCCTGGAGACCTGAGGAGACTTGCTGTCACTCAGACTCCAGTGAAAGACCATCAGCTAACACTGATGTGAAAACTCAAAAGGAGTAAACAATAATAATAATAATAATAATTGTTTATATTAAAAATATAAATTTATCTACTCAAAGAATCCTCACGTAGGCATAAATTCCTTAAATTATGGAATTGGATATATATCATCGGAATTTTAAATTTCACAAAATAAAATGATAAATTAACAAATAAGATTCCAGTTTTTGAAAAGTTTGTCAACAATTTCAAAAACTTAGATAAATAAAACAATGGTTGTCCTTGACTCGTTGGAGTTTGAAAAACCCAAAGGGAAATATACAAGCTAGTCTGGCACAAGGCCATTTAGACACGTAGGCAATGTTATCGAGTGGCTGGCCAATCAGAGACATATGTTAGGGATGGGGAGGTCTGGATCCCATAAATAACGGAACGTCCGCCAGAGTCTGACACGCCGCAACCACTACACGTCGATATACGTCTGATCCCTTGTCGCCGTCCATACTGCTATCTAACGTCCTGCCACTCGGTAACAAACCAAGTTAATAAGTTATCCATTAGCTGTAGATCGCCAGTCAACTAACAAAGAAAATCACCTCGCTCTTCTGACATTATACAAGAATATAAATCATTGTATATAAAAAACAATAAATGTATATATCTTGTACATAATTATCAAAAGGCGTTCCTGTCTGTTTTATTTGACCCCGTTGACAGCTTTTGGGTATCGTTTTTCAGCCGAGTTGGAACAGGGACAAAAACAGCTTTCCGTCAGGGCCCTATACTATTGTATCATCCAACACAACGACTGTAGTACTTAGCCGGAGCCTCGTTCCCATACATACATTGAGACCATGCCCCAGCCAAATTATCATATTCCTAAAATGATGTACAGAATCTTAACAATGTCCTCTCTGATTTGACTCCCTTCTATCCCATAATTTTGCCTGATGCTAAATTCACAGTTGAAGGTTTTTTTAATTTATTTTATTGTTTTTTTATTTATTTATCGAGCTATCTAATGTCAAATATGTTCATTTAGATAAAAACAAAAGGATAGATAGATTACAGTACCAGCTGTTGCTTAAGTTAGCCTCCAATTAAGAATTGAATAAGCTGATCACTGTTTAACAACATCAACCATTGAAAATCAGGTTAAAAACCGTAAAGAATACGATGAAGCAGCTAATGAGGATTTTGAAAGTGTCATTTGATGACTCCTTTAAAAAAGAGAACGTACGTTGAGATTCAAAACGTTAGCCCCCACCAACTAAAAAAAGACATTGAAAATGCTTCAACCGACACTACCATAGGTAGGCCATATTTTCCTAAAAATCAAAAGGCTGTATTCTTTCCGAACTCGTACTTTTACTCAATAGACGACCACTTCGGCGTTAACTTATTTTTGTCGGCGGTCGCCCAAGCCACAAATTATGAATACAGTAATTTAATTAACCATTTGCAAATCATATATAAGAAGCTCTAGGGTAAGAAATTATGTTAAATTTAATTAATATATACTTCACACTTTCGCAAGTTGTCGACGGCGCATTGCAGCCCTTGACAAATGCAAAGTGGTCTACGAAGTTTAAGAACGCTACTGGCTTATTATTTTGTATGATTCATCGCGTTGAGTAAATATTTTAATGCAGTCAGCCCTTCGCTTTAAAAATATGGCAAGTCTACTTAATAATTATCGGCATTTCCTATGAAAAAAAGGCAGATTTTGATATGCATTAATGGCAAGTGCTCAATAATAAAACTAATCAAGTGTATGTGTGTTTTTGAGTGTAAGGATGGGCAAGGTAGTCTCACAGATCCATTGCTTCTAAATTATCTATTTGAACACCTACATTAATGATTGAAAATAAAAATGTATTTTTTTTTCAGGGGCGGGGATAGCCCAGTCGGTAGAGCGTTCGGCTAGAAACCACAAGGTTCCTAGTTCGATACCGGTCCTCGCCAACTCAGCGTATGAGTAGCACAGGGAATTGTGCAGTAAAGTAAGGAGCTGATGGTAGGTGTGGCGCTCCACCTCAGACGCCAAAACAATCTCCTTGGTCTAGTGCTATTGAAAAGGGGATAGACTCCCTCGCTGACTGGCTGATACCGACTTTAGGCCGCCCCGACGACTTTTTTTTACATATATACAGATGTGTGTATTTATCAGTTAAAAATTCACCACTCAAGCTGTAGGTGAGAATGGTCGAATGATTATGAAATATTTAGCAAGTTAGACAAGCCGATCGTTGTTAGAGAGTTCGATCCTCACCAGGTGCCCCATACTTGCCTTCCATCATAACTAAACTAAGCTTAGTAAATAACTAGGCACACCTTACATTGTGTAATAGTTAGCAAGTTAGATTAGGTGACCGTTGTTAGTGAGTTCGATCCTCACTAGGTGCCCCATATTTCTTCCTTATGCTACAACTATGCTAAGTTTAGTAATAACTAGTAATCACTGTTAGCTGTTGTATTTTTTTTTTGCCAGTAATGAATCATGAGAGCTTTCTTGGTGCACTTGCAAAAACATCTGCCAACAGAAATGGTTGGTTTGGTTTGTTTTACGGCATATCAACCTCAGTGGGTCATTTAATGCCGATAAAGTTTTTGAAATAAATCAATTCTTAATGGATAATACATTTTCTATTTAACCCATAGATGGAACCCTAACAGGTACTACAACTCCGAGTCAGAGTGGACCAGGGAGCAATGGTGATGAAGGGGTGCTCCACATTCCCCAAACCTCCAAAACTGGAACCTCACCATCAGATAGAGTTTAACGTCATTCCCAGGACATGTAGACCCGCAGCCACCGCCTTCTAGCACCCATATGATAAAAAGGGGTTGGGGTTTGCCATAAGAGCAATAGGGTTAGGGTAATCATATAGGTGCTAAGGCTTTACGTGACCAGCCGATTGATCTGAGGGGGCCTCTCCGACCGCCCGTCTAGCCCAAGATAGGACCAAAGTGGAGTATTGCATGTCATGAACTGCTCATCCACCTGGGCTCCATCCTTAAGCATCACGGTTCGCCACCCACGGCCAACAGGTGGCCCCATTGGGGGAGTCTTACCCCTCTGCAGAGGTGCAGTCGGTGCATTCTAACGTTTCAGCCGACAGGGCAGCCAACAGAAATGACCTATTATGTCGCAGCAGAAGCAGCAGCAGGCAATGATGATTTTTGTTTCCATTTTTTATTGAATCCATAAATGGAACCGAAACAAGTACTGCCGCGCGGCATCAGCGAGGACAGGGAAGGGTTACATCACATTCCCCATAGCTCCAGAATTGGGACCTCACTACTAGATGCAGTTTCAATTGGGTGACCACATAAGCAACACTACGTACACCATTAGTGATTTGGTTAATTTAATGACCTTGATTCGGTAGTAATGTTGTATATTGTACAAGCGAAACAAAGAAAAGACGACAAAAAGGACTTTTTCCCGGTAAAACTAACAAAGAAGTTAAAAAAACGGAAGCGAGGCTTTCCGGTCAAATAAGCAGGTAGAAGATAAAGAAATATATAACAAAGGTCCGTTATCAGATCAAAAGAAAAAGATGCGTAGGCGTGTCGTCAATACAAAAGCCAGAGGGTCGAGTCAGTTAGGGACAGTCAGTTAGACAGTCAGAGAGCAGACGGCGAACAAGGAGTCTGACCGTCGACACGGTCGATCGCTGCCAGCGGGCAGTGAGGTTTGTCCACCCTTTCCACGTCACCAACGCTAGTCATCCCAACGGTAGTAGTAGTGATCGTCAACCCTCGGTCATTTCATTGTCAACGCTCGCCGCCCACCACGTACAGCCGATGAAAGAAATAAAGTCAACTCCTACTAATACCATGTGTTGTAGATTTCATTAAGCGACTACTAACATATATCGCTTTGGGTACTGTGACAATACCCGCTACGTATACAGATACACAATTTAGCAACGTGAAGAAGAAGCCGCTATATAACAGTAATTGTCTCGAAAACGTTTGATATGCCGTAAAACAAAATAGCCAACCAACCAGCTTCCCAGAGGACCCAGGTTGCTTTGATGCCCTCTGTCAATTGACTCCTTCAAATGTCTATCAGTCATACACGGTGACTCAGTTCTTGTCCATATGTCCTATTATGGAGGGTTGGTAAGTTGGTTGGATTCAAAACTTGTTGGGTTATTTTATGCCGTAAAGATTTTGTTTTATTCTTTCTTGATGGGTATTGAAAAAATATTTTTTTTAATTAAATTTTCTAAACACATTTTCAAAAATCTTTCTTTTTTATTTATGATGAAACATTTTGTGATATATATATTTACCAACTCCTCCGCACGAGCAGGATGCGACACAAGGTCAATTTCTTAAGCGGAGTTCAGCAGGTTTGAATTCAGAGTTTTCCTTTTCCTAGACCGGTTGCCTAACAAAGGTTAAAGAGCCAAGTGTGCCCTACTATTTACTCATAGCTGGAGGGAGAGTAGGATTCATACCTTTCCCAAGGATATTAGCGATAAATGAAATGCAATTACCACGTCCAGGATTTGAACTCGGGGCGACGAGTGATATACGGTGTGGTGGAATCCACCACTTAAACTTATAGACTCTGAGTGGGCGCGTGGATTCAATGAGACAATCAGCAGACTCAAATACTTGGTTAGTTAATTATTCAATCACCTATTTTTAAAGGCATTCGTTAGCTGGTACTGTTGTATAGCCAGCATCGTACATCATACATCAAGTATATAATCGACAGAGGAGACTCGGGTGACATAGAGAGAGACAGAGAGAGAGAGAGACAGAGACACACAGAAGAGACAGAGAGAGAGAGAGAGAGGGAGAGACAGACAGACATACTTACTTACTTGTTCTTCATTTCTTCTTACGACGTCTAGTCGCCATACCTATTCTTCTTTTCTCGCCGACATCTTGCTGTTGAGATGTCTCCTTACTGAGGGCTAATTTTAAGGGCTAGTTTTTAGTCATGCATTTAATCAACTCACAAGACTTTTATTTTCTTGATCAATATTTATTTTTCTTGCCCATGTTCATCCACGCGGGGAGTTAACAACCTGAGCAGTGAGAGTCCAATGCTCTCTGCTCCGACGTCAGGTTGAAAATGAATCTTACTAGTTACATTTTTCTCATAGCACGCGAAATTCGCGCCTCTCTATGGGTCAGTTGGGGTCATCCAACGGAAATCTACCCGCCTACGCTTTTATGTCCAACGGACCTATTTCAAACTAACTTCCGGGTCTTGTCAACAACCCATGACACCACATAATATGTAACATTATTCGACACCGACGGACGGAGCAGCAATCAATGATTCTACCAAACACTAAAGAACACAAGGATTCTACCTAACACTAAAGAACACAAGGGTTCTACCTAACACAAAGGAACCCAAGGATTCTAGCTTGCACTAAGGAACACAAGGGATATCTACTGTAAAGTGTTCTCACCTAAAATGGCCACAAAAATCGTAACAATCGAACCAATAGATGTTACTCCCACTCTGGATCAGAGTGGAATTGGGAGTAATGGCGATGAAGGGGTACTCCATATTCCCGAAAGCTCCAGAATTAGAACTTTACCATTTGATGCAGTTTAACGCCATACCCAGGACACCCTATTATAGAATATAGAATCCGATTTGTAATTTGACACATTGTTTTCCTGTTTATTCAATACATTAATGTTTAACAAATGTTTTAGATTTTGGTGTATTAAAACTTTTTTAAATGCCCCTATTTCGAAATGAAGGCAGTGCACTGGAAAACCTCAGAATGTTTATAATATTTCTGTAGGTAAATCCGGACAGACGTCAATATTAGCTATCGTCAACAACACCTGCAACACGTTTTTAGCTTTACATTTTATTTTATGGTTTTTAGTAACAAAAATATTTTGACAAAACACATAATAAATTCTGTATTTTTAGAGATTTTTAAAAGCCTGAAGGAGAATAGTATACAAATGCTTATCTAAAAAAATGTATAAAAGAGTAATCAATTTTTCAACCATTTGTTGTTCCTATGTTACTCCAAGGAATCAAGACACCCCCAGTTGCGGAGTATCTAACGTGTTAAAATCTGACATCGTAGTAAGCGAGATCGATCTTCAGTCGCGTTATTACGTTCACTTTCGAGCTAATACCCTTAAGAAAATTATGAACCCCTCATCGGAAAATCTATGGGTTCAATATTACTCATGCTTTTCTTCTATCAGAATGGCTTTGGCATTGAATAACCTACGGAGGTTTATATGCTATTAAATAGGAAATGGACTCGTCGCCCCGAGTCCAAATCCTGGACGTGGTAATTACATTTCACTTAGCTCTAACACCCTTGGGAAAGGTATGAATCCTACTCTCTCTCCAGCTATGGGTAAATAGTAGGGCAGACTGGGCACTTTAACCTTGGTTAGGCAACTGGTCTAGGAGAGGGAAAACTCTGAATTCCAGCCTGTTAAACTCCGCTTAAGGAAATTGACCTTGTGTCACATGCTGATATATAATATATATATATTATATATATATATATATATATATATATATATATGCTATTAAATAATTTTTAAAAAAAAAGGGCAAACAAGCCCGGTTTAAATTCACATGTTGCATTCTAGCCCAATAGTGGTCAATCTGTGAAACGTACTTATATTCCTTATATGTAGTCATATCTGATACACGTTTATATTATGATTATATTAGGATTATATTAGGATTATATTAGGATATTATTTTTAAAAATGCATTCCTAAACTTTATTAAAGATTTGACGAGAAACAAAGCTAAGTATTATAATATTCGTTTATTTTAAGAATAGTCTTTTTTGTTGTTTAATGTTTTTCATTTTTAAAACAATGTTATTTGTTTAAGTGAGCCTCCTTGCATGTTGATTTAAGTGGTAGAAATGTATTCGTTTAATTCTTCTTTTTTTATGTAACAATAAAATGCAAAGAATTATAGACTTGCAATTGTCCGTATTACAATTTGTTTTTTTTTTCTTTTTTTTGATTTATAATAATGTTTGTTTTTTGTTTTGTTTAATTGGTTTTGTTTTTTCTAAAACTCTTTTATACATACGACAAATTGGAGAAGTTTATCAGTTTAATGTATTTCCTTTTCCGACCCCTAAAAGTAACAAAGAAATTTTGCTAATAATAATAATAATAATAATAATAATAATAATAATAATAATAATAATAATAATGTATCTAAATATATAAAAGTAAGTTTTTTGTATGTGCGTGTCGATATATAAATTCAAAACGGGAGTTCAATCTGATTCGAAATCTTGCATACATATTAATATCCTTCTAACTAAGAAACACGCCAAATTTGGTTATTGATGTTTACTGATTAAGGGATATAATTAATTAATTAAACCCAGATCACCCAAGTTACGAAACTGTCCGTATACCAACTCCTGCTGATGATAGGATATTGTCCCCTGTCTGACTTTTTGTTACAGCGATTACCAGCAATGGAATTGAATTTTTGTTGAATAAATTTCGCAGTCTTAAGCCGTTCAGCTCGGAATTTATCGCCTATTCATAGTCCAATCTTAAAAATATCCATATGGTTGGAAAGAAGAGAAAATAATCTTTCTCAATATATAATTTGTATGAGTCTTTATCCATTGAATTATTTTTTTATAGCGAGTTTGAAAAAATGATTTTGCTTCGGACAGCAAAAGTATGTTTAAACGAAAAATCAAATGTTATTCATATTGCAATCTTTTTATTCCTGTCTTTAAAATATTAATTTAGTTAGAAATAAAATGAAATAATCTATCTTACAAATATCTATTTGGTAAGAAAGATGTGGTTTTATCAATTGAATTTTTTTTACAGCGAAGTAAATACCAATAATAAGCGAAAATTTTGATAATAACTGAACTTTCTTTTTAATCAGTATTCAATTTTTTCGTATATACAAGAATTTTTTAGAAAAAAGCCTTTTACAAAAATAGGTAGTTAAATTATATAACTACTTATTTCGTAAATAAGTAAACATATAGTTGTAATAACAATAACACATTTTTAAAAATACAAATACGATGTAGTTGAATAAATTATATGAAGAAGTTTAACTTAACATTTCGTATATAAACAGTGTTTGAAATGTTAAGTTAAGCTTTATTTCTTTCGTGTTTATTAAACACTAACATTAAACAAACTTAAAATAAAAAAAGTATTCTAATGTACGTAACGTACATTAGAATCATTTTTATTTTAAGTTTGTTTATAGTGATATGAATAAAAAAAATTTGTTTTTTAATTTATCATAATTCTAATGATAAATAAATAGGCAGATTTTTAAAAAAATAAGTCACCACTTCCTTTTTCCTCTTTCTTTTTTTAACTAAAAATCGTCAAAAATGGTCTTTTGAACTTATCTAGGCTGAACTTGAAAAACGGTCGGAAAATTAGGGTTACCCAGAAAAAACAGAACCCACAAATGTTGTAATAAAACTGTTAATATTAACTAGGGGTGTTTAGGGTTAAGATTAGGGTTAGGGTTGGAGTTTAGGGTTAGTTTAATGGGAAAATAAATAAATAATTTCAGTTCTGTTTTTTGGGGGGTCATCCTAATTTTCCGACCGTTTTTCAAGTTCACCCCTTATCTCGAGATTTCTTTTAATCATTTATTAACATTTTTCATGTCGTCTCGAATATAACATTTTTAACTAGTCTTAACGCTTCTTTGGTTGAGCTCTCTGGGGCAAAATGTTATTATTGATAGCAAATTAAAACTAGCGGCTGTAACATATCTACCTATATATGTACTTGTCAGTTAAAATATACCCTTTCCCTGTAGATGGCTGCTGGTCAAGTGGTTAAAACGCCGGACTGATGAAAAATCAATTGGTAACCTATTCCGACCGGAGGTAGCCTGCTCAGTCTAGCCACACCAAGGTGACGTGATACGTCGAAACACTGTGTCTATGGATGACAGTATATTATATAATATATATATATATATATATATATAAGAGAGTTTCATAATTTGCTTGAAGCATTGTGTATGTATTGGTTAGGAGGTTGATTTAGAAGGCCATCACAATGCAGTTTGGAATAAATAAAAAATAATAATACGGTAACAATGGTGGTGTGTGTTGACCTGTATTTTTTTTATTATTTCAATGTCACGCGCATTACAACATACGCACACGTACAAAAAAAAAAAAATAAAAATAAACGCATTCACGCTCACACGGGAATACAGTTATTTAAAAAATAACGTCATTTTCAAAAAAAAAAAAAAAATTCATTTAGGAAGAAATGCCATAGCTGTACTGCTTCAGTTCAATTCTTTTGATAAAGAGGTATTACCTCGAAAATTCAAGAAATAATAAAAAAAAAATACAGGTCAACACACACCACCATTTTACCGTATTATTATTTTTTTTATTCCAAACTGCATTGTGATGGCCTTCTAAATCAACCTCCTAACCATATATATATATATATATATAAGTGTATTTTGGCAGCATTTTTTCTTTTATACAAGTTTTGTTGAACTGTACAGACAATTCCTGTCGGACAAGTCTGGTTGATCCGTTCCAATTTTCGCAACGCTCGCTCGAACCACTACCATTCCTTCAACCTCCTACTACCAATGGTTATTACCTCCCACTTCTGATACCTTGCTACTACTCGTTCTCGTTAAAAACGAGACACGAAATCATACCATCTTTTCCTACCTGAGGATGGCAAATTGTATTGCCGAAAGCGCTCGTTTTGAAACCTTTGTGGACTGTTATACCAGTTACACCCGACACCAGAAAGGATGGCCCGAAAATTGGAACGGATCAACCAAAGACTTGTCCGACAGGAATTGTCTGTACAGTTCAATATATATTATATATATATATATATAATATATATATATATATATAAGTGTATTTTGGCAGCATTTTTTCTTTTTATACAAGTTTTGTTGAATTGAACAGACAATTCCTGTCTGACAAGTCTTTCATTGATCCCTTCCAATCTTCAGGCCATCCTTCTTGTGTCAGGGTGGAACTGGTATAACAGTCCACCGAAGGTTTCAACACTAGCGCTTTCGGCAATACACTTTGCCATCCTCAGGTGGGAAACATGCTAGTGTTGAAAACTTCGGTGGACTGTTATACCAGTTCCACCCTGACACCAGAAGGATGGCCCGAAGATTGGAACGGATCAATGAAAGACTTCTCAGACAGGAATTGTCTATTCAATTCAACAAAACTTATATATATTATATATATATATATAATATATATATATATATATATATATATATGAAAACCTTGGCTTTCTATAGAGATTAAAACGTGCTCTCAAGTTTTTCTTTTTTATTGAAAAGTTTATCTAGAATCATTGCTGAACCTCGGCCATTAACAAAGGAAATATCATAATGTCATTTTTGTAGGAATGAGCTAGATATCCAGAGAAATAAGATAAGTCATGTGTCAGGGGTTGTCAACCCAGTAAAGGATGAGTGAATACTCAATTATATATATATAATATATATATATATATATATATATATATATATATATATATATATATATTAAACTGTAGAAGGAGAATCTTTCCTTTTCTACACACCTTTCGCTTTTGTTTCGCTTTGGTTTCTCACCTTTAACTCCCAAGTGATGTATTAGAGAATACACTTCAGACAGGTAATCTGAGGCTATATCCCCAGGGCTATGTTTGTAAGGAAAAACTGACATAGAAAAGAAATACGAATTCATCCAAAATGACATCTATCATACTATATGAATATTGATATATGCTAAAATTAACTTAGTTCCAAACGGGGCTAAAATCGTGTGAAAAGTTGCGGTTGGAACCTCATGTCAATGTCCTTGGTGTGGTGCCTAAGTGCCTTACCATTTTACTCAACATTCAAATGTGCTTTTTGTTTAATTGTTTGGTTTTGTTTGGTTTTACGGCATATCAACCTCAGTGGTCATTTTAATGCCGAAGTTTTGAAATAAATCAATTCTTAATGGATAATACAATTTTTTATAAATAACCCATTTAACCCATCGACCCTAACAGGTACTACCACTCCGGGTCAGAGTGGACCAGGGAGCAATGGTGATGAAGGGTGCTCCACATTCCCCAAACCTCCAAAAACTGGGACCTCACCACCAACCCATTCCAGGACATGTAGAGCCACCACCTTCTAGCACCCATATGATAAAAAGGGGTTGGGGCTTGCCATAAGGGCAATAGGGTTGGGGAAAATCATATAGGGCTGACTCACCAGCCCGGAGGGGGCCTCACCGCCCGTCGCCCAAGGTAGGGCCAAAGTGGAGTATTGCAAGTCATGAACTGCCTCATCCACCTGGTTCTATCCTTAAGCCAACGGTCGCCACCCACGGCCAATAGAGGTGCAGTCGGTGCATTCTAACGCCCCAGCCGACAGGGCGGTGTTTAATTGTATTGATAAGTTAAATGGGTATGAAATAGTTAAATGCATTACTAGCAGGATCTGTGAGTATAATTTAATGATTACAGAGTTTACCTTAAGAGCAATTGCTAAATAGTTCAATATTCAAACAGTATAATAATCTTGATTTAGCTCTATCTCATTCTTTTTTTGTTTCTTTCTTTTCATCATATTCGATTAAATGGAAAATGTTAAAAATAATAGTAAAAAATGGATATACATATAATCTTTATTTGACCAGATAGTGAGATATTTGTAAAGAAAATATGTCGCAGGACGTATTATCCTTTTAGTTTACTTGAGGGTGGCTCCCGATTACGACTGGAAGGTTCCCAGTCAAGAAGTTCCCCGAGAAAGTTCCGACAAGATAACTGAAGAAAGAAGGCCCGAATAACCAATTATTTAGTTTGTTGGATTTTACGTCGTGTCAAACCGTGTTTGATTATTTTATGACGAAGACATTTGATCTATTCATACTTCATGGGTATTCAAATCTTATTAAACTTAATTGTTCTTTTTAACCCATAGATGGTACCCTATCATTTACTACCACTCCAGGTTAAATTGGACCTAAGGGTAATGACGATGAGTATTCCACACTCCCAAAGCTCCATAATTGGAACTACACCATTAGATGCAAATGTTACATACTCATACACATATACCCATGTTGGGTACATACACAAGTGTTCTTTTACTGGAGAGAGGGGGAGAGAGATATACACAGGTAGATAGAGAGATGCATAAGTTACTTCTTTGGCCATTGGTGATCTCTAGTCGTTTCTATTCTTTCTCTGTGACTTCTATTTCTCTGTTCTTGCTGGTTGGTCGTCCTTGATTCATTTCTTCTTCTAGGTCAGTCTTGTTGCCAAGACATTCATCATCCACAATACCATATTATTTATTTAAACCTTTATTTACTTAACTAAATATCTTCCTCTAACTAATCACAGCACGCATGTGCAAGTGAGTCCCAGCTAAGGCAGATATGCCTTTTCTGCCTGACGTCCAAGCTGAACTGCGACCCAACCAGGTCCCACGTGACTTCACGTATTTCGCGGGCTTTCTGTAATATTCCATGGAAAGAACCGCCCGTGACATGAAAAGGGTCATCCCTTCAGAAATACAGGGGATTGACAATAAACTTATGCAACCGCATAGATTATGCAACACAAAGCCAGGACACTAAGGCCCTCAGCCACGGCCTTCTACATATAGAATAAAAAGGGTGGGACTTGTCATAAGGGCAATAGGGTGAGAAGAATCATATAGGTGCTAGGGCTGGATGTGATTAGCTGATTGATGCAAGGAGACCAGCCTATGTAATGATCAAGGTGGAGTGATGCATGCTATGGACTGCTGAACACCAGGGTTCAATTCTTATGCATCGCAGGTTGGTGCCCACGACCAACAGAGGTGCAGTCAGTGTATTCTTCTATCCAAGTCAACAGGGGTTTATTATCGCATCCATGACACCAACTGGTGATTTGCTAAGCCAAATTATCTCGTCAGTAGCAGTTAACTGATATTTTTTAAAAGATGAATGTTCTCATCCTTGCCACTAAAACGCACAGGAGGTATGTGATGTAATGTTTTGATTCGTAGGAAATGGACTCGTCGACCAAAGTTCAAATCCCGGAAGAAGCTACAGTTCAAATACCGCTAAATTCCTTGGGTAAGGTATGAATCCAACTACTCTCCCTCCAGTTATGGGTAAATAATAGGACTGACCGGGCTATTTAACCTTGTTTAGGCAACTAATCTAGGTGAAGGAAAACTCTGAATTCAAACCTGTTAAATCCGCATGGTGTGGTCACTACTAGAATAGGCTCAGTCATAATTGGTGATTAAAAAAAAAAACAAATAACAAAAAAAAAAAAATAACAAAAAAAACAAACAAACCAAAAAACATGTAGCTCAGCATTAAACTAAAATTCGTGCAAATTATGGTGGTATATCATAAGAATCGTCACATAGAATTGAATTTTTGAATTGTCTTCAGTAGAGTGTTCTGTTATCTATTATGAATATGTTTTGGCATCAATTTACCCAGTCTGGGATTCCAGTCTAGACTTCCTGTTGGATGAAAAGTGACAAAACACCTTAGAGGAACTGATTCTAGAAAAAAATACTAATCTTTATATAAAAAATAGCTTTCTTTGCTATAGATTCGCTGGGAAGCCAGATGAATTTTCTTTACCTTATCGAAAACAAAGACGTTGTTCTTAGTAAGCGAATTGTTTACGCAGATTATTATTTTTTTATCAACTATTGTGGCTTTTAACTAGGCTTATCGAAGATTAAATAATAAATACTGTAGTTTCTTGAGAATAATCTCTCAACAAGTCTATCACAAAGACGAATAACTGTTTTAGAAATGAGTACATTTTTACGGGGTTTGGCTATATCGTTATGTTAAAAGATATTCATGTATACATGAAACGAAAGAAATGGCTTACTTCGGTGCGAACGTGTCTTGCGTAAGTAAAGTGCTCGAAAGAAAAGAAAATATTGCTGTCTTTAAGAAAACACAATCTCGGAGCCAGAAGTATTGGCGAGAATATATTTACACGTATGCCTTTTTTTCAAGATCAATCTGTGCATAAAACACTAGTTTACATAAATCAATATATATATATATATATATATATATATATATATATATATATATATATATATATAAGATTTTTTGGATGTTTGTTTTTTAGAAGCATTGTTGAATAAAGTATATATTATATTTTTGCTTGAGGGCAATTACAATGCATGTATCGCATAAAATTCGATACTTTTAAAAAAATATTTTTTTATAGAAAATGAACTTGACAAGTGTAATCCCGGCAAAGGATCGCTCGGTGTGTAGTCTCGTCAGCGGTATATACTAACGATTTCCCTCCGACAGAAATCGAAACCGGGACTTCAGCAGACACAGTGAAACACTAGTGAAACACTTTATCGCCTCGGCCACAGTACACAGCTGACCATCCTAGCGAAATTAAGCTTGTCAAATGATACTACACGCCTCTACCATAATAGGTAAGGGGGCGTTATTGAGAGAATAATAACAACAAACAGACCGTATGCCCTTCGGCGAAGTGAATAAGATTTTTGGATGTTTGTTTATTTAGAAACGTTGCTGAATAAAGTATATATTAAATTTTTACTTGAAGGCACTTACAACGCATGTATCGCATAAAATTCGATACTTTTTCTTATAGAAAATGAACTTTTTGACAAGTGTAATCCCGGCAAAGGATGGGTCGGTGTGTAGAATACCGTACAGACTGTTTCGACTTTATTAAGTCTCATCAGCGGTATCATTTGACAAGCTTAATTTCGCTAGGATGGTCAGCTGTGTACTGTGGCCGAGGCGATAAAGTGTTTCACTAGTGTTTCACTGTGTCTGCTGAAGTCCCGGTTTCGATTTCTGTCGGAGGGAAATCGTTAGTATATACCGCTGATGAGACTTAATAAAGTCGAAACAGTCTGTACGGTATTCTACACACCGAGCCATCCTTTGCCGGGATTACACTTGTCAAAAAGTTCATTTTCTATAAGAAAAAGTATCGAATTTTATGCGATACATGCGTTGTAAGTGCCTTCAAGTAAAAATTTAATATATACTTTATTCAGCAACGTTTCTAAATAAACAAACATCCAAAAATCTTATATATATATATATATCGAGGGTTGGTTATATGTCGTATACCTCTTTGTTCCTCCAGTTACTTATTATCTATATTCATCGGATTTGGCGGTTTTCTTGACCGTCGATCCTTCGATGTTGTCTCTTCTACGTAGTGTCCGATGCTTTGTTTGTTTGATCTCCATTCTTTGGTTAATTTCTTTATATCTGCGTCTGTTTTTGTTCTTAGTAACAAACACAGATATTTGGATAATTCCAGACGTCTTTATTTGACCCAAGTTAACCATCACGAGTTCGAGAAATATTGGAGACAGATCTACTTTCCCTGAAAAACTAGCTAAAACACCATTTTCTATGTCTACCATCTCTTCTTACGAACCGTGTTGAACAGTCAGCAAACAGGTACAAGGTCAGCGGAGGGCAAATCCTAGATTGGTTAGCGTGTCGTTCGAATGAATCAATCCACAAGATTGTTTCCTTAAGCCAGAATAAGGAAGGATATTAACAAGTGTAACATAATAGGGTGGAAAAAGCCAGCAATTCAAGGATTTACGTGTACGTAAAATGGATGTTTTAAAGAGTTAGCACAACGCCACATGTCGGTATCTTTCTTGTGACGAGGTGCCACCTAGCTAAGTGTAGAAGAGAGGTAGTGAGAAGAGACAATGTATAGTAGGTTTGAAACGAAGTTATGGCAAGGGACAGGGGCGAAATTCGTGTCTGTTACCCAAGGCATTTAGACCTGGGAATGAAATAAAATATCTCATTCGAAAAAACTAAGAACACGTATTATTATTAAGAACTATATATGACACAAGGCAACATATACTCAAGTTAATCCCGAGTTGTTTCCAGATTTAAACAGCAAAGAATATCAGCCAACTCAACATCAGATCCAATAACCAGATTCCATCCTCTCAAAGAAGTAAAACAGGAATATAACATAAGTACATTATGGTTTTTTGCATTAACACATCATTACTCCCTTTCAAATGAGAGCTGCTACGTTACAATATGTAACGTTATGGCATTTTACCGCTACACTAAATCATATATGTAACGTATCGGCGTCTTACCGAGTCTCACAGTGCCACAAAATGCACGGCACTATTAAAAGTTATTCACTGGTCGCTGGACGCTTACGAGGCATGTAAACTTCTAACGTTTGTTTACAACACTCACAGATCTAGTAGTCAGCCTTCAAGCCCAACATTTTTCCACACTTCCTCGCGTGGTCAAGGAAAGATATCACCTTATGCACGCCGCGGGCTCTTAGTCAAGGTCAATTGACTTTATCTCCACGGGGTATCTTTCGGCAGGGGAGTCTCATTCATAAATGAACTCGTAATATTTCTTTGGCGTAGTAAAATAAAGATGAGGACAGTACTTCTTATTTTTCATCAATTTATTTTCTTAATGCAACTTATTGAGAGAGAGAGATTTGGTTTCATTAACACATGTTTTTAGTAATCCTTAACTTCGTTCCAATGGTCAGTACCAATTATCAGGCTTCATTAATAGGTATGTTTTTAACTTCGTCCAGTGTAAAATATTAAATCTCAAGTTTCACACTTCAGCGACACCAGGACCTCAGTCACTCGCCTATGACTAACCTCAGCAAAACCCTAAGCCTACTGTCAAGCCAACTCCACGGTCCCAGACCAACTCATCTGATCTTACTCCCTAGGTCTCCAGAACTCAACTGTCGCAAAATCTAAGGTTCCCTCATTATATAGAAATCGGTGGTGAGCTTTCTAGAATGTCCTCGAATCTTTCGAAGGTTCTAATTGTTCTACCAAATTGCACGTGTCAATTAAGAGGTCAACGGGTCAACCATCCTTTCTTCTGACACACCGATCAAACTAACTTTTAATAGCAAAATCCTAGACTCACTGGCTACGAATAGACTCACTGGCTACGAATAGACTCACGAGAATTTCATATTCTTTCTGCTCGCCCACTCCCGTAAGGTCTGAGAATCATGCTACATCCTATTAAGATTTCTCTGTGTCTGGCACAAGGCCACAAATATGGTGTTCCCGGGTAGGGTACGCCATTATGCTACAAATACACATAGACATAAAACTTTTGCTATTTAATGCTTACAACGAAATTTCTTATTTCCCTCTTACAGGAGAAGCTAATGGTTTAATAGCCACCATTGTAGAGAATAGACACGGCAATTTGGCTCACATCCTGGACCAGACCGTTTTAATTTGACAAAGCTCTAATACTCTTGGGAAAAGTATGAATACACCTATTCTGCCTCCAGATTGATATTAATTAACGCATACAAAAAAAAGACCACGGAAAAAACATAAGAAAATACACAAAAACTATAAACGCACAATGTACAAAATTCTGAAAAAGAGCGACAATTTGTTTTCAGGAAGTGTAGTCTATTAAAGAATACCTGTCTCAGTAAATTGTAACAAAAGCAATAACATTGTATTTGAATAGTTCCCTTAAGTTTTGAACCCCTATCATATGTACAAAATAAAAATGTTGCATTGAACAAGTAACTATTAGTAAAAGTCTATGATGAAACTGCTTTCCTTAGAAAGAAGGAGTTTTCTCCCCTCCGGGGGAGCAGAAAATATAATCTATTTCCGTCTTTTCGTCTGTTCTGTTATTATCCACTTAAACTTCTGGTTGAAGTAAGTGACCCAGGTTTTTGCCTGTCTCTCGCCCACCCTTTAACCTGTCCGTTGTTGGCTGACACCGGCACATGTTCTGGCATTTAATATATGATAAATCCTCTGTCATTGCCAGGCATCTGTTCTAAACTAGAAGAATGACAAATGTCTCTAGCCTTTCAGACATCTTATTCAATTCAACTTTCGGGAAGAAAGCGTTAACTATATATCATTTTGTTTTCCAAGGCTGAGTCTTTAAATTTGTACACAAGAAGAAGAGAGTAGTTCATTTATTCTTAAATTCTTTTTCAACCATCTTCTGATATTTCAATTTCACTGGACAAAACGAAGGGAAGAGACAGGCCGCCCTCAAGACTATGATGCAACATATCTACGTGTGAGATAAAAATAATTATCCGCTTTTTTGTTTTATGGAAGCCAAGCTCATCGTGGATCATTTGATAGACAGAAACATATCTAATTTGCAGAGGAAATCACAGTTGTCTACCATTGGATCAGTCATATGCGCACCTTAAAAGATTTTCCCGCTTTAATTAGCCATAGAATACACTCTCCCTTGCAGACAGGTAAGTATTTTACCTAACATGTTCGCCACAGGTAGGATGTGGCACAAGGTCGCAAGTATTGGGCGCGAGGCTAAAATCAAACTATTCACTGTAAAGTGTTAAGACCACCGGATATCGGTGTCCTGTGCATAACCCTAAACTGCAATTGGTTGTGAAGCTTCACAAATGTTGGGAATATCTTACTGAGTGAGGAGTACCCTAGTATGACTAATTCCTAGCTCTGCTCTGATCTGGTGTTGTAGAATCTTGTAGACTCTCATCTACGAGTCAAATGGGTATGTGTATAAATATTAGTATTAGATAGGACTAACACATACTATATAACTGCAAATTATATGTACTGAAATAGATACTTGAAGATATAATTTGTTACTAATAATTATTATTACTTTCTTGTATAGATATAGGCCTGAACAAACAAGACCACACACACACACACACACACACACACACACACATATATATATATATATATATATATATATATATATATATATATATAGCTTCAAGACTAGCTAATAGCTCGTCCTGTTACATAATCTATGAGGTTGCATAAGATTATTTTCAATCTCGTGTATTTCTAAAGGGATGGCCCTTTTCATATCACGGGCGGGACTTTCCATGGAATATTACAGAAAGCCCACGAAATACGTGAAGTCACGTGGGACCTGGTTGGGTCTTCAGTTTCAGTTTAGACGTCAAGCAGATACGATATGTCTGCTTAGCTGTGACTCACCTGCATACGCGCGCTATGTTTAGTTACATGAAATGTTTAGTTAAGTAAATAAAAACTTACGAAAATAACACGGTTTTGTGGTTGGTGAATGTCTTGGTAACAAGACTGATCTAGAAGAAGAAATGAGTTAACTGCGACCGACCACCAAGACGAAGTCCAGACGCTAGAAGAGACGCTAGAATAAGAATAGAAGTAAATAAAGAAAGAGGTATACAACAGTCCGTCTTGTATCTATGTTGTTTTACTTTGATTAAAGACTCTACTAAATTTTGTTCTTAAGATAATGTACTGTAATTTCAATGTGCTTTTACTACAAATCAATCTCGGACAATAGACTCGTGAGAATATAACAAATAAAATTCTGTAATTTATGAGGAAGTGCGTCCCGGTTTTCTGCCTCATAAATTGTTACACGGTGACTATTAAAATAACGCACAACCAGCAGAACAACAACAAAAATAGTGAGATCAGTGTGTCATTAATCAATGGCGGTATGAGGAATGTCATTAAAATAAGAGTTTGCAGCACAATTATTGTTGAACAGCAAGTTCGGTCCCCACTGGATGCCCCATACTCGTGACCATGTGTCAAATGCAACCCGTGGTGGACGGGTTGGATATATATTTTTTCATCGAAAGAACATCATTCATAAAACGGGGGTGTTTAAAAAAAATGATATCATTATAGATAAAGGGTGATAAATATCGAGGATAGATCATAGGTATTTACCCAACACATTCGCCACGGGTAGGATATGATGCAATGTCACATGTACGGGTCATCCAGTGATGGTCAAATTCTCTATTCAGAAGAAATTGATCTGCACCGACTAGCTTGCTAACCGTCGCGCCACAATGTGACGGCCTTCGTGGATAGAGCATATGTAGACCTAAGATGGGTAGGTCATACTCAGATTCAACGGCGCTTGTGTAGCGAGATGGTGAAGGTCCTGAGTTTTGGGAGGACTACTATAGAAATGAGAGGAAGAAGAAATAAGAGAGAGTAAAAGTTTTTTTTTAAAGTGATGAACATAAAACAGTTTGTCGTGAATTTGACCGGGGCATGACCCCCGAATGAGAATTGAGAGCCAACCGGAAGTTTCGGGTGTTGACCTTAACCGGAAGTCACGTGGTCACGAGGAACAACGAAGAAAAATACCGGCCTCTTTTTTTGCTTTCCGAGGCCTAGGGTACGGCCGGGCCTCTGGTCCCTATTGTGGGATTACAGTAATTTAACAGTGTCCTCTCTCTCTCTTTCTTTCTGCTTTTCCTCCTCTCCGAGACAACCCCCGAGACGAGCCAGAAAATAAAAGCTAAGCAGCTTGTGACGATATATTTCTCGCGTTGTACCTTTTTATCGACAAGATGACCGCCGCGTACCGAATACATTTTTAGTGTCGTGGATTTGGAGGCACGTTGACAAGACCCGCTGTACAACATACATCGCTTTTGGTACTGTGACCATATACCGCTATTAGAACGTTACACTTGGAACTGTCAGGTTCTCACTTATGCACTTTCATTGATATTGAACACTTGTTTATTTATAATGATATCAACTTTTTACAAACACTCTGTATATCCAATGATATATGATTATTTGTTTATTTCCCATGATTGAAATTCAAGGTCACGGCACCAACCGAGACGTAAGTGGGACATTTAAATGTAATTTTGTTTCAGTGTCGGTTTAGCTCTGTCGGTAGAGCATCCACCTAGGAACAACAAGATGACCTCACCAACTTCGTGCAGGAGTAATACATCTTAGGTTATCTGATCTGTGTAGTAAAGTGGGGAGTTGGCTGCTGTTGTGGCACTCCGCTTCGGCAAAAACAATCTCTCTGGTCTAGTGCTAGTGAAAAGAGGATAGACTTCTTCGCTGTCCAGCTGATACAAACAATAAGCCACTGCGTCAACTCTATATGTGAATAGGGACAAAAAATTTCCAGTTCCTTTTAAAACTTTTGCTCTCTTTGTATAATGAAATAGATACAACATAAATATCTTCTAGTGTCTTCTTTTTACAAACACTCTGTATATCCAGTGATATATGATTATTTGTTTATTTCGCATGATTGAAATTCAAGGTCACGGCACCAAACGAGACGTAGGTTACGTGGCAGTGGCCCAATTTAAGGAGTTGTAACTTTACAGAGCGTGATATTGATGATAATGATTGATACGGTCCTTGTGTCTTTCAGTAACTTCCATGCCATCCATCATACATTTACTAATTCTGGTTAATTTCTATTATAACACTTTTTAATTTTTCGCACTCAGTACCACGGCAACCCACCGCTGACGTATCGCACAGACTTCTGCACGTATTATTTCACATAAGTATCAGTACATTTTAGACATTGATGAGTATTTCTCAAGATTAATATTAATTTATAAATCATTTCTTTTGAAGACCTTTTCAGATATCTGTTGCTTTTGACGGCATTATTTGTAGGGTCTACGAATGTTCGCTTTTAGATTGTAAATAATCATTCGTGTCTTGTTGATCAAAGCTTACCAGGTAGATCAAAAAAGTTCCAGTGCTGAGCGTATACTTCGATGCTAGGGGCATCGTCCACTTCAAGTTCTTACCACAAGGTCAGACGATCAACCAGTATGTCTACATGTTGTATACTCTCTTTCCTTACTTTTTTACTTCAATTATTCTTCTTCTAGCCTCTGGACTTCGTCTTGGGGACTTCGTCTTGGGGACTTCGTGTCTGGTCTTCCATTGGGGATTTCTCTTTATCAGAAGCCCTGTGTCATTGGTAGGTTTTAGATAATAACACAAGACTTCGATTTAACTTATATCATATTTTATTCTGAAATCCCCACCAGACTACCTGCGCAGATCGAGTCGGCACCGTGCATAACACGACTTACCACCGTCGTGGTGTTGGCCGATCTGACTAAAAACATTTCTTTCTAATCTAAACCGGAAGAGGGTCTTCTCCACCGATTCTCACGGTATCCACCGGAAGGATCAGTATGAGTCAAGCCTTGTCATTCAATCTTTCAAGGCCGCCGGCTGAACTTATAACAACCATTTTGGTTTCTACACTACTGTACATAAATATTAGGAATCTGATAATTATGTAATATACAGCGTTTGCTTTGGTCAGTGCACGTGTGATAGGGCAAGCACTCTACTCGTCCGACCTGGCACCATGTGATTTGTTTCCTCTTTCCGAAACTCAAGGAGGTCATCAAGGGAACCCATTTTAGGATGTGCACGACATCAAAAAGGCCGTGACGGAGAATACCGGAAGAATCCTTTCAGTAGTTCATGCAAGTCTGGCAGAGAAGGAGGTGAAAGTACATTAGAATCCGGTGGTTTACTTTGAATGCAGTTTGTATTTTGGATTTGAAAATTTTTTGCGACACCAGTCCTGGAACTTTTCTGACATACCTCGTATATAGTGTCATATCAAGGACAACCCTTTTGTGTGTTAGTTTACCTTTCTAGAATACAATTAGCATCTTTTAACCCCATCGACAGGACATTTCTTGATGAATAATTCAGAAGTTAACTGAGATTAACGGATAGAAATGACTTTGCTAGCGAAATATAGTTTGATTCAAGTATTATTCAACCACTCCTAAAATCTAAGTATCAAAGTAGTTCAAATAAGTGTTTATATATCCTTAAATGTACGACTGTTATCATTTTGCTACACCCTCTTGTTAAAAATGATAGCGTCCAAACAGTTTAAGATGAAATGAAGAAATGTAAAACCTGATTATCTGCACTATTGCCCTTATGGCAAGCCCCACCCCTTTTTATCATATGGATGCTAGAAGGCAGTGGCTGCGGGTCTACATGTACTGGGAATGACGTTAAACTCTATCTGATGGTGAGGTTCCAGTTTTGGAGGTTTGGGGAATGTGGAGCACCCCTTCATCACCATTGCTCCCTGGTCCACTCTGACCCGGAGTGGTAGTACCTATTAGGGTCACAGCTATGGGTTAAATAGAAAAATATATTTATTAAAAAAAGTGTGTATCCATTAAGAATTGATTTATTTCAAAACTTTATCGGCATTAAATGACCCACTGAGGTTGATATGCCGTAAAACAAAACAAAACTAATAAGACAAACTGATTATCTGGTGTTGCTATTCATCGAATTATCATTTCTCATGAATGTCCTCAACTACATAATGGACCTTTCCGTTTTTATTATAAAGAAAAAGAAGGAAAACGTCATGTACAAAGAAAAATATGACAAGAATGAAAGAAAGAAAGTAGAGGAAAGGGTTGAGAGAGGTTGTGGGTGCGCGGAAACAATAACGCTTATCTGTTTCAATAGAACATAATGAAAAGATGAAAAGTATGAAAAAAAAAGAGAAAGAGAGAGTTAAATCAAGAATATAATACTTTTACATATTGAACTATATTGCAATAACTCTGTAGTGAAAATATCAAAGGTTGTAATAATTAATTTAAAATACTGTTGTATATCCACAGGTTGTGTTATTTATACTTTTAGTGTCACGGAAGTCTATATTTTTCCTGAACATTAGATTATTCCAAAACATTTTCCACTGCTTGACTTGTGAAAAATATAGAATTAAATAAAATAATTTGATTTAGTTTGTTTAAGGAATGTTCAGGTATTGAATAAAAATGTTTTATATCGGATCTGTTATTAGTTTATTTACAGCTAATTGAATTATTTCTTAACTTTCGTAAAGTTAAAATAATTAACTTTCCTTTCAGCTTCAACACAAAGGCTTACTTCATATTCAAATTTACATTAAAACAATATTACCTACAAATATTAAAACAAAAATCGTTTATCGATAATAAGGATCAATGAAAAAAGACGTTTTCTGATTAAAAAAATACCCAACAATTTGGCAGGGCATTAACGCCTGATCTCTGGGAAGTGTTGTGCACTCTTTTATTGGGAGAAGACCGAGAAGAGAGAAGAAGAAGAGAGAAGAAGAGAGAGAAGTGGAGTCAGACACTCTGAAACCAGGGAGCTCGCCATAGCTCGGTGCCCTTGATACAAATTTACTGTCCATACTGCACTCTGACGTCCTGCCACTCGGTAAGAAACCAAGTTAATAAGTTATCCAAAACAACTAGCTGTAGATCGCCAGTCAACTAACAAGGAAATCACCTCACTCTTCTGACATTATACAAGAATATTAATCATTGTATATAAAAAACAATAAATGTATATATTTTGAGTATAATTATCAGAAGGCGTTCCTGTTTGTTTTCTTTGACCCAGTTGACAGCTTTTGGTTATCATATTTCAACCGAGTTGGAAAAGGAACAAAACCAACTCTTCTTCAGGACCCTATAATACTATAATATGTGTAACGGCCAACATTAGAAGAAATCTCTCATTATAGTATTATATTCGGTATCATCCAACACAACGACTGGGCCCGAGAGTCGTTCCCATACCTAAACCGAAACCATGCACCGGCACTGTTATTATATTGGTTTAATTATCCATAGGTTTAATTTGAGATGGGGTGGTTTTCCCTATCATAGACCTATTTATGCATTCACTTTAAAAGGGTTGATATGCCATAAAACAAAACAACCAGACAATCAACCATCAAATGCAGTTTAGTGTCATATTCAGGACACCCCTTTTTTGCAGTAGGGGGGAGTTTTATTGCTCTGCAGGATATACAGTTAGCAGATTGCCAGGGTGTTGTGTGTGTGTGTGTATACATTTACCAACCCCTCCGCACAAGCGGGATGCGACACAAGGTCAATTTATTAAGCAGAGTTTAACAGGTTTGAATTCAGAGTCTTCCTTCACCTAGACCGATTACCTAGCCATGGTTAAAGAGTCCAGTCTGCCTTGCTTTTTACCCATAGCTGGAGGGAGAATTGAATTTATACCTTTCCCAAGAGTATTAGCACTATGTGAAATTCAAGTAGCTTCATCCAGGAATTGAACCCGGTGTTACATAATTATGGATCCCTAATATATTTTTAAGGTAGTATAGAAATCCTTATGGCGATCAGTACAGCTGATGGCCTTGAGAGTGAGTGACAGCGTTTGACCTCATTCTGACCATGCGTTCTGGGGATGATCGTGAGAATCGGAAGGCAATAGAAAGCCCCCTTCCGGTTTAAGGTGTAAGCAACTCAGTTAGTTACAGTTAGAAGTTAGAAGCGAAGCTAGCAAGATGTAAGGATCCGCGCGCATTGTCTGGTCTGGGGGTTTATGGAATAAAGAAACATCATCGTAAATCGAAGTCTTGTTGTTTTTACTAAAAGCTAACAATAGCACAGGGCTTCTGATAAGCAGTGATCCTCAACAGGACCAGACCCGGAATCCTCAATAGAAGACCAGACGAGACCTTAGAAGATATACCAGATCCGGCCAGAAGAATAGACGACAGAGTAAGACGTAAGAAAGTATATAACACCCGGATCGACGAGTCCATTTCCTACGACTCTAACCATTAGACACATGTGTGTATATAATATATATATATATATTATATATATATATATATATATATATATATATATTATAATATATGCCTCAAAAGTTATATTTGAAAATTATTAGTGAATAGATTGGTTGGTTGCTGGGTTGGTTTGTTGGTTGGATTTTACGTTATTTTATATCGAAGACGTTTTTATTTATTTATTCTTGATGGGTACTCATATTTTAAACTCAATTTTTAAACACATTTTGAGAACTCATTTTGTTCAATTTAATCCATAGATAGGACCCTACCCGGTACAATCACTCCAGGTCAGAGTGGACCTAGGAGTAATGATGATGAAGGGGTACTCCACATCGTCTTGAGCTCCAAAACCGGAACTTCTCCATCAGATAGAATTTAACGTCATTATTAGGAAAATAAGACCCTCAGTCACCGCCATTTATCACATATATGCTAAAAAGGTCGGGACTTAGTATAAGTGGAATAGGGTTGGGACAATCATATAGGGGCTAGGGATTGGCGTAACCTGCCGATTGATCAGCCCGTGTAACCTAATTAAGGGTCATCAGTGAATAGGAATACTTAGCACCATGTAATTGTGTGCACACAAATAATTATTATTAAATAGGAATAATTACGTGAAACCTTAGAATTGTGAATTAATTCCCCTTAACCCTTCGCCACAGGTAGGATTTAACTCAAGGTTACAAGTACAAGGCATCCAAGGATTGGAATCGATATTCAGTCGTAATTGATCTGGGAGAGTAGCTTTACTATAATCAGCCTGACGGCCGACCTTATGATTGTGTATAGCATATTAGTGTGAGAAAACCTTGAAACCATACAACTGTGGGCAAATTACTTATATTGGAAATGAATTCTTGATATATCAGTGTGCAAACAATAATTATATACGAATTAAAGATGCAATTTTAAGGTAAAATAGTATTAAAATATAGGTATTACAACAATTTACAAATAAATGATCATTGCTCTATAAAGTTGTTGGCTGAATATTAATCCCAAATGTTCCCGCCCTGTCGGCTGGGGCGTTAGGATGCACCGACTGCACCTCTTCAGAGGGTAAGACTCCCCAATCGGCCACCTGTTGACCGTGGGTAGCGACCCGTGAAGCTTAAGGATAGAGCCCAGGTGGATGAGCAGTTCATGACATGCAATACTCCACTTTGGCCTATCTTGGGCTAGACGGGCGGTCGTAGAGGCCCCTCCGATCAATCGGCTGGTCACGTCAAGCCCTAGCACCTATATGATTTTCCCAACCCTATTACCCTTATGGCAAGCCCCAACCCTTTTTTATCATATGGGTGCTAGAAGGCGGTGGCTGCGGGTCTACAAGTCCTGGGAATGACGTTAAACTCTATCTGATGGCGAGGTTCCAGTTTTGGAGGTTTGGGGAATGTGGAGCACCCCTTCATCACCATTGCTCCCTGGTTCACTCTGACCCGGAGTGGTAGTACCTGTTTGGGTCCTATCTATTGGTTATATAGAAAAATGTATTTATAAAAAAATTGTATTATCCATTAAGAAGTGATTTATTTCAAAACTTTATCGGCATTAAATAACCCCCAGAGGTTGATATGCCGTAAAACAAAACAAACCAAACCACAATGTTATTCTGCATGCCATATTATATTGGAAGGTAAATTTGAGTACTCAAATTCAGAAACTATTTTATTACATCAAATTCATCATATTATGTAAGTTTTAAAAAAATGAAAATTTCCAATATGAAAGTGTCTTATTAAGTACTAAAACCAGTGTTCATAATTTATTAAAACATAAACATAGGTGAGTATCGTTTAAAAAGTGTTTGAGTCATTACCTTACTCTTGGCATTTGGGAGTGGTGGTTTTCTGTTGTAGAAACCAATAGTAATCACCCATCATATTTAGGTTGAAATGTACTTGATATCTCCTTCCAAAATATCTCTCTTACTGCTCATTACTTACATATTTCGACATTAAATAATCCACAAGTAGTTGTCATGCCATTGAGAATAATAAACCAACCCACACTGACAATAATATAGTTTTAAATATACTTGGGGTTCATATTGTACTGGAATTTCACACGCACGCACGGCACATGTTAACTAGATATAATGGAAAATACGGTGGGGAAATTAATCAGACAATAGGGGAAGAAAATATTTAGAAATATAACAAACACAGGATGTTATGATCAGGACACTGTTAAGTAATAACAAATCAATAATGCTTGTTATTAGATTGCAAACCGCCGGTCACAACAGTATAACATGATACGTCTATGCATGCATGTATGCATTTTGTATATTTATATATATGTACGTATGTGTTGCGTATGTATATGTATGTATATGTATAGCACGTATGTATATGTATGTGTATGTATAAATATATATATATATATATATATATATATATATATATATATATATATATGTTTATGTATGAATTGTATGTGGATATGCGTATATAGGATTATATGTATTTAATAATCTTCATACAATGATGCTATTTACACAGGTAGCATTGCAACCAACAAAGCCTTCATCAGATGATGACTCTGGGTTTCAGGCATGGTTTCGGGCCGAAGCATCATTAACACTAACACCAGAGCGGCCCCAGCAGTATCTCACGAACGCAACCAGACTTTGTCGGTTTGATGTCACAAAATAGGACTGCCATATCCACGCTGATGCGGTTAGAGCTTTCTCCTGGATCTTATTTAGGTATTTCCTCTTGTCTGGTAGAGAAAGTCCAAGTTTAGACAAAAAGAATGCCGAGGTTGAGTTGGCAAATAAACCCCGACATCCGACCTCAATGGGAAATACATCTGTGATCCATCCGTTTCTGGCGCATTGTTCAGCGTAGGTCTTCATATTTTTCCAACTTCTTTAATCTTCTTATTTTCTAACATTGACTATTCCATATGAAATACGTCATATCTTTGTTAACTTTTTCGTTCTCCGCTTATTCACGTTAATGCATGCGTCATTATATGATCTCACCTTCCATTTTTGCACATGAATGATCACGTCATTGGCTTTCGTAAACAAACGCGCATATAAAAATTAACGCTAATAGCATCACATTCCGCAATCACTATAAACTAATATCTTTCATTAGTCCCTCACATAAACATACCAACAGTGTCCTGAAAGATGGTACATATACCGAAATGCTTAAGTATTGACACTAAAAATTGTTTCCTGATCATAACATTCCTGTGTTTGTTATATTTTTTAAATATTTTCTTCTCATAGATATACATATATATTTTTAAAATATCTAATTGTGACTAATATTGTGTTCAAGCGAGCTATTGTTTCAATATATTCTAACCTACAAACTAATCTGATTTTTTTTAAGTTTAGAATATCATACCAACATTGTGTATTCATGATAGTAAATTATGATTAGCTAATCTTCAGTTATATAAATACAATTCATTTTTTGCTTTAAAATAAATTAGTGAAACAATAGAGCGATTTTTTTAAACTAGATTTTCACTGAGTATTGAAAAGCTTTAAACAAAATTACACTGATAAGACGGAGAGAGCAAGTCACACATTGAAAGGAAAACAAACAAATAACTTGCTGTCTTTTGAATGTTTTATAAATGATTTTTCATTCTGAAGTTTTCTGTAACAGAAATAAAATAATATAAAATAGAATCAAATAAATAGCATAACTCTAAATTCTATAAAAATTACCAAATAAAAGTAATTGCTAATTTGCTTGAAGCATTGTTAAGTATGTTATAATATATTAATGATTGTTGAAGGCAATTACAATGCGTATAAAAAAATAAAAACAAAAAGATGTTATTTTGTCTCATCGATTTCAAGTAGAAACTTCATCTTCAGAGGTTATATCAGAAATTAGCTGCTAAGTTTTTTTTTGTATGGTTATAAATTTTTATTGATACAATATTGTCTGTTTAAGAGACAATATACAAGGCAGGGTTCAAACAATTCGTTCTCAACAGACATTCAGGAAAATAATAAATTACAGTTATTCGCCCATTTCATTCATAACATAAAGAAAAAAGAAAGGAGGAGAATGAAAAAAAAAAGAAGAAAAAATAAGAAATTTGTTAACCATTACACCACACGCGGAAGGTGTATCAAAAAAGTATCGAGATTTTTGTTCGTTTGACACATCTTGTATTTGAAAAATAACGTTCCATTCATTAGGTTGTTTTTTTAGAACACAAGGTGTGCCAAAAAATATCATGTTTAAAGCTGTATTTAATAGATAGAAATCAAAACTAAGAAAGAATGAAAGTTATTACTTTTCAGAATAAAGGTGTGTCAAAAAGTACAAAAAATCTCGATATTTTTGACACACCTTATATATATAATATAATATATATTATATTATATATTAAGTAATAATATATATATATATTATTTTTTTTTATTTTGAATTTGACATGGCAACATACTTGGAACATTTGACCAATGACAGACAATATTAGTACCATTAATTCTCAACGAACAAAAAAAAGAGAGAAATAAGAATTACAGTTATTCGCCAATTTCATTCATAAACGAGGAGAAAGAAGAAGAGAAAAAAAAGGAGAGGAAAAAGAATGAAGAAGAAAATTATAACTCACAAATAAAAACAGAAGCCGTCCAGTTCTGAAAATAATTTCTGATGATGAAGTTCATGCTTCGAAATCGATAAGACAAAAGTAACATCTTTTTGTTTTTTATTTTTCATACGCATTGTTATTGCGCCTTCATAATATATATATAATATATATATATATATATATATTAATATATATATATATTAATCCACTCGAGATGTATTTTTAACCTCGTACCGCCTAATATCTACTGGAAGTTTGCTTTCGCTAATGACCTTATTCTAACCGCAAGATTGTTACAGTTTCTTTAAAGACATCCGTATTTTTTGNTTCCATAATACGTGAGATGTAATTTGGGCCCAACGGCTATTGCAAGCAGAATGGATATAGTCTAAGACGAATATCAACTTACCAACTCAGGCATTTCAGTTTTCATTTGTATGTCTGTCCTTTGAAAGTAATATATATATATATATTAATTAGTAGTATATACTATATAGTATATATAGTATACAGGATTCTCCATCAGGGCGTAAGTTATGGGTAAAGTAAAATAAGATTCTTAAGCTTTCTTTATTCTCGCTAAATAAGAATCCAGTTTGTTAACTGCATGATAGGTTATGCTTTGAAATCTTGCCGTTTGCTTCATTGTTGCATATCGCCTGTCTTAGCTTCTTACTTCAATGTCGTATTTTCTTCTGGCGGCTTTTTGACTATTTTCCTTATAACATAAGTTGACTTGGTCTGGGAATCTTCTTAAGGGTCTTCTGTTGGCTATGTGTATTGCTGGCTGGTCGTTCCTGGATTCGATGGGTTGCATTAGTCTTGTTACCAAAGACATTCAATCAAGCTACAAGAACATGATTTCACTTATACAAACTTTTATTTCCTGTACTGATTACATTTCACGTAAGCTGAATATTCTGACTAACTATAGCACGCGTGAGTTGCCAGGTTTTTAGGCGAGGACTAATATGGTCGGCTGCTACACTTACCTGACGTTCTAAATGGCAACTGGGGACCGACAGGTCCCACGTGACTTTACGGATTTTTTGGCGGGCTTTCTGTAATTTTCCATGGAATGACTGCTGGCGCATCGTATGAAAGGGTCATCCCATGCAGAATTTACAGGGATGTGACAATAATCTTATGCAACAGCATAGAGTTATGTGATACAGACAAGCTGGCTTTAGATAACCGTATCTCGCGTTTCCCGGGTGATACGTTGAAAATCCACCGTCCCGCCGAGAGTTGTGTGTGGGTCTGATGAGGCAACCGAGCCCCATCGGCCAGGGAGTATTCGCGGATTAGTTCCATATTTAACTAAATTTAAATTTAGTATGAAGTCAGACTAATTAAGTGGGTACGAGAAGGTATTGGCGATTCTTACTTTATTTTTAATGGTGCAGCTCTACAATTGTATCTGAGACGTCGGCAATAGCATGGAATGGATTTTTGTTTTATTTCATCATAGAAACCAGATTCGCAGAGGATTATCATGATGGGTGAGTAACTGTGATGTATGCTGGAGATCGGTTTCTAGTGGTTGGAGATATTACCACGCCGAAGATACGATAGAGTGTTGTATTACCGCTTTTCTTACTTCTTCCTTCTGGTCGTTATTTTCTCTGGTCGCCTTTGCTATTCATCATACTTCGTGTGGTCTGGTTTCGTTCAAGGTTTCGCTTGGGATTTTCCTTGGGGACTTCGTGGTCTGGTTTTTCTGTTGGGGAATTTCTTGCTCCTTAGTGCAGGAAGGCCGTGTCTCATTGTGAGGTGTTATGTAGGTAATACACAAGGACTGGTGCGATTTACTTTTGATGTTACTTTATGTTCACTCCCCAACGCAAAGACATATGCGCAGGTGAGACTTACATCCTATTAACGAAGCTCAAGCGCGACTACTTGCTAACTGCCTGAAACTTACTTACTAATCTAATACAGAAAGAGGGTCCTCTCTAACCGTTTCTCACGTATCACCGGGAAGGTTAGGGACTGGAGGTGCAATAGCGTCGTCACTCATGCCCTTCAATGGGTCCGTGGGCTGTTAGCTTATACACTGGCCCGATTTTGATTGTCTACAGCCTATTGGCCATAAATTATGAGGTTAGGTATCAATAATTATGTAAGCAAGAGTGGTCTATTATATTTTCAGAGGTTTGTTATTTATGAGGAGATAGCAATCATGTTTATTTGAAACGTAATCAATTGATCCTAAATGAAAGAATATAAGTCCAACATTTAAATGAGCAAGGAAGATGATTTATCGTAATAAAGCTATTACTTAATTGAAATTACTGCGGATGACCTAGCACTTCATAGACATCACCTGTCAGTGCCAAAATATGCTGTGTGATCTTGAGCAGACAGCAATTTGGGGATCGCATATCCTACGTGAGCTCGGTTAAAACTAGACTTTTAATTTTTGTGTTAAAAAAAAAAACACATCCCTATTGTTGCCATTTTTCCTACACTGAATATCAAGAATTTGTGGAAAGCATGATGGAAAAAAACTGATATAGATTTGATCGATTCATTTTTAAATCCAATGTTGATTGTGGGAGAAGAAAGAAAGAAAGAAAGAAAGTGAGAGAGTAATTAATAGTAGAGTAAATGATATAGTTAAGCGGAATGTGAAAGAGAGAAAGAGTGTGAAGAAAGGAAGAAAGAAAAAAGTGAAAGAGGGGGTAAGGAAAGAAAGAAGAAAGGCGAAGAGTGTAGAAAGAAAGAAAGAAAGAAAGAAGAAAGAAGAGAATAGAGAAAGAAAGCGGGAAGGTAATAATGTATAATTAGATAAAAGGTGAAGATGTGAAAAGAACAATGAGTTTAAAAAAGGAAGAAAAAAACTCGAAGGGGAGGGGAGACCGAAGGAAAGAATGAAAGAAAGACAAAGAATGTAAGAAAGAAGGAAAGAGAACAGAGAGAAGAAGAAAGAGAGAAGAAGAAAGAAAAGAAGAAAGAAAGAAAGAAAGGAAAGAAAGCGATGTTTGAAATAAATTAAATCGAGAGTGAAATAAGACTGAGAAAGAAGAAAGAGCAGAGATTTGTAAATATAAATGAAAGAAAGAAGAGAAGAGGAAAGAAAGAAAAAAGTTAAAATTATCATGATTAAAAAAATAAGTAATAAAAAGCGAAATTTTGAGAAGAGAGCAAGAGAGTAGGAAAAAAGAAAGAAAGAAAATCGAAGGAGAAAGAAAGAGAAAGAAAGCAAAAAGTGTAAGAAAAAATTTTTAAAAAAGAAAAAAAATAGAAAAAAAAGAAAGACATGTGAAAGAAGAAGAAAGAAGAAAGAAATAGAAAGAAGAATTAGAGAAGAAAATAAGAATGAAAGAAAAGACGTAGAGAAGAAAAGAAGGTACAAGTTGAAAGATAACAGATCGAAGAGTGAATGTGAAGGAATGAAGAGAAAGAAGAAAGAAAGAAGAGGAGGACAAAAAAAATTGCTTGAAAGAAATATCAGATTTTAAAAGCAAAATGTAGCTGGACATTTTTGATTTATTTAAATACGACTTTCCATTGAATTAGTAACGTAATTTTAACGATTTGATTGGGACTCAAAAAAGATGCCCGATATAGTGAGTGTTAGGTAAGCAACTAAAAGTATGCGAGTAGTTTACCGTGTCGTGAGATTCGATTTTTGTACTGTCGGTTAAGGAAAGCGAATTTAACACAAGAAAGCTCAAGGAAGAGCCGCCAGTGATGAAAAAAAAAATTGGTACGTGATATTTGGTCTTTCTCTGAACAGCTTTAAAATAATGTAACTCGGAGGTTGGCAACTGCCGTCCGGTGTGGTTTGACCTGTCTTATAGGTCGGGGTAGGCTGGGAAAGCATTCGCGATAGCTCATCGGAAGTACAGGTAGCATTTGTTGGGAATGTTGGAATGCTGAGGACGGGTCCAGCGAAATTTGTCGCCACTGTAAGACAGCAGAATCGTTGTGAGTGGGACAAGTGTAACAAGCTAAAGTATTTTGCGTATAGTTGAGATGGTAGTGAGACGTATTCTGCCTTGCAGGTTGGCGGTGAATACGAGCAGTTGAAGAGTGAGAAAGAATATGAATGGACGATCATCTGATCGCTGTCGGCTTCGGGCGATAATTGCATTCGTAGAATGGAAGAAAATCTTGTTAGTAAGTGTCCAGAATATTTGAAACATCTGGGCGAGATAATGGGCGAAGTGAAAAGATGGAATATGAGAATGAACAAGAATATAGTTTGGTTAATTCGAGGGAGAAGCACGTATCTAGTCGGGTGTTGAGTTAGGAACGAATAACTGTGGGTGATTCAGGTTCGGGAGGGTTCCAAGGGTAAGCTGACGTAGATGATGTAACAAGTGTAGTCGTAGTTAGCGGTCAGTTGTTAGACTTAATATTACGGAATGAAACAGTTCGTATCATTGATAGGGATGTAGATGATGAAGTAGAAAGTGGTGATAGATTGATAATATATAGGTATGGAGTAGGGTATGTGTAGCTGGGACAGAAGGTGCAGGTAGTAGTAGAGTGGGGTATGTAGTGTATAGGCGTGTCACACACTCACTAGGATGATCTATAGAGTAATATTATATAACGGTATGATATGAATATGAGTTTAAGAGATACGAAAGTAGCAGAGTGTGATATGCCGAACGGTTAAGTGAGTATAGTAGTGATGGGGGATTGTAAGGAAGAGTATGTGAGAAGCCGAGCTTCACAGAAGAAGGCTGTTAAGGGTGGATAAAAGCGAGTTTTGAGCCTCGGATAGCTCTGATATTTGGTGAAGCAACGTAGTTTCGATTTGTAGGAACAAGGCTTGTAATTGTATAGTGCTTATGTGTTTGACTAGGGAATAATTTACCAGTATTGAATGGTTGGTACATAAATTAAAATGTTATTCTTGCTATAGAAATGGCTGTCTGATGAACTAAACGTGCAAGAAGCGATATAGGTTCATGTTAAGCCTCGTTTATTGAAGTAGAGAGAATGTCCGTCCTAGTGTGCAAGTCTTTTGTCAAGGTATTATAGGTTGGCTTTTTTTTAACACTGTTACAGATAAGATATACATGAATCTGAATGACGCGAGAAAAAAAATGCGGCGGAACGGGCTCACATTCGAATTTATTGTAGTAACTTTTTTTCTTTTTTGTGCAAGCGTCAAGGGTTTTGTTTTAGCTCATTATGACTTTCGTTTCCATCCTGCTCTTAGAACGAACTAGCTGGAGAATAGAACGAAGCTCGTGATGATGGCGATTTTTCATAGAATCCGAATGATTGTTCAATTAGTCAGCTAAATATAAAATGTTTTTCCAATTTAACAGGCTTTTTGTGGTGTTTTCCATATCTTTATGATATCATGATAGGTAGTATATATTATATACTAGTATATATATATATATATAGGTATTATTATTATTATTATGATTATGTGTATTATTATCCTGGGAGGGGATTTAGTGTCCTCTCTCTTTCGGGTAACCGCGAGACGACTGATATTTTACAAGAGTAAAATTGAATACACAATATCAGCTTTAATATTTTTACGTGCACATTCTCTCTGGTGGCGTGATGGGAAGGATTTTATTTAATTGTGAAGAGCATTAGTTAGTTAGACTTAAAATTATCTCGCTTAATTGGTCTGGTTGGTCGGGCCTTGGATGGCACATGACCGGAAATAATTGGTGAGAAGTGCAAATTGTAATTTAATATGAGGGGTATTTCAACAAAATGGTGCAGACGGTTTACAGTAATTATGTGAATATAGCGTGTGTGATAATCCAAAGACCGTATTTATTGATTAATTATTATTTATTATTGTTATTATTATTTACTTTTGAGTTTTTCACATCAGCATTAGCTGATGGTCTTTCACTAGAGTCTGAGTGACAGCAAGTCTCCTCAGGTCTCCAGGACTCTTCTGAGTATTCTGGCAGATTGCAGCAGTCAGTGTTCTGATGTTTTTCAATCCTTCCTTTGATATCCAAATTTTTTCAAACCCTTTTTCTAATCCTTTTGGGACAGTTCAAGTGCACTCAACTACAATGTTATAACTTTCACTTTCATATTCCATAACTTTTTCAGTTCTCTGGCAAGGTCCAGATATTTGTCCATTTTTTCATTTTCTTTTAGCTTCACCCTGTGATCTGCTGGCACTGCAAAATCCACGAGTTGACAAGTTCTTTCTTTTTTGTTTATCAACACTAGGTTCTGGTCTTCCCTTTGTCTGGGAAAGGTGATGCCGTTTTTATTTCAAATCCAGAGAATTTTTGTGCGTTTCGTTTCTCAAGAACAGATTCTGGTTTATTGCATATACCATTTTGTTGTATGGTCAAAAATTAATTTTTTGCATAATTCCCAGTGGGATCAACCTTTCCAACCCAGTCGTTCCTAGTTTTGTACTCCCGCTGTGCTAGTTCTACATTCACATAGTACATGGTTTACAGCCTCATCTCTGTCACCGGCATAGTCTACATTTACTATTTTATTGGACTTATCAATTTTTGCTTTGATATAGTTTTCTCCTTATTCTGTGCAGCAATTATTAGTGATTCAGTTTTCTCTTTGAGGTTTCCTTTTTCTTAACCATATCCAGGTTTTTTCGTGTGCAACATCTCCGATTTGTTGTTTTGAAGTGTTCCATATGATTGTTTTCTACACCAGTTTTTAGTTTTTGTTGTTTGTTTTCTGTTTTGTCCATATGTCACATCTATATTGTTGGCTGCCATAAGTAATCTGTCTTAGCTCTTTTTTGTGTAGTCTTCAAGTTGTTGGATTGTGGTCTCTACGCAGTCCTATATGTTGGCAAGACCTCTTCCCCCTTCCTTCGTTGATACATATAGTCTATCTCTATCGTCTCAAGGATGTAGAGCCCAGTGCATGGTCATTAATTTTCTAGTCCTTTAGTCAATCTGTCTGAGTTCTTTATTTGTCCATTTTAAGAATGGCCAAGAGTATCTTACAATGGGGACAGACCAGGTATTAATTCCTTTGATCTGATTTCTGCTGTAGAGATTAGTTTCTAGGAGTTTTCTTGTTCTTTTGAGGTATTCTTTTTTAACGTTTGCTTTCATTTCTGCTTGTTTGATATTGTCTGCTTCTAAAATTCCTAAGTATTTGTAACTTTCATTTTCATCAAGTGATTTTATAGTGTCCTGATTTGACAGTTGTATTCTGTCCATTAATTTTCTTTCAACCTGTTTAGCATAGCACATTTTTCAATTCCGAATTCCATCCCTATATCCTGGCTATATATTCTAATAGTTTCTACTAGGGTTTCCAATTCTTTTTCATTTTTTGCAAAAAGTTTATTGTCATCCATGTTCATGAAGTATTTTATATTTTCCTGTGAGTTAGTGAATTTTGTACATTTTTAAGTATATGATTGAGTGGCATCATTGCTATAATAGATAATAGTGGTGATAACGAGTCTCCTTGGAAAATAACTCTTTGGAATTTTACTTCTGTCAGGGATTGCCCTCCGGTTTTTAATTGGAATCTCCAGTTTTCCCTAGCTTTTTCAATGAAATTTATGATGTTGTTGGAAATTTTGTACATTTTAGACATTCTAAAATCCAGGTATGTGGGACCATGTCATAAGCCTTTCTGTAGTCGTTATTATTATTATTATTATTATTATTATTATTATTATTATTATTATTATTATTATTATTATTATTATTATTTCACTCCATTCGCGTTTTTCACACCTGCAGAAGCCGGTGGTTCACTGGAGGCTGAGTGACAGCAAGTCTTCTCAGCTCTCCAGGACTCTTCTGAGTATTCCAGCCGATCTTAATAATGCTGTAGTCTGGATGGTCTCGATTCTTCCTCCGATTTTTAATTCATCCAGACTCCTTTCTAACCCCTTTGGGATTGTTCCAAGGGCCCCAATCACAATCGGCACGACCTTAACCCCCATGTTCCACAGTATTTTTTGTGTTCTGTGGCAAGGTCTAATTATTTATCGATTTTTTCGTTTTCTTTCATTTTCACTCTGTGATCAGGCAAAGTCCACGAAATGACAAGTTTTCCTCTTCTTGTTAACCAAGATAAGATCTGGTCTCCTGACCGGGATTAGGTGATCCGTCTGTACCTCAAAGTCCCAGAGAAATTTGTGTGTCTCATTCTCCAGGATAGATTCAGGTTTGTGCATATACCATTTAGTTGAATGGTGAAATTTGAATTTCTTGCACAGTTCCCATATTATTTCTGTAGTCGTTATTATTATTCACTCCTTTTGAGTTTTCACACCAATGTTAGCTGATGGTATTTCACTGGAGTCTGAGTGACAGCAAGTCTCCTCGGGTCTCCAGGACTCTTCTGAGTATTCTGGCAGATTGCAGCAGTGCAGTGTTCTGAATGGTTTCAATCCTTCCTTTGATATCCAAACTTTCCAAACCCTTTTCTAATCCTTTTGGGACTGTTCCAAGTGCACCCAACCACAATTGGTATCACTTTCACTTTCATGCTCCATAACTTTTTCAGTTCTCTGGCAAGGTCCAGATATTTGTCCATTTTTTCATTTTCGTTTAGCTTCACCCTGTGGTCTGCTGGCACTGCAAAATCCACCAGTTGACAAGTTTCTTCTTTTTTGTTATCAGCACTAGGTCTGGTCTTCTTGCTGGGATAAGGTGATCCGTTTTTATTTCAAAGTCCCAGATAATTTTATGCGTTTCGTTCTCAAGAATAATATTATTATTATTATTATTATTATTATTATTATTATTATTATTATTATTATTATTATTATGTGCACATATGTGGTATTTGGCATTTCTCTCAAGCTTTAGTAAGCACCTACTTATTATAGCACGGTTCTCGATATCATTTCTGATTTTCTTAAGATTTTCGTTTGAAATGATCAAATACTTTCTGCGATTTCCAGTTTTTTTCCCAATAATAAGAACATCTATAATTTTTTATAACAAAGTGTAACATTCTATACGGGTGATTCTGTGATGCGACTAGATAATTATTTTTCAAGCCAACAGCCGGAAGAAAGACGAGTTAACAAAGTTCAAATTTTGACCAGTTGGTTAAATGCAATAAGACATGTTTACTCTGCATCTTGGTGTTAAAACTAGCAATTACTGAAAAGTTCCTGAAATCCTTAGAGTCCATCAGCCATGGACAGGATCGTGAACCCACAAAAAATAAATTATTTATTTTCGATACGTGCAGCTGTGGACACATACGAGACAAGGCGTTGCGCGTATAGGGAAAAAGAATCATTCAAATATATGAGGTGTATTGGTTCATGCTAAAACAAAGTAAATAATCCATGTAACAGAATAAACAAAATAAAAAATTAATAATTCATGTAACGTAAAATAAAACACAATAAAAAGTAATAATTCATGTCACAGAACACACAAAATAAAAAGTAATAATTCATGTAACATAAAAAACACAATAAAAAGTAATAATCCCTGTAACGGAACAAACAAAATAAAAAGTAATAATTCATGTAACATTAAAAAAAACACAATAAAAAGTAATAATCCCTGTAACAGAACAGACATAAAAAGTAATAATCCATGTAATAGAACAAACAAAATAAAAAAGTAATAATTCATGTAAGATAAGAAAAATAAAAAAGTAATAATCCATGTAACAGAACAGACAAAAAAGTAATAATACATATAACAGAAC
>CM042146.1:17390425-17400425 GCA_023376005.1 Doryteuthis pealeii
AGCACTGCAACGGAAAATGTTGAAGCGGCAACTGGATACTATAAATATATATAATATATATATATATATATATATATATATATATATATATATATATATTATATATATATATATAAATGTTGTTCTGGTTCCAACGGGAGAAAATTTAATATTTAAAAAAGAGAAAGGTCCGCAAAATGTATTATGTTCTCAGAAAAAAATGTTTTATTCTTTTTATCTTAAATACGCGACACGTGTTTCTGATCTGTTGTCTTTTTCAGGCATTGAGTTATCAATTTGGCAGAATATGTTCGATATTTGATAGGTTGTGTGTGTTTCTGCAACTTTTCTATATAATATATATATATATATATATATATATATATATATATATATATATATATATATATGTACTAACGCACACACACATATGTATATATATATATATATATATATATATATATATATATATATATATATATATATATAAACATGAATACACACACACACACACACATATATATATATATACATATATATAATATATATATATATATAAAAAAGACCACTCCGCACAGGCATGATGATGTAATTTTTTCAGCGGAGTTTAAAACGTTAATACAGAGTTGTTCTTCTCCTAGACGGGTTACCTTGCCAATGTCATAAATCACAATCTGTCCAGCTATTTAAGCATAGCGTAGATGGATGCATATCTTTTTCAAGTGTATTAGGTCTATGTGAAACGTCAACATCATCGACCAGGATTTGAATTTGGGTCGGCGAGTCAATTTCCTACGACTCTAACTATTACACAATGCACCTCCACCCCTCTCTCTCACACACACACACACACACACACACACACACACACACACATATATATATATATAATATATATATATATATATAGGTTAAAAGAAAGGAAATGAATCCGACAGTATGAGTATGAAAAGGTGGAATGAAAACATCCCACAATGCTGTTAAAGAGAAAACAATTTATAATATAATCTTAGCTGATATTGATCAATATTTTGATTTTACAAAAATCATCACCAGAGCTCATTTACTCCGTGGTGTTTGTGATCGGAGATAAATGTCAAATCAGTTCAAAAACAAAAAACCTTGATTTTGCAAAAAAGAACGAAAGTTGTTACATTATTCTCAATGTGGGCATATTTTTGTCGGTCACGACGATGTGTATAACTATTTTGTCGGTCAACACTTTATTGTAACGGATTTTGAGATGTTGGCAACAAGACGAATTAACTTATTCAAAAGGGGGCGCGAATGCCCACAATTGAGAATAATGTAACAACTTTCGTTCTTTTTTGCAAAATCAAGGTTTTTTGTTTTTGAACTGATTTGACATTTATCTCAGATCACAAACACCTCGGAGTAAATGAGCTCTGATGATGATTTTTGTAAATAAATTTTGAAATATTAATCAATATCAGCTATGATTATATTATAAATTGTTTTCTCTTTAACAGCATTGTGTGATGTTTTCATTCCACCTTTTCATATATATATATATATATATATATATATATATATATATATATATATATATATATATATATATATATAATCAAAATGACAAGCATGCAGCAAAAGAGGAAAACATTATTTTCTTATATGTATATAAGAATATATCTGAATTTGTTCTTGATAATATCGTAATTAAAATGTTATAATGCTGGTTGTAACCCTTCCTTAGTCGTCCGGTATAACCAAACATTTTTCCGAGACCGAGGTCTTTATTAAAATGTATAAGGAACAATTCGAGGAAAACAATTATTCAAAACAATTGATATTAATTGCTTTTTGCTAATAATATGAGGAATATAAGAACTGAAATCATTTATATCTTACATAATTTCACGTTTGTTTTACGAACTTTATGAATTTTAGATTCATATGTAAAAACATATAAAAGAAACAGCTGAAAACCCCAGAAATAAACTCAATCATGAGAGAATATATATATATATGAATATATATATATATATATATATATATATATATATATATATATATATATATATATATATATATACTCACATCCTCCTCCTGAAATAGACTATTATGCTTATACACTTTATCTTCTTTGTTATTTTTTTCCAAATATTGATATATATATATATGTGTGTGTATGTATGTGTGTGCTCACGTGTGTGTGTGTGTGTGTGTGTGTTTTTTTGTCAGTTTTGCTCTTCCGTATATTATAAGAATCACTCATTACCATTCAAGAATAAAAATTATAAATTCTTTTAAAAATATTAATATATCGTGGATCGGACACATTTTTAGTTCACCTGAATTCTAAAATTCATATATTTAAATATCCATGAAAAATTCGATTGTACACGTTATCGTAACGTCTACAACTAGGTTTTTCTTGATACTCTCCAACCAACTCAAACCAACTAATAAATAATTTTAACCTTTCGCTTTTTAACCATTAATACACCCCATAATCTACCTTTCATTAAATAGTAATTGAAAAAATAATCCCCATAAATTAATCCAAATTTTTAATCCAATAAACAAAAACGGTTCACAATAAAACATTTGAAAATATAAATAAGCGTTCGTCTATTAAGGATAAATCCCATTCCAACGGGCATGTATTATACCAACTAAGATTAATCGAAAACTCGATTAATTTAACTGATGTAACCCTGAAGAATCAATCGATGAAACTTGAGTAGGTTACTGCTTTCCATTGTTAATATATATATATATATATATATATATATATATATATATAATATATATATATATATGAATTATTAAATCTACAGCATTCAAACTCGCCAATAGTAATAGGAATGTGTATCAGGACAAAAATACAAACATTGCTGATATGCATTGATGCAATTCTAACTTTGCTTACATTAGTGATAAAAATTATTTTCGTTTAAAAACGGTCGAAGTTTAGTAATGCGTCCGAGATATTGAATTTATTCTTAACAAGAAAAAAAAAATTAACAGCCACAAAAAAGAAAAAATAACAAAAAATAAAACATTATTATCATGACTAAATGTCCAGTCAGCGTTTTTATTTTATTTCTTGATTTTTAAAACGAGAGAAAAAAAATGATTTTTCAATCCATTTTTTTATACAAAGCTCCAATTATTTTTATTGATTTTTGTTCCATATATTTATTTTTTATTCGTGGTTATTTTATTTAATATACGACTATATATGACGAAGAAAATGGCGAGGCATTACTGTCTATGAAAGTAGTGAAGCATTTCCAATTGCATTAGAGTAAACCTAATTTGAAAGTTTTTCAGCGGCATTCAGAATCATTTGTCCAATAGTATCTTCTGATATTTCTAAATTTACACCAACTTTCACTCTATCTATAGTATTTTTACGATCTAATTTGATAAAACAAACGAAATGAATGAGACGGATTTATAAGCAAATTGCTATATTCTGAGTTGATGACCGTATCAGCCTGCCAACGGATAATGCTTATAGGATGTGATATAAAATAGCAATTTAGGTTTTCTCCAGTTAATTTAATGGACAATACATTCACGAAAAACAAGGAGACGTGAATATAATGCATAGATAATAAGCGAACAATAATAATGATTCAGAAAGAAACTAACAATATGAATTGTAGATGAACACATAGATACATTAACACGGACTCACGCACGTAGACACACATGCACGCAAACACGCACATATTATTATTCTAGTTTTTTTATTTATTTATTATTATTTTAGTTTTTTAACTGATTTTTCAAAGAATCGGAGAGACAACCAGTCTTCCCAAATCTATTGGACTCTGATAAGCATTTTAGCCCATTTGATTCCTCTGTAATATTCAAAGTTAATTAATGAACATACAATTCCGACACGTTGTGAGACAAAACATTTAAACATAGAAAATAAACTTAGAATTTAAACATAGAAACATAGAAAATAAATTTAAACATTTAAACATAGAAAATAAATAAAGAAAGAAAGAAAATAGAAAATTAGAGAAGGGAGAGAAAGAGAAATAAATAAAGAAAGAAAGAAAGAAAGAAATAAAGAAAGAAATAAAATAGAAAATTAGAGAAGGGAGAGAAAGAGAAAGAAATAAAGAAATAAAGAAATAAAGAAATGAAATAGAAAATTAGAGAAGGGAGAGAAAGAGAAAGAATCAAAACAAAAAAGAAAGAAAGAGAAAAAAAGAAAATGAAAGCTAAGCATAAGAATCTTCCATAACCGACTTTTTATTTTGAATTGGATGGATACATTGTCGCCATGTCTGCCACAATACATTGTCGCAATTTTGACCGGATGATAAACAGACAATATTGGATACATATACAAGGTAGGATCTTAAGCATTCGTTCTCAAAAAAAATATTTTAAAAAAAAGAAAAAAAAGAGAAATTGCAGTTATTCGCCCATTTCATTCATCACATGAAGAAGGGGGAAGGGAGGAGAAAGGAGAATAAGAAGAAGAGGGAAAAAAGAAGAAAAAAAAAGAAAATATCACCACGCAAAAAAAAACTTAAACACGTCTATTTCTGATTTTCGTCTCTGATGATAAAGTTTCTTTGAAATCGATAAGACAAAAAAACAACATCTTTTTGTTTTATTTTTTATAAGCATTGTATTGCCTTCAAATGTTAATATATTATAACAAAACATTTAATATATATAACAGCACATGGAAACAATAAGATACATAATGTATAGGAGAATAGAACATGTAAATACATATACAATATTTAGGTATAAACAAGATACCCAAATGTACCTAACATATAAATGTTACTGACATGGAACTAAAGGATAGTCCATGCTGTATAAAGGACTTACAGTAATGTAAGGGGGGGAAGCCCCACCGAGAAGAGGGATAGATAGGCTCTAGCCCATAGCAGTTCTTGAGAAGATCCAGCTAAAAAGAGGAAAAGTACAAAACCAGACGGTTAAATCGCAGAGGTCCCCTAGTGGGAACAAACAGCAACGCAGCGAGAAGATAACTCTTCCGGCAAAGGGAAGATAATCCCCTACACCTCCACTGAACACCATTTACTCTATCCTCTTATCAAATCCGCTCTAGACCATTCCAGGGGCAACAATTACACTTAGTATCTCAAAGCTTCTTTATCTCTCTGGCAACATCAAAGTATAAGGGCCGGTTTAGCTAAGTTACGGGTTCAATACCGACCGACTCAACGTATGAGTAGCACAGAGAGGTGTGCGGTAAAATGAGGGGCTGATGGTAGGTGTGGTGCCCCACTTTAGACGCTAAATACTCTCCTTGGCTGATACGGTTTTTAAACCACCTGACAAATTTACTTTCTTTATTTTCACTCTGTTTTCAAATGGAACCGCAAAACTCAGTCGAGGACAAATTATTTTCTTCTTGCTAATTAATATTAGGTATGTTTTTTTCTATCCGGGACTGGAGGATCCGTTTGTTTCTCAAAGTCACAGATAAATCTTTGTGTCTCATTTTGTTGGCCAGGTCAATTTTTTAGTATCTAGCACAATTCCCAATGAATCCTGAAGAGAAGTAATACTCGCCAGATTGCGTATTGGGCACACCCACATTACCCATTCGTACCTGTTAAAAGGGGAGGATGCCCCAGTGTGCCCAACATGCAAAGTACAACTTTCAACCAAGCATATCCTTCTAAATTGTAACAGACTTAAACATATCCGCGCCAATTTCTATCAAGCAAGAAACCTGAAATACATCTTTAAGAATACAAACCCTGAAAACATTTTAAATTTTATTTTAAAAAAAGCAACCTTTTCAACAAAATATAACAGAACATAACCAATTATCTCCATAGAACAACTACTTTAAAGACTGAAATCTAAAATAACCTTTTTGGCATTAAATGACCCACAGAGGTTGATATACCGTTGTCCCTTTTTTTTCTTGGTACTAAAACTATAACCGTAAGGCGGCGGCGGCGGCGGCGGTGTCTACTATGTAGCAGGTCTCGTCCACGTCCCTCCAAATTCACCGTGCCAAAATGGTGTTGATAGAAATTATAACACGAGAAACATGTCGTCACAACTGCCAGCCTTTATTATCGTGCGCGTATAGTGGGCTCGTACCAGAGAGGAGGAAAGGCAGAGAGAAAGAGAGAGAGAGAACACAACTAGATTACTGTGGTCCCAGGAGGGACCCATGGTCAGGTCCGTACCCTACGACCGCGGCAGGCAAAAAGAGGCTGATCCCTTTCCTCGCCGCTTTACGCCACCACGTGACATCCGGTTCCGGTCAACACCCGACTTCCGCTTGCCACTCAATTCTCCGTTCGGGGTCACGCTACGGTCAAACCATCGTTCATCCTGTTTTAAACCTTCATCATTTCTTCCTCCTCCTTCCATTAGTAGTCCTAGCTCACAAAAGTCAGGAATATACCCATCTTGCAACAGTTGATATGCCGTTAAACAAAACTCAAACTTAAATCCAGCTCAATAGTGCTTAGTTTTGTATTTCTTTTGAGCTAATTTGCTGCATTAACTTATAATGTGATTAAATCATTTCATCTACGTCACTCTATAACCTACATTTGCTATTCCTATGTGTATTACCAACATATGACACAATTCGTTCTTATGACATTATTGTATTTCTGTTGAAAGAGTTTCTAGTTTTAAATCGATAATAAAAAAAAGAGTGAAGTTCTACTATGGATTCTTACTTGTGGATACATCAGTGTTGGGCCACCAGCAGAGATTTACATTCGAAATCTTTGTGCGCTTACCGGAAGCTTTGTAGAAAACCTGCAAAGCGATGACCAAACGGAACGGATGGCGAGAGTGATTCAAAGGAGTCCTTGGTGTCGGCACGCCATGGTCATGACGTTTGTTACAAATATCATATCATATCATATATATATATATATTATATATAATATATATATATATATATGTGTGTGTGTGTGTGTGTGTGTGTGTGTGTGTGTGTGTGTGTGTGAAAGGGAAAATGGATATGAATTCGTCAATATGTGTAGAAAGTTTGTAGAAAAAACAATAAGATTTTAAAAGTTTTGCTGACAGAAATCTGTTTCGACCATATAAAGAGGTCTTTATCAAAGCAACATTGTAAACGGAAAGACGAAATAAATCTATTGTACTGTTGGACCTATTATATTTTTTTAAACTTTCTTTTGTACCCGGAACATTTTCCTGAACTTTTTGATACTTATATACACTTTTACTGCAAACTGTTTTGAGCTTTTTTAATGATAAAAATGCTTATAATTTTTTTAAATAAATTTTTTTTTATTTCTAACATTATATACGCATTTTAAAAAATTATTTGAAAATTCCGGTACTGATCGAGAGCGTTCAGTGTCTGGTAATTAATGATATATTTATTTCGTCTTTCCGTTTACAATGTTGCTTTGATAACGACCTCTTCATATGGTCGAAACAGATTTCTGTCAGCAAAACTTTTAACATATTATTGTTTTTTCTACAAACTTTCTACACACACACACACACACACACACACACACACAATATATATATATATATATATATAATATATATAGAGAGAGAGAGAGAGAGAGAGAGAGTTACACTTCTATGGGTGTACCTGTCTTAGAAAGATAATAGGAAAGGTCAGAGCAATATACTAACAGATGGAGAACAAGACAATTTTGTACGAGATTATAACAAGAAGCACAATCTGGAAACACATGAACAGGGAGATGAAAACAAATGAGTAAACACAATAGTATTATAATGGATATTCGGTGTCTATCTGTAATATATATATATATATATATATATATATATATATATATATATATATATATATATATATAATGGTGATATTATGATTTCACACTCATAACTTAAAGTTTCTTGGTAGTCCAATCATCAGATGAGAAGTGGTTGAGATGTCAAAAACCAGTCGTGAAATGCAAAAAATCAAATTTTTTAGCGTTTATATGCAGCGTTTTTCACGCGATGGGAAATGTAAAGCTAAAAATTGTTTTTTTAAACTGTGGCTTGTTTAACGTTTATGTGACGTGGATTGTATTCACGTGATGTCATGTCATGATGTTAAATTTGTATTTAAAAAAACCTATAATCAAACAAACTTGCATTGGTGTTAATGCATGCGGTGTTCAGATGAATTTTTTTTTTTTAATAAATAAAAGAGCGAAAATTCAGGGATCAATTAGGGTCAGGTGGTAATATATATATATATATATATATATATATATATATATATATATATATATATATATATATTCCTGTTATACATCAATTTTATTATTTATGTATATATATATATACATACATATATATATATATTTATATGTTTTATTATATATATATATATATATATATATATATATATATATATATATAAGTAATCCACCGACACGTGTTTCGAGGTATCACCTCTCATCAGTGTGGTTATACATAACAGCTACGTCTAGCCGGGTTTGAGACCCGAATGAACTTTCCTTCGCCAATCCTCTTACCCGTACGGCCACAGGCTGCTGTCAAATATAGGAGAATATTTAATTGCTACATTTATATATATATATATATATATATATATATATATATATATATAGAGAGAGAGAGAGACCACACACTTACACACACAGACATATATATATATATATATATATATATATATATATATATATATATATATATATTATAAGATCGATGATAGAATATGGTGAAATGCTGTCAACTCCAGAACCTATCAACATATTACACAACGGTGAAAGTGCTATAATAAAATATAAGCTCATAAGCAACTAATTTCGAACAGTGGAGATTATTTTTTATTTAAAATGACTTCTAAAATATATTAAAAGAATGATATGTAAAATAATAATAGAATTTGTTTTGCTTTCTTAGGTTTTAATGATATTTAATGCCTAAAACATCCTCGTAGAAGAACGGTGCTCGTAATGCTTATTTGCTGGAGGATTAAGGGGCTCATACCGTATTAGTCTGAACATGATAATCTAACTGGAATTCAATCATGTGAGTAAAAGATAGTTTTTAAAATTGATTACAAATTTTGCAAATAATTTTTCCATTTTAAGTAATACAATTTTTAATTAATTTCATAGTTTATATAGTTAATTTATTTCGATAATATATATTTCATTCATTACTATAGAAAGGATTCAGACGTTGAATTTTAAATAAAATCTTTTATTTATTTTATTAATATTAATTATTCTTTATTCTAAGTATTGACAATTTTGGTAATTGTGACGTAAGCAGTGACGTTTAAAGACCGAATCTCCATTATTAATAGATTCTAATTCTAGGAAATAATAAAGTACCTTTCAAGCATTTCTTTAAACATATGTTCTTTTCATTTTTTTTTCTTTTTCCTAAATTTGTTTTTCCTCATATCATATTTCTTTTTATCAACAGTTTTTTTATCCTCCAGTTTTCAGTGTTGAAAAAGTATTGAAGACGTGCACTCTTCCAAATACAAATTACAAAAAAAAAAAAAAAACACAAAAAAAAACAAGAAAAAACCGTTATTCGTAAAACTAATATCTTCAAAATGTTTAGTAACATTCATGAAATTTTTTTTGCTAATACAGGATAGCATGTCTCTCGAGATTAAAATTGATGTCAGCTGGAAGAACAATTGAAATCGAGTCACATCGATCATTTTCGACTTCTATTCTTATTTCGTTTACATTGTGCATGCCAATGAAAAATACTATATTTTTAATCATACAAAACGGCGTAAACTCAAATACCAAACGTCCCTATTATTACTTTTGTTACTTAAAGTTTAATAAAGAATGAAATCTCAGTCGATAAGGGAAAATATAATATTTTTTAAAAATGTAATCCAAAAAAGAATTTACGTCCGTTAATTTATATTTGGTAAGGGCAAAAATTCTACTTTTTATCTCAAACCTGAATTTTAATTGAAGAAAAACAGAAAAGAATTATGAAATTTAATGCAACATTTACTGTTTTATTAAGAGGGAGGGTGAAAAATATATAAAAATATATATTTTATAATCTTTAAAAC
>CM042146.1:17405425-17447925 GCA_023376005.1 Doryteuthis pealeii
CAAAAGTTTTAGGTTGATAAAATAAACCACTAAGAAATACACAGAAATTAAATTTCGTAAGTTTTTCGATTAAATACACAACTTTACTGATATAATTAAAGATTTAGATCAGACAATCACATAAATTTAACGAGAAATAATTCGCTTTGAAGGAGGTCGTCAATTCGGAAATACAAATAGTTTAATTGTTTTAATAGTTTTGTGCTCTAATCAACAGAATTACGATTTATACAGTGTATGGCAGGCACCTGCTTCTTTGGTATTTATTTTTAAACTGTCGTGATGAATGACGTCATTTGGTATAAAATAACCCAGGGATGTAAATATGCCATTAAAACAAAAAAATCAAACTATTAATTACCCATTAATCAAATTAAGTTTGCTTAGCCACAAGGATTCGTTCTTTAAAAATCATAGGTTGCCACTCTCACACAACAGATTGTTTCATTAGGAGAATGTTACCCCTCTGCAGAGGTGCAGTCGGTTATTCTACAATCCCAGCAGGCAGGGTGGATTAGTTAATGGGTTTATGAACTTTATAGAGTATTACAAGTAGGTTTCGGGTTTAACAAGAAACACCTGAAGAAGGTCTGAATGTTGTGTATATAAACAAGAGAGATGAGGACAACAGTTCAACATGTCTAAATCATACCGCCCTGTCGACTGGGGCGTTAGAATGCACCGACTGCACCTCTGCAGAGGGGTAAGACTCCCCCAATGGGGCCACCTGTTGACCGTAGGTGGCGACTCGTGATGCTTAAGGATAGAACCCAGGTGGTTGAGCAGTCCATGACTTGCAATACTCTACTTTGGCCCTATCTTGGGCTAGACGGGCGGTTGGAGAGGCCCCCTCCGATCAATCGGCTAGTCACGTCAAGCCCTAGCACCTATATGATTTTCCCAACCCTATTGCCCTTATGGCGACCCCCAATCCTTCTTATCATATGGGTGCTAGAAGGCGGTGGCTGCAGGTCTACATGTCCTGGGAATGACGTTAAACTCTATCTGATGGTGAGGTTCCAGTTTTTGAGGTTTGGGGAATGTGGAGCACCCTTTTATCAACATTGCTTCTTGGTCCACTCTGACTCGGAATGGTAGTACCTGTTAGGGTCCCATATATGGGTTAAATAGAAAAACATGAGTTGATAAACAAAACTGTATTATCCATTAAGAATTGATTTATTTCAAAACTTTATCAGCATTAAATAACCCACTGAGGTTGAAATGCCGTAAAACAAAACAAACCAAACAAACCAAATCTAAATCATACAAATTATCAAAAATCATTTAAAAATATCAGATAAATAATTTACTTTCGTAACATCTGATAGGACATACAAGGATTTCATTTTAGAATTGGCTTGCAAAGATGAACGATGAGAGTTGAAAGATTTCCTTGGGCATTTTCTTAATTACGATTCATGCTGGGTAATTACGCGTGGAAAATAACAATTAGAGATTTAAATAAAAAAAATAATTAAAAAAACACACAATGAAGTGCGAAAATAAAAAGATACTAGATTATACACTGTGAGACAGAAATACTTTCTAAATTTTATATAGTCATGTATAATTAACGTGATTTTGTAATATCGAGGGAAAAATAACACGGGAAGGGTTATTGACCGTTTAAAGCAATGAATAATTCACAGACTTCTACGTAATTATACTTTGTACGTTTTGGCATTAAATAACCCACATGGTTATTGTGCCATTAAACAAACCAAGCCGAACCAACCAAAAACAAAAAAAATTAATGAAAATCATGTGTACCAATTTGAAGATATTAAGAGCTTTTAAAATAGAAACAAAATTAAGTAAAGTCGACGGGGCGGCTTAAAGTAGGTATCAGCCAGTCACCGAGGGAGTCTATCCCCTTTTCAATAGCGCTAGACCAAGAAGATTGTTTTTTAACATCTGAGGTGGAGCACCACACCTACCACCATCTCCTTACTTTACCACACAGATCCCTGTGCTACTCATACGTTGAGTTAGCGAGGACCGGTATCGAACTAGGAATATTGTGGTTTCTAGCCGAACGCTCTACCGACTGAGCTAACCCGGCCCCTACTAAGCATTAATTGTCCCAAAATGGTTGGATATGCTGTAAAACAATTAAAATAAACCTAGCCAAACCTTTTGTACGTGCGCCTGTCGGCAGACTAGTTTAATGAAATTAGGTCCTCTAAGACTCCCCACTCTTGTGCCATACGAAGATCGAAAATACCGAAAACACGCGCAGTCGTCTAAGGAACCATTTCCTCGTAGGGTAACGTGTCTGAAAAAGTTGGACCATGTAAATTGGTTAAGGAATTAGAATAAAAGCAGTCAAAATAAGAAAATATGTTTTGCATATGAATTTAAGTAATTTCACTTCATCATCATTGAAATAATCTTTGCCTCTAAAACCATCTTTCATGGGGCCGAAGAGATAATAGTCTGAAGGCGCTAAATTTGGTAAGTATGAAGGATACGGTAAAGTTGTCCACCCGAATGAGGCGATTTTCTCCCTCGTCCTGATGTTTGTGTGTGGCCGAGTATTGTCATGCAGAAGGAGAATATTGTCGGTGAGCAAAAAGGTCTTACTCATCGGATTCTTGCTCTGAGCCTCGTTATGGCCTCAATGGAGGCCTTAGTTTTATGATAAAAAACATCTGTGGGGATTATCTTCCCTTTGCCTGGAAGAGTTATCTCCTCACTGGGTTTATGTGCCAGCCACCAGGAACTTTGGTATATAAGCACCTAATTTAAACTTCTCTTGCTCTTTTCTAACTCTCCTCGTAGGTACCCATATGGGTTAGACAATTGTCATTCCCTTCTCGTTGGGGCTTTGGCCCTCAATGCCGGCTACTTGTCACTGTAAGTGATTTATACAGCATGGACTATTCTTAGTCTCATGTCTGTACCTTTATATTATGTGTACTTTTATATTATCTTGTCTTTGACTTTTATGTATGTATGTTTATGTACACTATACTATTATACACTATCTTCTATTGTTTATGTATCTTGTTTATTCATGTGCTGTATTATATAAATGTTTTTGTGTTGGAGTTGTATGTTCAATATTAACTTTGAATCTTACACATCAAACGAAATGGCAGAGTTCTTCCGGTGTGAAGGTTTATGGGAGTGCGCTATTTTTTCTTTAATTTTAACCCTCAAATACTTATGAACCCGTCCTTGCTTGCCTTGCAGTGGTTTGGTCTGCTAACTCGGATTGTTCGTGCGATAGAAGGCTAGTGGATATAACTGTCATTTTGTGGGGTACTGCAACAAGCATGTGTTCAAGAACGCAAGTAGTATCCTTGTACATTTCCCATTTTCTACAAGTGTTTCATTAGAGTCCAGGAGATTTGGTTGTACTGTAGAATATAGGCCTCTATGTGAACTCCGGTAAAACAGAGTTCACGAGTTTCAAAAATAAAGGAAGCATCTCCACACTCAATGGCAAGCCTCTTAAGCCAGTAGAACAATTCACGTACCTAGGTGGTAATATCTCCTCCACAGAGAGCGATGTTAATACACGGATAGCAAAGGCATGGTCGGCCACAAATAGATTAGCAGTCATATGGAGGTCCGATCTCCCTGACAAGCTGACAGTTCTTCCAGTCTGTGGTTGTGTCGGTGCTGCTAAATGGCTGCACCACCTGGAACCTAACAAAGCGTCTTGAGAATAAGCTAGATGGGAGCTGCACAAGAATGCTGCGTGCAGTCTTGGATAAGTCATGGAAACAGCAACCCACAAGGAAACAGCTGTACGGTCACCTGCCCCCCATCTCACAAACTATCCGAGTGAGACGAACAAGGCTTGCAGGAAACTTCTGGAGAAGCAAGGATGAACTCATAAGCGACGTTCTCCTGTGGAAGCCAAGACATGGACATGCAAGTGTGGGGCGCCCAGCAAGGCCCTACGTTGCCCAGTTATGTGAAGATGCTCGTGAATTTGACAGGGGCGTGACCCCCGAATGGAGAATTGAAAGCCAACCGGAAGTTTCGGGTGTTGACCAGAACCGGAGGTCACGTGGTCACAAGGAACGACGAAGAAAAATACAGGCCTCTTTTTGCTTTCCGAGGCCTAGAGTACGGACTGGCCTCTGGTGCCTAGAGTGGGATTACAGTAATTTAACAGTGTTCCCTTTCTCTCTTTCTCTTTGCCTTTCCTCCTCTCCGAAACAACCCACGAGACGATCCCGAAAATAAAAGCTAAGCAGCTTTGTGACGATATATTTCTCGCGTTGTACCTTTTTATCGACAAGACGACCGCCGCGTACCAAAAACCTTTTTAGTTCGTGAATTTGGAGGCACGTTGACAAGACCCGCTATACAAAATATATCGCTATTAGAACGTTACAGTGGTTCCATGACGGATGCTCTACCAATGAGCTAAAATACATATAAAGTTCTAATTAAATAAATTCTTTTTTAGTGCAATTTTCAACTGAATGATGACTATTTACTGTATCTTTTTCTCTGACTGACAATCTTTAATCATTTACATTTTTATATATAACGGAGAAAACCGTAAAGTTCAAATTAGATTCCATTTAAATTAAAGCATCAATATCATTATTGACTGCTGTGTCAACAAGAACCCCACGAGGTAAATGTGTCTCTGGAAATCTAATTAAACATAATGCAATAACTAAATGTCGAATATATCATTCAAGCATTTAAAATAATCACCTACGAGGGCCTGTCAAAAAGTAATACCATTTTGTTTAGGACAGGTATAATTACCAACACAGGACTATATATCATACAACAAAATGAAGCTGGTACTCTGTAGATCACATTCCTACTTCTCCACATAGTCACCGTTTCTATCGAAATTCTCTTGATTTTTCTTTGAGCCACTTCTTCGCTACAGATTACCCATGAAAAAGTGTTTGATAATAATAATAATAATAATAATAATAATAATAATAATAATAATAATAATAATAGATGAGACTGTAAACCATATAATCTGCGAATGTAGCAAACTAGCACAACGAGAATACAAAACTAGACACGACTGGGTTGGAAGGTGATCCACTGGGAATTATGCAAAAAATTTAATTTTGACCATACAACAAAATGGTATATGCATAACCCAAATCTGTTCTTGAGAACGAAACGCATAACATTCTCTAGGACTTTGAAATAAAAACGGATCACCTTATCACAGCAAGAAGACCAGACCTGGTGTTGATAAACAAAAAAGAAAGAACTGGTGGATTTTGCAGTGCCAGCAGATCACGGGGTGAAGCTAATGCTGATGTGAAAACTCAAAAGGAGTAAATAATGATAATAATAATAATTGATTCGTAATTATTCCTCATATGTTTACATGCCTGTTAATGTATGCACAATGAACGCCAAATATATATATATATATATATATATATATATATATATATATATATATATATATATATATATATACCCAAATATTGTTCCTATGATAGCTATGTCGATATGTATCCGTAGAATATATGCAAAATAAATAAGTTGTCACTTTTATAGTAGTAAGAAATGGATTCGGTCATTTGAGTTCAAATACTGGACGAGGCTGTGCGCGTTTCACTTCACGCCGATTCACCAGGGAATGCATGGATTCATCTATTCTCCACCATACAAGATACTGGTAAACACTTGGGTAGACTGGGCCTTTTAGCATGTATAATGCAATCCGTCTACGTAAAAGAAGACACGGAATATAAACCTGTTAAACTTAGATGGAACTTGTATCGCATCTTGCATATGGTGGAAGGGTTAGGTAAATGCATATTCTTACATACATTCTTTTCGGGTCACACTTATTTTAATATCTATTGTCGTAAGAAATGTAATCGGTGACCCGTGGATACATCCTGGCCAAACAATTCACTGTACTCTACTTAAAACTGACCTTGTGGAGAGGCTGTGTAAATGTTGCACCGGCCGTTCCTACAGTGGAGAACATGCACCGGTTCTCACTATAAATAGTGAGACACCGAGAGTAAAGGGAGCACTGTTCCCGTTAACGACAAGCTAGTCGTACATGTACCATTAATTGTAAATACACTTGTCTTATTGTACCCCATCTCGACTTGACTTCTTTTTACTGTTGGGACTAACATCACAACAGTAAATACAAACATAGTTGTACGATTTCAGTTTTATTAGGGTTCATGCCTGTTTTTTTCTTTATTGCACTTATCGTTACTTATAGTTAAACCAGAAGAGTATCCGACTAGGAACCACGAGGTTACTGGTTCGATATCGGTCCTTGCCAACCCAGGGATTTGTGATGGTAGATGTGGTGTTCCACCTCAGACGCAAATATAATATCCTTGGTCTAGTGCTAGTGAAAAGAGGATATACTTCCTAGCAGTATGGCTGATACCGTCTTCAGGCCACTCTAATTTTTTTAACTTTTACTTAGTTATGACCTGTTTAAGGGTCAATAAACAATAACTCAACACGGGGATAAAATGTAGAGAACAGATGTATTCAGCAATATATCAATGTACAATTGAGGAAGGTTTCCTTGTTACAGCATACACATGTATCTTACTAATCAGCTTATAACATTTCAAGAAATGCGTAGTATCATTTCCTTTGTTTAGTATCATAATGATTTTAAATGCTTGGTAAAAAGTTCATTTTTATTGTTATGACTTGTTTAAGGGTCAATAAATAATAAGTCAACACGGGGATAAAATGTAGGGAACAGATGTATTCAGCAATATGTCAATGTACAATTGAGGAAGGTTTCCTTTTTACAGCGTACACGAAGATCATGTATCTGCTACTTCTCCCTTGAGTAGCTTTCCTCTGTTAATATATATCTTTGGGTAAGTCTATGTTCGTATCATAGGTGAGTCACCTATAACACTTACTTATATGTATTTATCGAACTCCCCCACACAGTTTGGATGTGACATGAGGTCAATAGTGAAAGCAGAGTTTACGAGTTTTAAATTCAGAGTATGCTTTCTACTTGAACAGTTTCATTATCAGAGTTAAAAGCCTAATCTGCCCTACTATTTACGCATAATTGATGGGAGCATAGTTGGATGCATAACTTCCCTAAGGAAATTGGGAGGAGGAGGATGATGTGAATAAAAACATCAATGGGGTATTTAACAAAGAAGCTTCAAACGATCAAACATATTTATTGTGAATTCCAGCTTATGATGTGTCAAAGCTTTCAGTTCTTCACATAAGATATTTTTAAAAAAGTAATAGTCGTCGGGCCGGCCTAATGTCGGTATCAGCCAATCAGCGAGGGAGTCTATCTCCTTTTCCCTAGCGCTAGACAAACGAGATTGTTTTTGCATATGAGGTGGAGCGCCACACCTACCATCAGCTCCTTACTTTACCGCACAGATCCCTGTGCTACTCATACGCTGAGTTGGCGAAGGCGGGTATCGAACTAGGAACCATGTGGTTTACTAGCCGAACGCACTACCGACTGAGCTAACCTGGCCCTAAGATATACAATATGGTAATTTCCCATATAATATTAAGAGTCAGATTTATTTGCTTTCTTTGAAGATAAAATAAAAAGATATCCAGCTTTGCAATAATTAGAAACCTTTTCTTTCTCTTGACGAAATCCAGCAGTTAGGTTTTCCTCTGTTCCTTGATGGATTTGAACCCGCGTAGACATATCTAAAATCGAGACTTATATCGTCTTTGACGTTCGCTTGTACATGCTCTATCTTTATTAATTCTGTGTTGGTCTTCCATATTGGCAAAGAGAAAATAAATGACTTACGTTTGTAGCAATGGCAGGTCTTATATCATTCCGGAAAATGGTCACGCCTATTGGAATTTAAAATGTAAATAACATTCAGTGATAAATCGTTGTCGAATTATATTTCTCTTCGATGAATTTATAACAACACAAATACTCAACAAAATAATTATTATAGTCTTGCAATGATATCAATACAAAATAATACGCGAAAATAAAGATCTAATCGTTAGGTTTTCATGTCTATTGTCAATTTATATTCTTTGTTCTACTACCCCCACATCTCCTACCAAATTCACCTTACTCCCCTATACACAACCGCCATATCGGCTGGGGCGTTAGAATGCTCCGACTGCACCTCTGCAGAGGGGTAAGACCCCCCCCCCCAATGGGGCCGCTTGTTGGCCGTGGGTGGCGACCCTTAACTTTAAGGATGGAACCCAGGTGGATGAGCAGTTCCTGGCTCGCAATACTCCACTTTGGGCCTGTCTTGGGCTAGACGGGCGGTCGGAGAGGCCCCCTCCGATCAATCGGCTGGTCACGTCAAGCTCTAGCACCTATATGATTTCCCCAACCCTATTGTCATTATGGCAACCCCAGCCCCTTTTTATCACATGGGTGCTAGAAGGCGGTGACTGAGGGTGTACATGTCCTGTGAATGACGTTAAACTCTATCTGATGGTGAGGTTCCAGTTTTGGAAGTTTGGGGAATGTGGAGCACCCCTTCATTACCATTGCTCCCTGGTCCACTCTGACCCGGAGTGGTAGTACCTTTTAGATGTGTTTATTAAAAAAATGTATTATCCATTAAGAATTGGTTTATTTCCAAACTTTATCGGCATTAAATGACCCACTGAGGTTGATATGCCGTAAAACAAAACCAAACCAAAACCTTCACACAATCTTCACCCACTCCTATATATTCTCTTTGCTAATACCATTGGGAAAGGTATGAATCTTACTCTCCCTCCACCTATAGGTAAATAGTAGGGTAGACTGGGCTCTTTAACCTTGGTTAGGCAACCGGTCTAGGAGAAGGAAAACTCTGAATTCAAATCTGTTGAACTCCGCTTAAGAAATTGACCTTGTGTCGCATTCTGCTCGTGCGGAGGGATTGGTAAATATATATATATATATCTTCTCTTTGCCTATCTTATATTTATTCTTACACTCAACACTTCGTATGATGTAAAGATTAACAATATAAATGAGCAGACTTTTGTCAGTAAGTTCAATGCTCACTGAGAGCCCCATTAGTGTAAGCTTTGTAATATACAACTTCCTCCTACCCATCGTATAATTCCTCCAACTACAACTTATTCCACTTCCAAACATACTTGAGACTGACCTCCCTCTCTCACTCTCTCCACTTCTTTATATCTCTTTCTCTCTCTGTCTCTCTCTTTACTTTTATATACATTTATCAAACCCTTTGCGTGAGCAGGATGTGTGAAATGGTTAATTTCTTAAGATGTTCCTTCTCATAGACAAAGAATTAACCATTTCACGCATCCTGCTCACGATGCGAAGAATATATATATATATATATATATATATATTATATATATGTGTGTGTGTGTGTGTGTGTGTGTGTGTGTGAAATGGATGACTATATATATATGGAGAGAGAGAGAGAGAGAGAGAGAGAGAGAGAGAGAGAGAGGGAGAGAGAGCGAGAGCGAGAGAGAGAGAGAAACAATATATAGTCTATCTATGATGCTATATCATGTACGAGAAATAACCACTTTTATTAATAGACTTTCCCGAATAGCAGCAGCATGCACTTGCAATAAAATGGGACAATCAAAAACGAGCCCAGAAAGGTAGTTGAGCCTTTAGGATCGTTTCCAAACTGGATTTAATACCAGATTGACTATTACTGGTTTCTCTGCATCAAATAGATTCTTATTATACCAAGGAGTACAATATTTCTGAATTACCGATACTAAATCCATTTGAACTATCAGAATTATCAATTGAAAACCTACGTTCCTGTAACACTATTAAAGTGTTATGGATTGATTGGCGATCTGTTAATTATTTACTAATTAATTAAAACTACCCTAATTATTAATTATGGTGGTTTGTTAAAATTAAAATTAAAAATAAGAAAAACAATAATAATAATAATAATAATAATAATAATAATAATAATAATAATAATTGTTTATATTAAAAATATAAATTTATCTAAGCAAAGAATCCTCAAGTAGGCATAAATTCCTTAAATTATGGAATTGGATATATATCATCGGAATTTTAAATTTCACAAAATAAAATGATAAATTAACAAATAAGATTCCAGTTTTTGAAAAGTTTGTCAACAATTTCAAAAACTTAGATAAATAAAACAATGGTTGCCCTTGACTCGTTGGAGTTTGAAAAACCCAAATGGAAAGATACAAGCTAGTCTGGCACAAGGCCATTTAGACACGTATGCAATGTTATCGAGTGGCTGGCCAATCAGAGACATATGTTAGGGATGGGGAGGTCTGGATCCCATAAATAACGGAACGTCCGCCAGAGTCTGACACGCCGCGACCGCTACACGTCGCTACACGTCTGATCCCTTGTCGCCGTCCATACTGCTCTCTGGCGTCCTTCCCCTCGGTAACAAACCAAGTTAATAAGTGATCCATTAACTGTAGATCGCCAGTCAACTAACAAAGAAAATCACCCCGCTCTTCTGACATTATACAAGAATATAAATCATTGTATATAAAAAAACAATAAATGTATATATCTTGTGTATAATTATCAGAAGGCGTTCCTGTTTGTTTTATTTGACCCCGTTGACAGCTTTTGGGTATCGTTTTTCAGCCGAGTTGGAACAGGGACAAAAACAGCTTTCCAACAGGCCCTATCCAACACAACGAATGTAGTACTTAGTCGGAGCCTCGTTCCCATACATACATTGAGACCATGCCCCAGCCAAATTATCATATTCCTAAAATGACGTACAGAATCTTAACAATGTCCTCTCTGATTTGACTCCCTTCTATCCCATAATTTTGCCTGATGCTAAATTCACAGTTGAAGGTTTTTTTTTATTTATTTTATTGTTTTTTTATTTATTTATCGAGCTATCTAATGTCAAATATGTTCATTTAGATAAAAAAAAGGATAGATAGATTACAGTACCTGCTGTTGCTTATGTTAGCACCCAATTAAGAATTGAATAGGCTCATCACTGTTTAACAACATTCACCATTGAAAATCAGGTTAAAAACCGTAAAGAATACAATGAAGCAGCTAATGAGGATTTTGAAAGTGTCCTTTGATGACTCCTTTAAAAAAGAGAACGTACGTTGAGATTCAAAACGTTAGCCCCACCAACTAAAAAAAAAAGACATTGAAAATGCTTCAGCCGACACTACCATAGGTAGGCCATATTTTCGTAAAAATCAAAAGGCTGTATTCTTTCCGAACTCGTACTTTTACTCAATAGACGACCACTTCAGCGTTAACTTATTTTTGTCGGCGGTCGCCCAAGCCACAAATTATGAATACAGTAATTTAATTAACCATTTGCAAATCATATATAAGAAGCTCTAGGGTAAGAAATTATGTTAAATTTAATTAATATATACTTCACACTTTCACAAGTTGTCGATGGCGTATTGCAGCCCTTGACAAATGCAAAGTGGTCTACGAAGTTTAAGAACGCTACTGGCTTATTATTTTGTATGATTCATGGCGTTAAGTAAATATTTTAATGCAGTCAGCCCTTCGCTTTAAAAATATGGCAATTCTACTTAATAATTATCGGCATTTCCTATTAAAATTTTTTTTTAACAGATTTTGATATGCATTAATGGCAAGTGCTCAATAATAAAACTAATCAAGTGTATGTGTGTTTTTGAGTGTAAGGATGGGCAAGGTAGTCTCACAGATCCATTGCTTCTAAATTATCTATTTGAACACCTACATTAATGATTGAAAATAAAAATGTATTTTTATTTTTTTATCTTTTGTAAGATTTCAGCGGCCGGGTTAGCCCAGTCGGTGGAGCGTTCGGCTAGAAACCACAAGGTTCCTAGTTCGATACTGGTCCTCGCCAACTCAGCGTATGAGTAGCACATGGATCTGTGCGGTAAAGTAAGGAGCTCAGACGCCAAAACAATCTCCTTGGTCTAGTGCTATTGAAAAGGGGATAGACTCCCTCGCTGACTGGCTGATACCGACTTTAGGCCGCCCCGACGACTTTTTTTACATATATACAGATGTGTGTATTTATCAGTTAAAAATTCACCACTCAAGTTGTAGGTTGAATGATTATGAAATATTTAGCAAGTTAGACAAGCCGATCGTTGTTAGAGAGTTTGATCCTCACCGGGTGCCCCATACTTGCCTTCCATCATAACTAAACTAAGCTTAGTAAATAACTAGGCACACCTTACATTGTGTAATAGTTAGCAAGTTAGATTAGCTGACCGTTGTTAGTGAGTTCGATCCTCACTAGGTGCCCCATATTTCTTGCCTTATGCTACAACTATGCTAAGTTTAGTAAATAACTAGTAATCACTGTTAGCTGTTGTATTTTTTTTGCCAGAATCATGAGAGCTTCTTGGTGGCACTTGCAAAAACATCTGCCAACAGAAATGGTTTGGTTTGGTTTGTTTTACGGCATATCAACCTCAGTGGGTCATTTAATGCCGAAAAAGTTTTGAAATAAATCAATTCTTAATGGATAATACAATTTTTTTATAAATACATTTTTCTATTTAACCAATAGATAGGACCCTAACAGGTACTACCACTCCGAGTCAGAGTGGACCAGGGAGCAATGGTGATGAAGGGGTGCTCCACATTCCCCAAACCTCCAAAACTGGAACCTCACCATCAGATAGAGTTTAACGTCATTCCCAGGACATGTAGACCCTCAGTCACCGCCTTCTAGCACCCATAGGATAAAAAGGGGTCGGGTCTTGCCATAAGTGCAATAGGGTTGGGAAAATCATATAGGTGCTAAGGGTTTACGTGACCAGCCGATTGATCGGAGGGGGCCTCTCCGACCGCCCGTCTAGCCCAAGGTAGGACCAAAGTGGAGTATTGCATGTCATGAACTGCTCATCCACCCGGGCTCCATCCTTAAGCATCACGGTTCGCCATCCACGGCCAACAGGTGGCCCCATTGGGGGGAGTCTTACCCCCTCTGCAGAGGTGTAGTCGGTGCATTCTAACGCCCCAGCCGACAGGGCAGCCAACAGAAATGACCTATTTTGTCGCAGCAGAAGCAACAGCAGGCAATGATGATTTTTGTTTCCCTTTTTTATTGAATCCATAAATGGAACCGAAACAAGTACTGCCGCGCGGTACCAGCGAGGACAGGGGTGGGTTACATCACATTCCCCATAGCTCCAGAATTGGGACCTCACTACTAGATGAAGTTTAACGTCATACTCAGTACACAATATTCAATTGGGTGACCCCATAAGCAACACCACGTACACCATTAGTGATTTGGTTAATTTAATGACCTTGATTCGGTAGTAATGTTGTATATTGTACGAGCGAAACAAAGAAAAGACAAAAATAACAAATGACCTTTTCCCGGTAAATTGAACACAGAAGTTAAAAAACGGAAGCGAGGCTTTCCGGTCAAATAAGCAGGTAGAAGATAAAGAAATACATAACGAAAGGTCCGTTATCAGATTAAAATATAAAGATGCGTAGGCGTGTCGTCAATACAAAATCCAGAGGGTCGTGTCAGTTAGGGACAGTCAGTTAGACAGTCAGAGAGCGGACGGCGAACAAGGAGTCTGACCGTCGGCACGGTCGATCGCTGCCAGCGGGCAGTGAGGTTCGTCCACCCCTTCCACGTCACCAACGCTAGTCATCCCAATGGTAGTAGTAGTGATCGTCAACCCTTGTTCATTTCATTGTCAACGCTCGCTGCCCACCACGTACAGCCGATGAGAGAAATAAAGTCAACTCCTACTAATACCATCTGTTGTAGATTTCATTAAGCGACTACTAACATATATCGCTTCGGGTACTGTGACCATACCCGCTACGTATACAGATACGCGATTTAGCAACGTGAAAAAGAAGCCGCTATATAACAGTAAATGACTCGAAAACGTTTGATATGCCGTAAAACAAAATAGCCAACCAACCAGCTTCCCAGAGGACCCAGGTTGCTTTGATGCCCTCTGTCAATTGACTCCTTCAAATGTCTATCAGTCACACACGGTGACTCAGCTCTTGTCCATATGTCCTATTATGGAGGGTTGGTAAGTTGGTTGGATTCAAATCTTGTTGGGTTATTTTATGTCGTAAAGATTTTGTTTTATTCATTCTTGATGGGTATTGAAAAATATTTTTTTTAATTAAATTTTCTAAACACATTTTCAAAAATCTTTCTTTTTTATTTATGATGAAACATTTTGTGATATATATATTTACCAACCCCTCCGCACGAGCGTCTTGTTACTCAAAGTCCTGAATTTGAATCAGAACACAGCATATATCGCCAGTCAGTCCACAAAATACCGACTCAACCTCAACTCGATATCCCTTTGTGGTTGTACATGATTTTTAATCACTGTATGATTAATAAAGGTATTTTATTGTTAAAAACGCGTTCGTGTTAATTGTGGAACAACCTTGATGAACTTGGTCATTTTCAGATACAGCCCGGAACAAGCACTTCAACTTTCCTGTGGGTCAAAGAACACCCATCGCGTTAGATTCGACGCCGCGACAACATCGTACTACATTTAGAGCCGCGTGCAGCAAAACCAACATCGTATTACATTTGGTCCCGTGACCAGATCATAATATTACATTTGGCACCCCGACCAACATAGTTTTACACCGGTTTCCTAACCAAGGTTAAAGACCCCAGTCTGCCCTACTATTTACCCATAGCTGGAGGGAGAGTAGGATTCATACCTTTCCCAAGGATATTAGCGATAAATGAAATGCAATTACCACATCCAGGATTTGAACTCGGGGCGACGAGTGATATAAGGTGTGGTGGAATCCACCACTTAAACTTATAGACTCTGTGTGGGCGCGTGGATTCAATGAGCCAGTCAGTAGACTCAAATAATTGGTTAATTAATTATTTAATCACCGATTTTGAAAGCCATTCGTTTGCTGGTACTGGCTAGTTTTTAGTCGTGCATTTAATCAACTCACAAGACTTTTATTTTCTTGATCAATATTTATTTTTCTTGCCCATGTTCTTCCGCGCGGGGAGTTAACAACCTGAGCAGGGAGAGTCCAATGCTCTCTGCTCCGACGTCAGGTTGAAAATGAATCTAACTAGTTACGGTTTTCTCATAGCACGCGAAATTCGCGCCTCTCTATGGGTCAGATGGGGTCACACAACGGAAATCTACCGACCTACATTTTGAACTCCAAAACTATTTCAAACTAACTGCCGGGTCTTGTCAAAAACCCATGACACCACATAATATGTTACATTATTCGACACCGACGGACGGAGCAGCAACCAATGATTCTACCAAACACTAAAGAAAACGAGGATTCTACCTAACACTAAAGAACACAAGGGTTCTACCTAACACAATGGAACCCAAGGATTCTATCTAGCACTAAGGAACACAAAGGATATCCACAAAAATCGTAACAATTTAACCAATAGATGTTACTCCCACTCTGGATCAGAGTGGAATTGGGAGTAATGGCGATGAAGGGGTACTCCATATTCCCGAAAGCTCCAGAATTAGAACTTTACCATTTGATGCAGTTTAACGCCATACCCAGGACACCCTATTATAGAATATAGAATCCGATTTGTAATTTGTCACATTGTTTTCCTGTTTATTCAATACATTAATGTTTAACAAATGTTTTAGATTTTGGTGTATTAAAACTTTTTTAAATGCCCCTATTTCTAAATGAAGGCAGTGCACTGGAAAACCTCAGAATGTTTATAATATTTCTGTAGGTAAATCCGGACAGACGGCAATATTAGCTATCGTCAACAACACCTGCAACACGTTTTTAGCTTTACATTTTATTTTATGGTTTTTAGTAACAAAAATATTTTGACAAAACACATAATAAATTCTGTATTTTTAGAGATTTTTAAAAGCCTGAAGGAGAATCGTATACAAATGCTTATCTAAAAAAATGTATAAAAGAGTAATCAATTTTTCAACCATTTGTTGTTCCTATGTTACTCCAAGGAATCAAGACACCCCCAGTTGCAGAGTATCTAAAGTGTTAAAATCTGACATCGTAGTAAGCGAGGTCGATCTTCAGTCGCGTTATTACGTTCACTTTCGAGCTAATACCCTTAAGAAAACTAATAACCCCTCATCGGAAAATCAATGGGTTGAATATTACTCATGCTTTTCTTCTATTAGAATGGATTTGGCATTGAATAACCTACGGAGGTTTATATGCTATTAAATAATAAGATTTTTTGGATGTTTTTTTAGAAGCATTGTTGATAAAGTATATATTATTATTTATATTTTTGCTTGAAGGCAATTACAATGCGTATATCGCATAAAATTCGATAATTATAGAAGATAATAATGACAAGTGAATTTCGGTAAAGAATTATTCGGTGTGTAGAACATCGTACAGACTGTTTCAACTTTATTAAGTCTCATCAGCGATGTAAACTAACGATTTCCCTCCGACAGAAATCGAAACCGGTACTTCAGCAGGATAGTCAGAAACCATACTACTTCGGCCACGATACAGCATGGGACAATCCTTGCGAAGTTAACCCGTCAATGATATTGATACGTCTCTACCATATGAGGTAAGGGGACGTTGAGTGAATAATAACAAACCCGGGCCTTATGCTCTTCGGCGAAGGGAATAAGATTTTTTGGATGTTTGCTTTTTTTAGAAGCATTGTTGAATAAAGTATATATTATTATTTATATTTTTTAATTTAAATAATTTTTTAGAAAATAGGACAAACTAGCCCTGTTTGAATTCACATGTTGCATTCTAGCCCAATAGTGGTCAATCTGTGAAACGTACTTATATTCCTTATATGTAGTCATATCTGATACACGTTTATTTTAGGTTTTTTTTTTATTAAGATATTATTTTTTTAAATGCATTCCTAAAATTTTTTAAAGTTTTGACGAGAAACAAAGCTAAGTATTATAATATTCGTTTATTTTAAGAATAGTCTTTTTTGTTGTTTAATGTTTTTCATTTTTGAAACTATTTTATTTGTTTAAGCGAGCCTCCTTGCCTGTTGATTTAAATGGTAGAAATGTATTCGTTTAATACTTCTTTTTACCGTATTAAAATGTAACAATAAAATGCAAAGAATTATATACTTGCAATTGTCCGTATTACAATTTCTTTTTTTCTTTTTTCTTTTTTTTTTCTTTTTTTCTTTTGTTTTGGTTTATAATGATGTTTTGTTTTTGTTTTGTTTAATTGTTTTGTTTTTTCTAAAACCCTTTTGTACATACGACAAATTGGAGAAGTTTATCAGTTTAATTTATTTCCATTTCCGACCTCTAAAAGTAACAAAAATATTTAGATAATAATAATAATAATAATAATAATAATAATAATAATAATAATAATAATAATAATAATAATAATAATAATAATAATAATATATCTAAATATATAAAAGTAAGTTTTTGGTATGTACATGTCGACGTATAAGTTCAAACGGGTGATCAATCTGATTCGAAATCTTGCATACATATCAATATCCTTCTAACTAAGAAACATGCCAAATTTGGTTATTGATTCTTACTGATTAAGGGATATAATTAATTAATTAAGCCCAAATCACCCAATTGAATCCATTGAATTATTTTTTATAGCGAGTTAGAAAAAATGATTTAGCTTCGGACAGCAAAAGTATGTTTAAACGAAAAATCAAATCTTATTCATATCGCAATCTTTTTATTCTTGTCTTTAAAATATTAATTTAGTTAGAAATGAAATGAAATAATCTATCTTACAAATATTTATTTGGTAAGAAATATGTGGTTTTATCGATTGAATTATTTTTACAGCGAAGTAAATAACAATAATAAGACATTTAATAATAACTGAACTTTGTTTTTAATCAGTATTTAATTTTTTCGTATATACAAAAAGAGTTTTAGAAAAAAAGCCAATTACAAAAATTGGTAGTTAAATTATATAACTACTTATTTCGTAAATTAGTAAACATATAGTAATAACAATAACAACATTTGAAAAAGAAAAATACGATGTAGTTGAATAAATTATATGGAGAAGTTTAACTTAACATTTCGTATATAAACAGTGTTTGAAATTTTAAGTTAAGTTTTATTTCTTTCGTGTTTATTAAACACTAACACTAAACAAGAAAATAAAAAATGATTCAAATATACGTAACGTACATTAGAATCATTTTTATTTTAAGTTTGTTTAGTGTTAGTGTTTAATAAACACGAAAGAAATAAAGCTTAACTTAACATTGCGATATGAATAAGAAAATTTGTTATCTAATTTATCATAATTCAAATGATAAATAAATAGGCAGATTTAAAAAAAAAAATTAAGTCATCACTTCCTTTTTTTCTCTTTCTTTTTTTTTTTTAACTAAAAACCGTCAAAAATGGTCTTTTGAACTTATCTAGACTGAACTTGAAAAACGGTCGGAAAATTAGGTTTACCCAGAAAAAACAGAACTCACAAATGTTGTAATAAAACTGTTAATTTTAACTAGGGTGGGGCTAGGGTTAAGATTGGGGTTAGGGGTTAGGGTTAGGGTTGGAGTTTAGGGTTAGTTTAATGGGAAAATAAATAAATAATTTCGGTTCTGTTTTTTTGAGGGGGGTCATCCTAATTTTCCGACCGTTTTTCAAGTTCAGCCCTTATCTCGAGATTTCTTTTAATCATTTATTAACATTTTTCATGTCGTCTCGAATATAACCTTTTTAACTAGTCTTAACGCGTCGTTGGTTGAGCTCTCTGGGGCAAAATGTTATTATTGATAGCAAATTAAGCGTGAATGGCAATGTTCTCCTATAAAACTAGCGGCTGTACCATATCTATCTATATATGTACTTGTCAGTTAAAATATACCCTTTCCCTATAGATGGCTGCTGGCCAAGTGGTTAAAACGCCAGACTGATGAAAAATCAATTGGTAACTTATTCCGACCGGAAGTAGTCTGCTCAGTCTAGCCACACCACGGAGACGTGATACGTCGTAACACTGTGTCTATGGATGACAAGATATATATATATATATTATATTATATATATATATATATATATATATATATAATATATTATATAGTGTATTTTGGCAGCATTTGTTCTTTTATACAAGTTTTGTTGAACTGTACAGACAATTCCTGTCGGACAAGTCTTTGGTTGATCCGTTCCAATTTTCGCAACGCTCGCTCGAACCACTCCCATTCCTACAACCTCCTACTACCAATGGTTATTACCTCCCACTTCTAATTCCTTGCTACTACTCGTTTTCGTTAAAAACGAGACACGAAATCACACCATCTTTTCCTACCTGAGGATGGCAAATTATATTGCCGAAAGCGCTCGTTTTGAAACCTTTGGTGGACTGTTATACCAGTTACAGCCCGACACCAGAAGGATGGCCCAAAAATTGGAACGGATCAACCAAAGACTTGTCCTACAGGAATTGTCTGTACAGTTCAATATATATATATATATTATAATATATAATATATATATATATATGTATTTTGGCAGCATTTTTTCTTTTATACAAGTTTTGTTGAATTGAACAGACAATTCCTGTCTGACAAGTCTTTCATTGATCCGTTCCAATCCTCGGGCCATCCTTCTGGTGTCAGGGTCGAACTGGTATAACAATCCACCGAAGTTTTCAACACTAGCGCTTTCGGCAATAAACTTTGCCATCCTCAGGTGGGAAACATGCTAGTGTTGAAACCTTCGGTGGACTGTTATACCAGTTCCACCCTGACACCAGAAGGATGGCCCGAAGATTGGAACGGATCAATGAAAGACTTGTCAGACAGGAATTGTCTATTCAATTCAACAAAACTTATATATATATATATATATATATATAATATATATATATATATATATGAAACCATGGTTTTCTATAGAGATTAAAACGTGCTCTCAAGTTTTTCTTTTTTATTGAAAAGTTTATCTAGAATCATAGCTGAATCTCGGCCATTAACAAAGGAAATATCATAATGTCATTTTGTAGGAATGAGCTAGATATCCAGAGAAATAAGATAAGTCATGTGTCAGGGGTTGTCAAACCCAGTAAAGGATGAGTGAATACTCAATTTATATTATATATATATATAATATATATATATATATATATATATATATAATATATATATAATATATTAAACTGTAGAAGGAGAATCTTTCCTTTTCTACACACCTTTCGCTTTTGTTTCGCTTTGGTTTCTCACCTTTAACTCCCAAGTGATGTATTAGAGAATACACTTCAGACAGGTAATCTGAGGCTATATCCCTAGGGCTATGTTTGTAAGGAAAAACTGACATAGAAAAGAAATACGAATTCATCCAAAATGACATCTATCATACTATATGAATATTGATATATGCTAAAATTAACTTAGTTCCAAACGGGGCTAAAATCGTGTGAAAAGTTGCGGTTGGAACCTCATGTCAATGTCCTTGGTGTGGTGCCTAAGTGCCTTACCATTTTACTCAACGTTCGAATGTGCTTATTGTTTAATTGTTTGGTTTTGCTTGGTTTTACGGCATATCAACCTCAGTGGGTCATTTAATGCCGATTAAGTTTTGAAATAAATCAATTCTTAATGGATAATATAATTTTTTTTATGAATACATTTTTCTATTTAACCCATAGATGGGACCCTAACAGGTACTACCACTCTGGATCAGAGTGGACCAGGGAGCAATGGTGATGAAGTGGTGCTCCACATTCCCCAAACCTCCAAAACTGGAACCTCACCATCAGATAGAGTTTAACGTCATTCCCAGGACATGTAGAGCCGCAGCCACCGCCTTCTAGCACGCATATGATAAAAAGGGGTTGGGCCTTGCCATAAGGGCAATAGGGTTGGGGTAATCATATAGGTGATAGGGCTTGAAGTGACCAGCCGATTGATCGGAGGGGGCCTCTCCGACCGCCCATCTAGCCCAAGATAGGGCCAAAGTGGAGTATTGCAAGTCATGGACTGCTCATCCACATGGGTTCTATACTTAAGCATCACGGGTCGCCACCCACGGCCAACAGGTGGCTCCATTGGGGAAGTCTTACCCCTCTGCAGAGGTGCAGTCGGTGCATTCTAACGCCCTAGCCGACAGGGCGGATTAATCAGGTGTATGTGTGTTTTTAAGGAGGGTGTCCCATTTGGGTGTAAGGATGGGCTCACAGATCCATTGCTTCTAAATTATCTATTTGAACACCTACATTTATGGTTGAAAAATAAAACTGTTGGGAGAATCTTAACCCTCTGCAGAGGTGCACTCGGTGAATTCTAACGCTCCAGACGACAGGGCGGTGTTTAATTGTATTGATAAGTTGAATGTGTTTGAAATAGTTAAATGCATACTTGCAGGATCTGTGAGTATACCACAATATGATAATTTAATGATTACAGAGTTTAATATGTTTACTTAAGACCTATTGCTAAATAGTTCAATATTCAAAAAGTATTATAATCTTGATTTAGCTCTATCTTATTCTTTTTTCTTTGTTTCCTTCTTTTCATCATTTTATTATATCGGATTGAAATAGATTAAATGGGAAAATGTTAAAAATAATAGTAAAAAATGGATATACATATAATCTTTATTTGACCAAGATAGTGAGATATTTGTAACGAAAATATGTCGCAGGACGTATTATCCTGTTTTAGTTTACTTGAGGGTGGCTCCCGATTACGACTGGAAGGTTCCCAAGTCAGAAAAGAAGGTTCCTGAGTCTGAGAAAGTTATCGAGTCCGACAAGAAATAACTGAAGAAGGCCAGAAGGCACATCAGCCGAAACGTTGTACAGATAACAATGAAGATGAGGACAATGGTCCGAATAATCCAAATAATACTTAATTTAGTTTGTTGGATTTTACGCCGTGTCAAACCGTGTTGGATTATTTTATGACGAAGACATTTTGATCTATTCATGCTTCATGGGTATTCAATTCTTATTAAACGTAATTGTCCTATTTAACGCATAGATAGTACCCTATCATTTACTACCACTCCAGGTCAAATTGGATCTAGGAGTAATGACGATGACGGGGTATTCCACACTCCCAGAGCTCCATAATTGGAACTACACCATTAGATGCAAATGTTACATACTCATACACATATACCCATGTTGGGTACATACACAAGTGTTCTTTTACTGGAGAGAGGGGGAGAGATATACACAGATAGATGGAGAGATGCATAACTTACTTCTTTGGCCATTGCTGATCTCTAGTCGTTTCTATTCTTTCTCTATGACTTCTATTATGTTCTTGCTGGTTGGTCGTCCTTGATTCATTTCGTCTTCTAGGTCAGTCTTGTTGCCAAGACATTCATCAACCACAAAACCATATTATTTATTTAAACCTTTATTCACTTAACTAAATATCTTCCTCACGCGTGTAAAAGTGAGTCCCAGCTAAGGCAGATATGCCTTTTCTGCCTGACGTCCAAGCTGAACTGCGACCCAACCAGGTCCCACGTGACTTCACGTATTTCGCGGTCTTTCTGTAATATTCCATGGAAAGTATTGCCCGTGACATGAAAAGGGCCATCCCTTCAGAAATACAGGGGATTGACAATAATCTTATGCAACTGCATAGATTATGCAACAGAAAGCCAGGACACTAAGACCCTCAGCCACCGCCTTCTACTACATGTATAATAAAAAGGGTGGGACTTGTCATAAGGCCAATCGGGTGAGAAGAATCATATAGGTGCTAGGGCTGGATGTGATCAGCTGATTAATGCTAGGAGACCAGCCTATGTAATAATTAAGGTGGAGTGATGCATGCCATGGACTGCTCGACACCAGGGTTCAATTCTCATCCATCGCGGGTTGTCGCCCACGACCAACAGAGGTGCAGTCAGTGTATTCTTCTGTCCCAGTCAACAGGGGTTTATTATCGCATCCATGACACGAACTCGTGATTTGCGAAGCCAAATTATCTCATCAGTAGCAGTTTACTGATATTTTAAAAAAGATAAATGTCCTCATCCTTGCCAGTAAAACACACAGGAGGTATGTGATGTAATGTTTAGAGTCGTAGGAAATAAACTCGTCGACCAAAGTTCAAATCCCGGAAGAAGCTACAGTTCAAATAGCGCTAAATTCCTTGGGTAATGTATGAATCCAACTACTCTCCCTCCAGCTATGGGTAAATAATAAGACTGACCGGGCTATTTAACCTTGTTTAGGCAACTAGTCTAGGTGAAGGAAAACTCTGAATTCAATCCTGTTAAATCCGCTTGGTGTGGTCACTACTAGAATAGGCTCAGTCATAATTAGTGATTTAAAAAAAAAATAACAAAAAAAAAAAACAAAAAAAAAAAAAAACAAACAAACAAAAACATGTAGCTCAGCATTAAATTAAAATTTGTGCAATTATGGTGGTATATCATAAGAATCGTCACATAGAATTGAATTTTCGAATTGTCTTCAGTAGAATGTTCTGTTATCTATTATGAATATATTTTGGCATCAATTTACCCAGTCTGGGATTCCAGTCTAGACTTCCTGTTGGATGAAAAGTGACAAAACACCTTAGAGGAACTGATTCTAGAAAAAAATACTAATCTTTATATAAAAAATAGCTTTCTTTGCTATAGATTCGCTGGGAAGCCAGATGAATTTTCTTTACCTTATCGAAAACAAAGACGTTGTTCTTAGTAAGCGAATTGTTTACGCAGATTATTATTCTTTATCAACTATTGTGGCTTTTAACTAGGCTTATCGAAGATTAAATAATAAATACTGTAGTTTCTTGAGAATAATCTCTCAACAAGTCTATCACAAAGACGAATAACTGTTTTAGCAATGAGTACATTTTACTGGGTTTGGCTATATCGTTATGTTAAAAAGATATTCACATGTATACATGAAACGAAAGAAATGGCTTACTTCGGTGCGAACGTGTCTTGCGTAAGTAAAGTGCTCGAAAGAAAAGAAAATATTACTGTCTTTAAGAAAATACAATCTCGGAGCCAGAAGTATTGGCGAGAATATATTTACACGTATGCCTTTTTTTTTCAAGATCAATCTGTGCATAAAACACCAGTTTAAATAAATCAATATATATATATATATATATATATATATATATATATAAGATTTTTGGATATTTTTTTTTTTAGAAGCATTGTTGATAAAGTATATATTATATTTTTGCTTGAGGGCAATTACAATGCATGTATCGCATAAAATTCGATACTTTTTTTTAAATATTTTTTTTATAGAAAATGAACTTGACAAGTGTAATCCCGGCAAAGGATCGCTCGGGGTGTAGAACATCGTACAGACTGTTTCGACTTTATTAAGTCTCATTAGCGACGTATACTAACGACTTCCCTCCCACAGAAATCGAAACCGGGACCTCAGCAGGCATAGTCAAAGACCATATTGCCTCAGCCAAGATTTTCTATTAAAAAAAAATGTATCGAATTTTTATGCGATACATGCATTGTAATTGCCTTCAAGCAAAAAAATATATATATATATATATATATATATATATATATATATATATATCGAGGGTTGGTTTATATGTCGTATACCTCTTTGTTCCTCCAGTTACTTATTATCTATATTCATCGGATTTGGCGGTTTTCTTGACCGTCGATCCTTCGATGTTGTCTCTTCTACGTAGTGTCCGATGCTTTGTTTGTTTGATCTCCATTCTTCGGTTAATTTCTTTATATCTGCGTCTGTTGTTGTTCTTAGTAACAAACACAGATATTTGGATAATTCCAGACGTCTTTATTTGACCCAAGTTAACCATCACGGGTTCGAGAAATCTTGGAGACAGATCTACTTTCCCTGAAAAACTAGCTAAAACACCATTTTCTATGTCTACCATCTCTTCTTACGAACCGTGTTGATCAGTCAGCAAACAGGTACAAGGTCAGCGGAGGGCAAATCCTAGATTGGTTGGCGTGTCGTTTGAATGAATCAATCCACAAGATTGTTTCCTTAAGCCAGAATAAGGAAGGATATTAACAAGTGTAACATAATAGGGTGGAAAAAGCCAGCAATTCAGGGATTTACGTGTACGTAAAACGGATTTTTTAAAGAGTTAGCACAACGCCATATGTCGGTTTCTTTCTGGCCAAGAGGTGCCACCTAGCTAAGTGTAGAAGAGAGGTAGTGAGAGGAGACAATGTATAATAGGTTTGAAACGAAGTTATAAGAAGGGACAGGGACGAAATTCGTGTCTGTTACCCAAGGCATTTAGACCTGGGAATGAAATAAAATACCTCATGAGAAAAAACTAAGAACATGTATAATTATTAAGAACTATACATGGCACAAGGCAACATATACTCAAGTTAATCCCGAGTTGTTTCCAGATTTAAACAGCAAAGAATGTCAGCCAACTCAACATCAGATCCAATAACCAGTTTCCATCCTCTCGAAGAAGTAAAACAGGAATATAACATAAGTACATTATGTTTTTTTGCATTAACACATCATTACTCCCTTTCAAATGAGAGCTGCTACGTTACAATATGTAACGTTATGGCATTTTACCGCTACACTAAATCATATATGTAACGTATCGGCGTTTTACCGAGTCTCACAGTGCCACAAAATGCACGGCACTATTAAAAGTTATTCACTGGTCGCTGGACGCTTACGAGGCATGTAAACTTCTAACGTTTGTTTACAACACTCAGAGATCTAGTAGTCAGCCTTCAAGCCCCAAATTCTTCCACACTTCCTCGCGTGGTCAAGGAAAGATATCACCTTACGCACGCCGCGGGCTCTTAGTCAAGGTCAATTGACTTTATCTCCACGGAGTATCTTTCGGCAGGGGAGTCTCATTCATAAATGAACTCTTAATATTTCTTTGGCGTAGTAAAATAAAGATGAGGACAGTACTTCTTATTTTTCATCAATTTATTTTCTTAATGCAACTTATTGAGAGAGATAGATTTAGTTTCATTAACACATGTTTTTAGTAATCCTTAACTTCGTTCCAATGGTCAGTACCAATTATCAGGTTTCATTAATAGGTATGTTTTTAACTTCGTCCAGTGTAAAATATTAAATCTCAGGTTTCACACTTCAGCGACACCAGAACCTCAGTCACTCACCTATGACAAACCTCAGCAAAACCCTAAGCCCACTGTCAAGCCAACTCCACGGTCCCAGACCAACTCAAATGATCTTACTCCCTCGGTCTCCAGAACTCAACTGTCGCAAAATCTAAGGTTTCCTCATTATATAGAAATCGGTGGTGAGCTTTCTAGAATGTCCTCGAATCTTTTGAAGGTTCTAATTGTGCTACCAAATTGCACGTGTCAATTAAGAGGTCAACGGGTCAACCATCCTTTCTTCTGACAAACCGATCAAACTAACTTTTAATAGCAAAATTCCAGACTCACTGGCTACGAATAGACTCACATGTGATAACGAGAATTTCATATTCTTCCTGCTCGCCCACTCCCATAAGGTCTGAGAATTATGCTACATCCTATTAAGGTTTCTCTGTGTCTGGCACAAGGCCACAAATATGGTGTTCCCGGGTAGGGTACGCCATTATGCTACAAATACACATAAAACATAAAACGTTTGCTATTTAATGCTTACAACGAAATTTCTTATTTCCCTCTTACAGGAGAAGCTAATGGTTTAATAGCCACCATTGTAGGGAATAGACACGGTGAATGGCTCACATCCTGGACCGGACCGTTTTAATTTGACAAAGCTCTAATACTCTTGGGAAAAGTATGAATACACCTATTCTGCCTCCAGATTGATATTAATTAACGCATACAAAAAAAAAAAAGACCACGGAAAAAACTTAAGAGAATACACAAAAAACTATAAACGCACAATGTACAAAATTCCCTGAAAAAGAGCGACAATTTGTTTTCAATCACTCAATAAGAAAAAATATGAAATTTACATAATTTTTCAGGAAGTGTACTCTATTAGAGAATACATGTCTCAATAAATTGTAACAAAAGCAATAACATTATATTTGAATAGTTCCTTTAAGTTTTGAACCCCTATCATATGTACAAAATAAAAATGTTGCATTGAACGAGTAACTATTAGTAAAAGTCTATGATGAAACTGCCTTCCTTAGAAAGAAGGAGTTTTCTCCCCTCCGGGGGAGCAGAAAATATAATCTATTTCCGTCTTTTCGTCTGTTCTGTTATTATCCACTTAAACTTCTGGTTGAAGTAAGTGACCCAGGTTTTTGCCTGTCTCTCGCCCACCCTTTAACCTGTCCGTTGTTGGCTGACACCGGCACATGTTCTGGCATTTAATATATGATAAATCCTCTGTCATTGCCAGGCATCTGTTCTAAACCAGAAGAATGACAAATGTCTCTAGCCTTTCAGACATCTTATTCAATTCAACTTTCGGGAAGAAAGCGTTAACTATATATCGTTTTATGTTCCAAGACTGAGTCTTTAAATTTGTACACAAGAAGAAGAGAGTAGTTCACTTATTCTTAAATTCTTTTTCAACAATCTCCTGATATTTCAATTTCACTGGACAAAACGAAGGGAAGAGAGAGGCCGCCCTCAAGACTATGATGCAACACATCTACGTGTGAGATAAAAATAAGTATCCGCTTTTTTTTTTTTATGGAAGCCAAGCTCATCGTGGATCATTTGATAGGCTGAAACATATCTAATTTGCAGAGGAAATCACAGTTGTCTACCATTGGATCAGTCATATCTGCACCTAAAAGATTTCCCGCTTTAATTAGCTATAGAATACACTCTCCCTTGCAGACGGGTAAGTATTTTACCTAACATGTTCGCCACAGGTAGGATGTGACACAAGGTCGCAAGTATTGGGCGCGAAGCTAAAATCAAACTATTCACTGTATAGTGTTAAGACCACCGGATATCGGTGTCCTGTGCATAACCCTAAACTGCAATTGGTTGTAAAGCTTCACGCCGTTGGGAATATCTTACTGGGTGAGGAGTACCCTAGTATGACTAATTCCTAGCTCTGCTCTGACCTGGTGTTGTAGAATCTTGTAGACTCTCATCTACGAGTCAAATGGGTATGTGTATAAATATTAGTATTAGATCGGACTAACACATACTATATAACTGCAAATTATATGTACTGAAATAGATACTTGAAGATATAATTTGTTACTAATAATTATTATTACTTTCTTGTATAGATATAGGCCTGAGCAAACAAGACCACACACACACAAAACACACACACATACACACACACACACACATATATATATATATATATATATATATATATATATATATATATATATATATATATAGCTTCAAGACTAGCTAATAGCTCGTCCTGTTACATAATCTATGCAGTTGCATAAGATTATTGTCAATCCCCTGTATTTCTAAAGGGATGACCCTTTTCGTATCACGGGCGGGACTTTCCATGGAATATTACAGAAAGCCCGCGAAATACGTGAGGTCACGTGGGACCTGGTTGGGTCTTCAGTTTCAGTTTGGACGTCAGGCAGTGAAGATGTAAGAATACATCAAAGAATAATAGAAAAGTACATTAGAATCCGGTGGTTTACTTTGAATGCAGTTTGTATTTTGGATTTGAAATAAGTTTTTTTGCGACACCAGTCCTGGAACTTTTCTGACATACCTCGTATATAGTGTCATATCAAGGACAACCCTTTTGTGTGTTAGTTTACCTTTCTAGAATACAATTAGCATCTTTTAACCCCATCGACAGGACAATTCTTGATGAATAATTCAGAAGTTAACTGAGATTAACGGATAGAAATGACTTTTGCTAACGAAATATAGTTTGATTCAAGTATTATTCAACCACTCCTAAAATCTAAGTATCAAAGTAGTTCAAATAAGTGTTTATATATCCTTAAATGTACGACTGTTATCAGTTTGCTACACCCTCTTGTTAAAAATGATAGCGTCCAAATTGTTTAAGATGAAATGAAGAAATGTAAAACCTGATTATCTGTCCTATTGTCCTTATGGCAAGCCCCACCCCTTTTTATCATATGGATGCTAGAAGGCAGTGGCTGCGGGTCTACATGTACTGGGAATGACGTTAAACTCTATCTGATGGTGAGGTTCCAGTTTTGGAGGTTTGGGGAATGAGGAGCAGCCCTTCATCACCATTGCTCCCTGGTCCACTCTGACCCGGAGTGGTAGTACCTGTTAGGGTCCCATCTATGGGTTAAATAGAAAAATGTATTTATAAAAAAAAATTGTGTATCCATTAAGAATGACTTTATTTTGAAACTTTATCGGCATTAAATGACCCTCTGAGGTTGATATGCCGTAAAACAAAACAAAACTAATAAGACGAACTGATTATCTGGTGTTGCTATTCATCGAATTATCATTTCTCATGAATGTCGTCGCCTCAACTACATAATGGACCTTTCCGTTTTTTATTATAAAGAAAAAGAAGGAAAACGTAATGTACAAAGAAAAATATGACAAGAATGAAAGAAAGAAAGTAGAGGAAAGGGTTGAGAGAGGTTGTGGGTGCGCGGAAACAATAACGCTTATCTGTTTCAATAGAACATAATGAAAAGATGAAAAGTATGAAAAAAAAAGAGAAAGAGAGAGTTAAATCAAGAATATAATACTTTTACATATTGAACTATTTTGCAATAACTCTGTAGTGAAAATATCAAAGGTTGTAATAATTAATTTAACATACTGTTGTATATCCACAGGTTGTGTTATTTATACTTTTTAGTGTCACGGAAGTCTATATTTTTCCTGAACATTAGATTATTCCATAACATTTTCCACTGCCTGACTTGTGAAAAATATAGAATTAAATAAAATAATTTGATTTGGTTTGTTTAAGGAATGTTTTATGCAACCTGAATGTTCAGTTATTGAATACAAATGTTTTATATTTGATGTGTTATTAGTTTATTTACAGCTAATTGAATTATTTCTTAACTTTCGTAAACTTAAAATAATTAACTTTCTTTTCAGCTTCAACACAAATGCTTACTTTATATTAAAATTTACATTAAAACAATATTACCTACAAATATTAAAACAAAAATCGTTTATCGATAATGAGGATCAATTAGGAAGGACGTTTTCTGATTTAAAATTAACACACAGTTTGGCAGGTCATTAACACCTGATCTCTGGAAAGTGTGGTACACTCTTTTATTGGGAGAAGACACTCCGAAACCAGGGAGCTCGCCATAGCTCGGTGCCCTTGATACAACTTTACTGTCCATACTGCACTCTGACGTCCTGCCACTCGGTAAGAAACCAAGTTAATAAGTTATCCAAAGCAATTAGCTGTAGATCGTCAGTCAACTAACAAAGAAATCACCTCGCTCTTCTGACAGTATACAAGAATATTAATCATTGTATAAAAAAAAACAATAAGTGTATATATTTTGTGTATAATTATCAGAAGGCGTTCCTGTTTATTTTGTTTGACCCCGTTGACAGATTTTGGTTATCATATTTCAGCCGAGTTGGAAAAGGAACAAAACCAGCTCTCCTTCAGGACCCTATAATACTATAATCTGTGGAACGGCCAGCATTAGAAGAAATATCTTATTATAGTATTATATTCGGTATCATCCAACACAACGACTATAATACTAAGCCGGAGCATCGTTCCCATACATAAACCGAAACCGTGCACCGGCACTGTTATTATATTAGTTTAATTATCCATAGGTTTAATTTGAGATGGGGTGGTTTTCCCTATCATAGACCTATTTATGCCTCAAAAGTTATATTTGAAAATTATCAGTGAATAGATTGGTTGGTTCGTGGGTTGGTTGGTTGGTTGGATTTTACGTTATTTTATATCGAAGATGTTTTTATTTATTGGGAGAAGACCGAGAAGAGAGAAGAAGAAGAGAGAGAAGTGGAGTCAGACACTCCAAAACCAGAGAGCTCGCCATAGCTCGGTACCCTTGATACAACTTTTCTGTTCATACTGCATTCTGACGTCCTGCCACTCGGTAAGAAACCAAGTTAATAAGTTATCCAAAGCAATTAACTGTAGATCGCCAGTCAACAAAGAAATCACTTCGCTCTTCTGACATTATACAAGAATATTAATCATTGTATATAAAAAAACAATAACTGTATATTTATTTATTCATTCTTGATGGGTACTCATATTTTAAACTCAATTTTTAAACACATTTTGAGAACTCATTTTGTTCAATTTAATCCATAGATAGGACCCTACCAGGTACAATCACTCCAGGTCAGAGTGGACCTAGGAGTAATGATGATGAAGGGGTACTCCACATCGTCTTGAGCTCCAAAACCGGAAGTTCTCCATCAGATAGAATTTAACGTCATTATTAGGAAAATAAGACCCTCAGTCACCGCCATTAAGCACATATATGCTAAAAAGGTCGGGACTTAGTATAAGGGAATAGGGTTGGGACAATCATATAGGGGCTAGGGATTGGCGTGACCTGCCGATTGATCAGCCCGTGTAACCTAATTAAGGGTCATCAGTGAATAGGAATACTTAGCACCATGTAATTGTGTGCACACAAATAATTACTATTATTAAATAGGAATAATTACGTGAAACCTTAGAATTGTGAATTAATTCCCCTTAACCCGTTCGCCACAGGTAGGATTTAACTCAAGGTCACAAGTACAAGGCATCCAGCGAGGATTGGAATCGATATTCAGTCGTAATTGATCTGGGAGAGTAGCTTACTAACTATATCAGCCTGACGGCCGACCTTATGATTGTGTATAGCATATTAGTGTGAGAAACACTTGAAACCATACAACTGTGGGCAAATTACTCATATTGGAAATGAATTCTTGATATATCAGTGTGCAAACAAATAATTATATACGAATTAAAGATGCAATTTTAAGGTAAAATAGTATTAAAATATAGGTATTACAACAATTTAAAATAAATGATCATTGCTCTATAAAAGTTGTTGTCTGAATATTAATCCCAAATGTTCCCGCCCTGTCGGCTGGGGCGTTAGAATGCACCGACTGCACCTCTGCAGAGGGGTAAGACTCCCCCAATGGGGCCACCTGTTGACCGTGGGTAGCGACCCGTGAAGCTTAAGGATAGAGCCCAGGTGGATGAGCAGTTCATGACATGCAATACTCCACTTTGGCCCTATCTTGGGCTAGACGGGCGGTCGTAGAGGCCCCCTCCGATCAATCGGCTGGTCACGTCAAGCCCTAGCACCTATATGATTTTCCCAACCATATTACCTTTATGGCAAGCCCCAACCCTTTTTTATCATATGGGTGCTAGAAGGCGGTGGCTGCGGGTCTACATGTCCTGGGAATGACGTTAAACTCTATCTGATGGCGAGGTTCCAGTTTTGGAGGTTTGGGGAATGTGGAGCACCCCTTCATCACCATTGCTCCCTGGTCCACTCTAACCCAGACAGGTAGTACCTTTTAGGGTGCCATCTATGGGTTAAATAGAAACATGTATTTATAAAAAAAAATTGTATTATCCATTAAGAAGTGATTTATTTCAAAACTTTATCGGCATTAAATAACCCCCAGAGGTTGATATGCCGTAAAACAAAACAAACCAAAACCACAATGTTATTCTGCATGCCATATTATATTGGAAGGTAAATTTGAGTACTCAAATTCAGAAACTATTTTATTACATCAAATTCATCATATTATGTAAGTTTAAAAAAATGAAAATTTCCAATATGAAAAGTATCTTATTAAGTACTAAAACTAGTGTTCATAATTTATTAAAAACATAAACATAGGTGAGTATCGTTTAAAAGTGTTTGAGTCATTTACTCTTGCATTTTTGGGAGGTGGTGGTTTTCTGTTGTAGAAACCAATAGTAATCACCCATCATATTTAGGTTGAAATGTACTTGATATCTCATTTCCAAAATATCTCTCTTACTGCTCATTACTTACATATTTCGACATTAAATAATCCACAAGTAGTTGTCATGCCATTAGAATAATAAACCAACCCACACTGACAATAATATAGTTTTAATATACTTGGGGTTCATATTGTACTGGAATTTCACACGCACGCACGCACATGTGTACATAGATATACATGGAAATGAGCTGGGGAAATTACAGACATGGGAGAAAAATATTTTAGAAATATAAACAAAACACAGGCATGTGTTATGATCAGGACACTGTTAAGTAATAACAAATCAATAATCGTTGGTTATTAGATTGCAAACCCCGGTCACAACAGTATAACATGATACGTCTATGCATGCATGTATGCATTTTGTATATTTATATATATGCACGTATGTGTATGCGTATGTATATGTATGTATATGTATACACGTATGTATGTGTATGTGTATGTATATATATATATATATATATATATATATATTATATATATATATATATATATATATGTTTATTATGATTGTATGTGGATATGCGTATATATGGATTATATGTATTTAATAATATACAATGACTTTTTATTTCTTCATTTTTTTCTAAATCATTGATATCTCATATGACACTGCCATATCCATGATATGTCTGCCAAGTTTTCTTTCTCATATCCACCGGTTAATTCACGTTAATGCATGCGTCATTATATGATGTTCACCTTCCATTTTTGCAATGCAATGATCACGCCATTGGCTTTCGTAAACAAACGCGCATATAAAAATTAACGGTTAATAGCATCATATTCACGCATTCACTATAACTTAACATCTTTCATTTTGTCCCTCACATAAACATTAGTTAACAGTGTCCTGAAGATGGTACAATATACCGAAATGCTTAAGTATTGACAGTAAAAATTGTTTCCTGATCACAACATCCTGTGTTTGTTATATTTTTTAAATATTTTCTTCTCATAGATATACATATATATTTTTAAATATCTAATTGTGACTAATATTGTGTTCAAAGCGAGCTATTGTTTCAATATATTCTAACCTTACAAACTAATCTGATTTTTTTTAGTTAGAATATCATACCCAACATTGTGTATTCATGATAGTAAATTATGATAGCTAATCTTCAGTTTATAAAATAAATTCAGTTGTTTTGCTTTTAAAATAAAGTTAGTGAAAACAATAGACGATTTTTCGTTAACTAGATTACACTGAGTATTGAAAAAGCTTTAACAAAATTACGCTGATAAGACAGAGAGCAAGTCACACATTGAAAGGAAAACAAAACAAATAACTTGCTGTCTTTTGAATGTTTTATAAATGATTTTCTTCTGAAGTTTTCTGTAAACAGAAATAAAATATATAGAATAAAATAAATAGCAATACTCTAAGTTCTAATAAAAATTACCAAAATAAAAGTAATTGGTAATTTGCTTGAAGCATTGTTAAGTATGTTATAATATATTAATGATTTGAAGGCAAATGCAATGCGTATAAAAAAAAAAAAAAAGAAGTTATTTTTGTCTTTTTCAAAGTAGAAACTTCATCTTCAGAGGTGTATATCAGAAATGTACGTGCTTAAGTTTTTTTTTTGTGTGGTTATAAATTTTTATTGGATACAATATTGTCTGTTTAACAGACAATATACAAGGCAGGGTTCAAACATTCGTTCTCAACAGACATTCAAGAAAATAAGAAATTACAGTTATTCGCCCATTTCATTCATAACATAAAGAAAAAAAAAGGAGGAGAATGAAAAAAAAAAAGAAGAAAAAATAAGAAAATTTGTTTAACCATTACACCACACGCGGAAGGTGTATCAAAAAAGTATCGAGATTTTTTGTTCGTTTTGACACATCTTGTATTTTGAAAAAATAACGTTCCATTCATTATGTTTTTTTTTTTAGAACACAAGGTGTGTCAAAAAATATCAAGTTTAAAGCTGTATTTAGTAAGATAGAAATGAAAACTAAGAAAGAATGAAAACGTTATTACTTTTCAGAATAAAAGGTGTGTCAAAAAGTACAAAAAATCTCGATACTTTTTTGACACACCTTATATATATATATATATATATATATATATTATATATATACTTATATATATATATATATATTATTTTTTTTTATTTGAATTTTGACATGGCAACATACTTGGAACATTTGACCAGATGACAGACAATTTAGTACCATTAATTCTCAACGACAAAAAAAAAGAGAGAAATAAGAAATTACAGTTATTCGCCAATTTCATTCATAAACGGGAGAAGAAGAAAGAGAAAAAAAGGAGAGGAAAAAGAAATGAGAAGAGAATTATCACAACAAATAAAAACAGAAGCACGTCCAGTTGAAAATTTTCTGATGATGAAGTTCATGCTTCGAAATCGATAAGACAAAGTAACATCCATACGCATTGTATTGCCTTCATAATATATATATAATATATATATATATATATATATATATATATATAATATAATCCACTCGAGTGTATTTTACCTCGTACCGGCGTAATATCTACTGGAAGGTTTGCTTTCTGCTAAAATGACCTTATTTCTACCGCAAGATTGTTACAGTTTTCTTAGAACAGATCCGTATTTTTGCACTAAATAATTCGTTTGCTTTTAAGACGTAAGTTAAACTATTTAAATCATATTTTCCTTCATATTTAGTATATTTATTTATTGGTGATTTTTATTGCTCGAAGGATTTCTGAAACAACTTCGATAAGGTGTGAATCTACGCTATCACATTTCTTCAAATGTCCTCCATATCCTCAACACGTACACTTGAAATGGATTTTTACCGGCTTTTTAAATTGGGCTACTTAAATGCAATTCCTATATCGGAAGTAAAAATCTCCTTAAATGAGAGAGAGAAAAAAAGCGCCACAATTTTCTCGGTTTATTTTCATGTAATCATTAAAGAAATCTTAAAGCGTGGATATTTGCACGAAGGATATTTTAACATTAGACGAGTTTCACGAAAAGGCGGCTGCACTTTTTTTTTAATAGCATGATCATCTAAGGCAGAATTGTGGAATACCTGTGTAATTTGTTCATGTACGCCTGACCTAAATTGACAAAAAGCGTGCTAGATTTAATTTAAAAGAGTTTAGCATTTAATGGCAGGTATTTTCGTCATTAATCCATATTGCAATGGTAAACGGAACGCTTTCGGTTTCTGGCTGGTTGGTTGGTTGGTTTGTAACAAGATGGCTTTTTTTGTTGGCGTCAACTAATTTTTAACGAAAAAGGAAAAGTGTAGAATACTTTTTTGTATTAGTGTCATTGGGTTTGTTTAGGTGCAAAACTGAGTTGCGTCGATCCCAGTTCTACAGAGGGTATTGAAAGAGCAGCTGACCGGAGGCTTATCTGGTAGTCACGGAAATAATTCATACCCGAATGGTTACCACAGCAATACTATCCCCGGGGCCCCAACCCAGTAGGGTGTGATAATTGGTACCGTGCAGGGTACTTGTGATATTTGGGTGCCGTGTCAGGATACAAGTGTTATAGTTGGTTGATTGGTTGTTTTTTACTAGACGTCTGCCTTTGCGTTCATTTTTGTATTCAAATTTTCAAACATATTTTAAACCCTTATATTAAACTATTGCCCATAGATGGGAACCTTACAGACACTAATACTCCGTAGACCTGAAGGGATTCTCAACCCCGCCAGAGAGCCAGAATTCGATCCTCAACACTAGAAGCAGGTTAAAACCCTTCATAGGACTTTAAGACCCTCAACCAACGCCTTCTGACATATATATGAAGGGTAGAGGTTTGCCATGAGACCAATTGTCAGGACTTGACCTGACCAGTTGATAATCTTGACCAAGTGAGGGCCAAAGTGGAGTTGCATGCCATGGATTGCTCAGTCACCAGGATTCCATCCTTAAGCACCACGGTTCGCCACACTGGGCCATCATGTATCCCCATTAGGGTGGGGTCTTACCGCGCTATTGAGTTGCATTCAGCGTATTCTACAGCCCAACCGACAGGGTGATTTGGTTTCTGTTGATTTAATAAAGAGTACATTTATGTGGCTGGGTTAGCTCGTTCGGCTAGAAACCACAAGGTTCCTAGTTCGATACCGGTCCCCGCCACCTCAGCGTATGAGTAGCACAGGGATATGTGCGGTAAAGTAAGGAGCTGATAGAAGGTGTGGCGCTCCACCTCAGATGCTAAAAACAATCTCCTTGGTCTAGCGCTATTGAAAAGGATAGACTCCCTCGCTGACTGGCTGATACCAACATTAGGCCGTCCCGACGACTTTACTTACATTTATGTATATTTTTGAATGAAATACATATATCATTATTATCTTACACCTTGCAAGTTCTTTAAACTAGTTGTAACTGGCGATTTTCATTGGATTCTGAGTGACATCAAATATAGGATCCTCTTTAATATTCCAGATAAATTTAACAATGATATGGTCTCGACTTTCAGGTTACATGGTCACAATTCAAGTTTCTTGGAGATTATTCCAATGGCTTCAACAAAGAAACATCAAAAGAAAAATCGATACGAGTCTCTTGAGTGCAAACTACGTAGAAAAAGGGTGGACATGACAGGTGATGTATATTGAGGTCGCGTGTCCGGGGTTTATAGGAGTCTCAATCATTTCATTTCTTTCTAAAAATAGGAATTCTTAGTTTTAAAAAGATCATTATAATGGTAAATAGTACTATAGTTTTCTTTTTTACCAATATTTTAGGCATTATTTTAATCTGATAATGACATTATATCCATTTCAAGTAGAAACGAATACATGTTCACGACCAAAAATAGATTAGTGATTAGTTCAGAAATAAATGGTGTTTTTGTTTTGTTTTGTTTTACGGCATATCAATCTCAGTGGGTCATTTAATGCCGATAAAGTTTTGAAATAAATCAATTCTTAATGGATAATACAATTTTTTTTATAAAAACATTTTTCTATTTAACCCATAGATGGGACCATAACAAGTACTACTACTCTAGGTCAGAGTGGACCAGGGAGCAATGGTGATGAACGGGTGCTCCACATTCCCCAAACCTCCAAAACTGGAACCTCACCATCAGATAGAGTTTAACGTCATTCCCAGGACATGGAGACCCGCAGCCACCGCCTTCTAGCATCCATATGATAAAAAAGGGTTGGGGCTTGCCATAAGGGCAATAGGGTTGGGAAAATCATATAGGTACTAGGGCTTGACGTGACCAGTCGATTGATCGGAGGGGGCCGTCTAGCCCAAGATAGGGCCAAAGTGGAGTATTGCATGTCATGAACTGCTCATCCACCTGGGCTCTATCCTTAAGCATCACGGGTCGCCACCCACGGCTAACAGGTGGTCCCATTGGGGGAGTCTTACCCTCTGCAGAGATGCAGCCGGTGCATTCTAACGCCCCAGCCGACAGGACGGAGAAATAAATGAGGATGCCACCAATCATCAGTTATTGATAAAAAAAAGCACAATAACCAAAAGTAAACGTGAATCGCACAAACAACACTTGGTAATATTAATAAAAGCGGCGATGTTACTGGAAACATATCATAAACAGAGAAGATATACAAATAAGAACAACAACAACAAACGGTTAATTGAAAACAGGAAAACATTTTATACACATTAATAGAAATGTCCTGGATAAGATGCTAAGCCACATCTAGTAGTGAGGTTCCTATCTGGGATCTCTGGGGGTATGGAGTACCCCTTCATTGTCGTTACTTACAGGTTCCCTCTGACCAGGAGTGGTAGTACATATTAGAGTCCTCTCTGTTGGTTACATAGATTAAAAATAGTTTTATAAATAAGATTTGTGGATGTTGGTTTTTTTAGAAGCATTGTTGGATAAAGTATATATTATATTTTTGCTTGAAGGCAATTACAATGCATGTATCGCATAAAATTCGATACTTTTTTTTTTTTATAGAAAATGAACTTGACAAGTGTAATCCGACAAAGGATTGCTCGGTGAGTAGAACATCGTACAGACTGTTTCGACTTTATTAAGTCTCATCAGCGATGTATACTAACGACTTCCTTCCGACAGAAATCGAAACCGGGACCTCAGTAGGCATAGTCAAAGTCGAAACAGTCTGTACGATGTTCTACACACCGAGCGATCCTTTGCCGGGATTACACTTGTCAAGTTCATTTTCTATAAGAAAAAGTATCGAATTTTATGCGATACATGCATTGTAATTGCCTTCAAGCAAAAATATAATATATAGTTTTATAAATGTTTATAAAACGAGTTTAAACATTTTAAAATACGCTAATTGAATGAATAAAATATACACGTCTTTGACCTAGAATAACCAAAGGCTTTACAATCAAATCAACCTTACAATAACCAACATCATTGATAAAACCATACTTATTTTAATTTACATATATTATCAGTTTGGTTTCTTTGTTTAATGGCATATCAATCTTATTGAGTTATTTGATGTCAAAGCCAGCTTTCTTGATGAAACGTATTGGTACTTTTTAAGCCATAGAGGGGAATACGATGGTTCATAATTTCCTAAAGGTATTGGCCTGAAAGTGAACGTAATGGCACGACTGGGGTTTGAACTCGTTTACTACGGTGTCGTAGTCCACTACGTTAGCCATTACGCCAGCACGACTCCCCCGCCCCTGTATCACTAATTGAATGAATAAAATACAAACGTCTTCGACATAGAATAACCAAAGGCTTCACAATCAAATCAACCTCAAAACTATATTTATTTTAATTTAGATATATTATCAGCTTGATTTGGTTTCTTTGTTTAATGGCATATCAAACGTATTGGGTTATTTGATGTCAAACCACCTTTCTTGAGGAAAACTATTGGTACTTTTTAATCCATAGAGGTGTATACGATGGTTAATAATTTCCTAAAGGTATTGGCCTGAAAGTGAACATAATGGCACGACTGGGGTTTGAACTCGTTTACTACGGTGTCGTAGTCCACTACGTTAGCCATTACGCCAGCACGACTCCTCCGCCCAACTACAGTTTCTTAATAAATTGTAGAGTTTTTATCTATTAACAACTAAAGCTGATTAACCTCTACCTTCTAACCCATCCCGTGTAATTCATTTCCAAGAAAATATTGAAATGTATTTAGTCAGCTGGAAATGGGAAAGAAAAAAAAACACTGGAATGCATAGATATGATTTTACTGCGACCTTTTAGATTTTTATGCATCAGGGACACAGGACTCGTACCTATCAGCATCTTATTGAGTTATTTGATGTCAAAGCCAACTTTTTTGAGGAAACGTATTGGTACTTTTTAACCCATAGAGCGGTATACGATGGTTCATAATTTCCTAAAGGTATTGGCCTGAAAGTGAACGTAATGGCACGGCTGGGGTTTGAACTCGTTTACTACGGTGTCGTAGTCCACTACGTTAGCCATTACGCCAGCACGACTCCTCCGCCCAACTACAGTTTCTTAATAAATTGTAGAGTTTTTATCTATGAACAACTAAAGCTGATTAACCTCTACCTTCTAACCCATCCCGTGTAATTCATTTCCAAGAAAATATGTATTTAGTCAGCTGGAAATGGGAAAGAAAAAAAACACTGGAATGCATAGATATGATTTTACTGCGTCCTTTTAGATTTTTATGCATCAGGGACACAGGACTCGTACCTATCAGCATCTTATTGAGTTATTTGATGTCAAAGCCAGCTTTTTTGAGGAAACGTATTGGTACTTTTTAACCCGTAGAGGGGTATACGATGGTTCATAATTTCCTAAAGGTATTGGCCTGAAAGTGAACGTAATGACTCGACTGGGGTTTGAACTCGTTTACTACGATGTCGTAGTCCAGTACGTTAGCCATTACGCCAGCACGACTTCCCCACTCCCGTATCACTGTAAAGCTGGTCTGATAATCTTGTGAACGACAGCTGGAGACTCTGAAATAAATAAATAAAAATGTGAATGTGATACATACATTAATCAGCGAAAGTACATATTGATATTTGGTAGAGGCGCGAAATAGACGAGATAAGTTAGGCGTCAGGAGGACTTAAAACTTATGAGGATGCGTCAAATGTGGAATTTGAATAGATACAATCGAAGAAAGACGATAAAAGACGATTTACAGAAACAGAACTTCAGGAAGCGACGAAGTAAAAAAACAAAAATAAAAAAAAAACAAAACATGAAGATGTGTTATTATCTAGAATGATAACTAATTCAGTAATTAATGGTATCTGAAAAAAAAAAAAAAAAAAGCAAACATCAGTGAAAAAAGAAGTAGAGATAATTAAAAGTCAATATTGAAATAATTAGGTTGAAAGAGGAAGAAACAGAATGAAGATAATCACAAGAAAATTGTAAAATGAAGAAAGTAAAAATGATTTTTCCAAACACAAAAACAAAAAGGAACGTAGCGAATAAATAAAAGTGAGAATACGAAGTAGAGAGAGAGAGAGAGAGAGAGAGAGAGAGAGAGAGAGAGAGAGAGAGAGAGAGAGAGAGAGATGACAAAGACGACGATTGATTTCGAGGTACAGACGGATCACCTAATCCCGGCCAGGAGACCGGACCTAGTATCAATCGACAAGAAAAAGAACCTGCCATCTTGTGGATTTTGCTGTCCCAGCCGATCACCAAGTGAAAATGAAGGAAAGCGAAAAGACAGACAAATACTTGGACCTTGCCAGAGAACTGAAGAAGCTATGGAACATGAAGGTGAAGGTCGTACCAATTTTAATTAGTACCCTTGGAACGAACCACAAATCACTGGAAAAGAAAAAAATAATTTGGGTGAACTAGAAATCAGAGGAAGAACCGAGACCATCCAAACTACGGCACTGTTGGGATCTGCTAGAATACTCAGAAGAATCCTGGAGACCTGAGGAGACTTGCTGACACTCAGCCTCCATTGAACCACCAGCTACGCCAGGTGTGAAAAACAAATAATAATAATAATAATAATAATAAAAGAAAATGAAAAGATAGACAAATACATGGACCTTGCTAGTGAATTGAAATATCTCTGGAATATGAGGGTCAAAGTGATACTAATTTTAATTAGTGCACTTTTTCTCAATAGGTCTCGTGGCATTTACTGCTGCTATGGGCACCCTGATTAGTAGCAAGTATATGAAAGCTCCGAAACAACGTTTGAAATCCGGATAATCTGATGATGAATTCAGTATAAGGTACAGATAACACCTGAACAAGCCCCTTGGATATAGCGGACAGGACGGTGGGCTTATACCTATCACAATCAAGATGAGTAGAACAGTTCGAAAAATATAATCATTCATATCAAGCCTCATCTAAAGACAAATAAGAATAGATTAGTTTGTTATATGGGGCTTCCACTGTGAATGGAACGAGTAACTTAACCCCACAAGAATAGATAACTAACTTATGCATATCAAGTGGCACCCGGGGGTAATTCCATGTCAAATCATCCAGAAAAAAAGTAAAATTGTCCCCCAGCCCCTTCAATTTTTCTGAAATCTTTCCCAGGTTTGATGTTAACCTTGAGCCTCCAATTCCAAAAATTGGCGGTGTTGTGTCAATTTATAGCTCTCCAAATTTAATCATGGGTCGTGAAAAATGGCGACTTTTTGTCGCCTATTTTTGTCTGTAAAATGAGTTATAGAGCCTCCCTACTACTATGAATTGGTTCATGAATGCAGTTTTGCCTAGGAAATTCAGAAAAGCCATCAAAATAATCTTAAATTTAACCAATTTTAAGTTATTGATGGTTTCTGATTTTTTCCTAGCAAGATCAATATCCCGATGTGGCACTGCATT
>CM042146.1:17452925-17467925 GCA_023376005.1 Doryteuthis pealeii
ATTATCTCAACTTTTAACAGCCTGTGTAGAAAAAACTTAACATTCTGTATTTCATGTTTAAAAGCCTTTTCTTTTCCAGTGGATTGCATTCATATACTTAAAAAACAAAAAAAAACAAAACAAACAAACAGAATAATTGAGTTATTTCTACACATGCTGTTAAAATTTGAGATCATTTGAGATGTACAGGGTGTTTCAGAAAAACTTATATAATTTTGTAAACCTAATAACTTGACTAATTCTCATTCAAATGATATCAAATTTTAACAGCATGTGTAGAAATAACTCCCAATCATATGTTTAATGTTTAAACAGCTTTTCTTTTCCAGTGAATGGCATTTTCATATCCGAAAAAAAACCATTAAACATAGAATTTTTTTTGATTCTTCTCCGACCCAAACAACCACGGAGTGAATGAGCTCTGATGATGATTTTTGTAAAATCGAAATATTGATCAGTGTCAGCTATGATTATATTATAAATTGTTTTCTCTTTAACAGCATTGTGTGATGTTTTCACTCCACCTTTTCATACTCATTGTCGGATTCATTTCTTTTCTTTTAACTTATATATATATATATATATATATATATATATATATATATATATATATATATATATATACTAGCAGGACCTGTGGATATATTGCTAAATAGTGCAATGTTTAAAAAGTATAACAATCTTGATTCACCTCTCTCTCTTCTCTTCTCTCTCTCTCTCTCTCTCTCTCCTCTCTCTCTCTCTCTCTCTCTCTCTCTCTCTCTCTCTCTTCTTTTCTTTTCTTTTTTTTTTCTTTCTTTCATTCTTTACATCATGTTCGATTGAAACAGATTAGCGTTATCGCTTCTGCACGCCCACTACTACTTTCTTCTATCTTTCTCTTTCTTGCTTCTTTCTTTTTTTCTTATTATATTTTTATGTGTAGCATGTCCTTTTTCTTCCCTTTCTTTATTTATAGTAAAAACAGAATTTTACTTTATTTAGCTAAAGAGATGATCCTCATATGAAATAAGAATTTGGCGGATAAGCAAAACCAGATAATCAGGATTCACATTTTTTGCATTTCATCTTGGACGATTTGGATGATCTCATTTTTAGCCATTCGTAAATTTATTTATTCGTAAAGGTATTTATTCGTAAAATAATTTATTATGCCAACTGTACAAATCAATTGCCTTCTTTATTGTCTCTGATTTTTTTTTTGTTTTTTTTTGTTTTTTTTTTTTGTTTTTGTCTAGTTTTCTTCCAGTTCCCACCTTTCTCAACTCTTTCAGAATTGGATTTAGATTTTTTTTTTTCTGAACAGGTAACACTAGGATCGGATATTTAATTCATTGATGTCGAGGGAGGTTTCTTTAAAAGCGATTTTGTGCTGGTTTTCCGCATGTCAATGTCCTTGGTCAACTAATCATGAATATTCTAGCAATCTAGATTAAGTTACTTCCCACTCAAATTCAAAGTGTATCGACCTTCAGATAAAAACATAGAAGAAAAATGGTCGCCATGAAAAATAAGGGGTAAACAGTCATTTTGAAGTTGCCTATACTGAACTGAAGAAAACAGAGTTTCACAGAGGAACAAAACACCTTATATATATAATTATATATATATATATATAATATATATATTATATATATTTCACATAGCGCTAATACCCTTGGGAATGGTATGAATCCATATATTCTCCCTCCAGTTATGGTTTAAATAGTAGGGCGGACTGGGCTCTTCAGCCTTGGGTAGGTAACCAGTCTAGGAGAGGGATAATTCTGAATTCAAAATTCCTGAGGTCGGTCGTTGATTTGGTTTGTGGCAACCCTTGATGCACCTATTCTTTCCTATCAACTGTGCCAAAAGTGTGGAATGGTCCAACACAAGCCTTCACCACTATAAACAAATCACTGTGTGAAATAATAATAGAAAAATGTAAAAATATTCCGTATTTTCTCTGTGTTCGGAATATTTGTACATTTTTCTATTATTATTATTATTATTATTATTATTATTATTTCATTTCATTTGTTTATTTAATAATAATAATAGTTTAATTGTGTACAGATAGATAAACTTACCGAAAACACAAGTGTAAGTAATATTGATTAAATTCATCTTTTATTATCCATTCTATACTCTTTTTTTTCTTTATTCAATCTTCCTCATATTATATATATATATATATATATATATATATATTATATTATATATATATATATGCTAAAAGGCTGGGAAACTTAGTGTCCTGGGTATGACATGAAGTCACACCCCCACTAATGGGGTCACCTTTTTGTCGTGGGTACCGACCTGTGATGCTTAAGGATGGAACCTGGTGGATGCATGCCAATGGCATTCAACACTTCATTTTGTCCCTTAAGTTAGACGGGCGGTCGGAGAGGCCCTACCTGATCAATCGTCTGGTCACGTCATGGCCAAGCACCTACATCATTTTTCCAACCGTATTGCCTTCATATAAACTCCAACCCTTTTTATCATATTTACACACCCAGCAACATAATTCTGTAAAGTTGGAGAAATCTTTTGCTGAGTTGGAGCGCCATACCTACCGTCATCTTTCCACTTTACCACACAGATCAGATTATCTAATTGTCAGAGTTGTCAGGAACCAATGACCTTGCGATTCGAAAGCGGGTGCTTAATCCAATGAGCTAAACCGATCCCTGGAACATACTCACATATATACACACAGACTTATGGGAAGCGTGTGGTGTAATGGTTAAAGTCGTGGGAAATGGACTCGTCGCCCCGAGTTCAAATCCTGGATGTTGTAATTGCATTTCACTCAGCGCTAATACCCTTGGGCAAGGTATGAATCCTACTCTCCCTCCAGCTATGGATAAATAGTAGGGCAGACTGGGCTCTTTAACATTTGTTAGACAACCGGTCTAGGAGAAGGAAAACTCTGAATGAAAACCTGTTGAACTCCGCTTAAGAAATTGACCTTGTGTCACATCCTGCTCGTGCGGGCGGGGGTTGGTAAATATATATATACACACAGACATGCATATGTATGCCATCAAAATCAATCTATGGATCAATCCATCAAAAATAGAAATTTTTAGAATCATTATTTTTTTCAGATCTATCAAGGAAATATTTGTTCTTTCACAAATCGTAGCTCAACCTTAATCAGCTGGATGGTCCTGGGTCGTGTAGCCTTGAAATATTCTCCGGTTTATGTAGTTCTCTCACTTTTCAAAATTCGACAAGTTTAGTGCGTGTGTGTTGTCTTTTCTTGTACCCACAGTTCGTGATTGACATTTTCTTGTCGGGTCACACAGCCGGGCAAGAGAGCTGCTGGTGTGGGGCAGGCGGCTACTACATTACGATTTCATAGCTGCTGGCAATATGTAGCCCAATAGAGAAACTGACATATCTAACTTTGAGATGAAATATTCACCGCTCAGAATTCGGTCTCGCTCTTAGAGATGCTATGAAGGGAGCTACTTGGCATGGCTCTCCATCCAACTAATAGGTTATGGGGAATATTCATTCATCCATGAAACCATCCAAACACCTTACTCTTGCCGATATCGAATTTATCTGAACTGGTCTATAGACTTGCTGGATATCCGAAAAAGCACATTCAAATTACAACGCAGATGTCCATTCGGAAAAGGATTTCACTGTATTTTCTTACTTAACGACCCCAATATGGGATCGACATTTTCTATCGAATTCATGTCATGCTACTGACAGGATCATGAAGGTTATATAGGAACGTGTTGGATCTGACATTCTCGAGTCTTTTTGGATGAATGACACGAATCTCAGTCCCTTATGATTAATAGAGCTATGTTTATTGTGTGCATAATGGGAAATATCTTCTACGTATAATATGTAGATGCCTTTAGGAATTAAGTTTTCCTTGGCATTCCACTCGTGTTGACTGAACAGTAATTTATATAATAGAAACTTGATCGAGTTTTGTGTATGATTCTGTGCGCTTAACATATATTTCCAAGACCGAACATACTGTAGGGTTAAAGGGTTCTCAAAAGTTCTCGAAGACAAAGAAGTTCTCACTTTTTCTCCATATGTGGAAGGATAAATCAGAATTGTGGTCACAAAAAATTCCAGGCCCACTCTATCAAAATAAACATAGCTAAGACACAATATTAACAAATGTAGAGTGTTTGGAAACAGAGATGAAACGATCAACCATTTCTTAAGCGAATTCAACAAACTAGCACAATTAAAATACAATGATACAATAAATAATAACCAAAAAAAAAAACAGAAATCGGAAGAAAAAAACATCTACATGGTTTCTTCAGGTGTCACATTGCTCTCATTTCTGCTTTCATTTGTTTGTTTTTTTTTCTTCCTTGTTTACATTTTAACAACTTAAAGAGTAACTCATCGTCTTAGAATAGAAGATGGAATCACCAAGATTCTTGCTTATGGCCAGTAACTCCATAGCCATTTTCATTTGACTTTTACTCTTAAAAAAAGGGAATAAAAAAAGAAAAAGAAATATCAGACTTTTTATAAACAGTACTAATTAAATCCAATATTTTTAAAACAATTAAAAAAAATTAATATCCTCAATTTTTTTAATAATCAGTGTCCTAAAAGTATTTTTATATAAACTTTTTATTAATTATTCTATTTTTAATTATATATATATATATATTATATATATTATATATAATATATATATAGAGAAGTAAACAAACAGACATGTTTGTGATATGGTTATTTTCAGCCGACAATATTTGGGAGAATATGTGCTTAATTGAAGTCGAACCAAATTTTATGAAAGTTAATTCATTAATAATTAATTAGGCGGGATTTACCTATTTAAATGCAAGGCTAAACAAATCGAGAAAAATCAATCTCTGTATGTACATTTCGGCCTATTAGACCTCATCAGCAGAGCTATAGATACGAAGACCGCTCCGTGTGTGATTCGAAACCTGTCTGTCTATTTGTCTGCTGATGAGGTCTAATAGGCCGAAATGTAAATACAGAGATTGATCTTTCTCGATTTGTTTAGCCTTACATTTAAATAGGTAAATCCCGCCTAATTAATTATTAATGAATTAACTTTCATAAAATTTGGTTCGACTTCAATTAAGCACATATTCTCCAAATATATATATATATATATATATATATATATATATATATATATTAATATATATAATGAATTTCAGAAACTTTTTTTTAAACATTACTTATTAGATCCCGTTTTTTACATTTGATATTTTTTCATAGTATTGTTTTTTTTTGTTGTTTTTTTTTAATGGAGTTATGTTTGACAATATAACCAGTTTTATTGTGAAGAGAGACCCAATTGAAAGACATTTAGAGTGTATCATAAATTTGAGATAAATTGGTGTGAGTAAATGAAATTAATATTTAAAATATAACTTGAAAGCTTTAAATTAATCCGCAATTCAATTTCAAGAGATCACATCAGAATGCATGGACATGATTAAGAAGAGAAAATCTCAAGAGAGAAACCGAATCGCTTATAATTGCAGCACGACAATGTCCTAAGAACAAACTATATGAAGGCAAATAGATAAGACGCAGTAGAATAGCAAATGTAGAATGTCTGGAGAGAGACGAAATTGTTAATCATATGATAAACGAATGCAGCAAACTAGCAGAAAGAGATTCCAAGACTAATGCATGTCTCGTTGGGAGAGGTAATTCACTGGGAATTGTGTAAGACATTCAATTTTCACCATACAACTAAATGGTATATACACAAGCCTGAACCTGTCCTGGAAAATGATGCGCATAAGATACTCTGAGACTTCGAGTTAAAGACGGATCACCTAATCCCGATAAGGAGACCAATCTAGGATTGATTGATAAGAAGTAGAGAACTTGTAATCTCGTGGATATTGACGTCACGACTGACAACCGAGTTAAAATGAAAGAAAGCGAAAAGATTAACAAATACTTGGACCTTGGCAAAGAACTGAGAACACTGTGAACATGAATGTGAAGGTCGTACTAATTGTCATTGGTGCCTTTGGAATGGTCCCCATTGCGCTGGAAAAAGAATTTGGATGAATTGGAAATCAGAGTAAGAATCAAGACCATCCAAACTACAGCCCTGTAAAGATCGGCTAGAATACTCAGAAGAGTCCTGGATCCGCGAACTTTCTGTCACTCAGCCTCTAGTGAACCACCAGCTATGGCAGGTGTGAAAAACTCCATATTTGGAAATCAGAGGAAGGATTGAAACCATTCAGAACACTGAACTGTTACAATCTACCAGAATACTCAGAAGAGTCCAGGAGACCTGAGACTTGCTGTCACTCAGACTCCAGTGAAATACCATCAGCTAACACTGGTGTGAAAACTCAAAAGGAGATAATAATGATAATAATAATAATAATAATAATAATAATAATAATAATAATATCAGGCCTTGTGAGTTTTCACACTGTTGGACTTTCACTGTAGACTGAGTGATAGCAATTCCTCCCGGTCTCCAGTACACTTCTGAGTACTCTAGCTGATCTAAACAATTATTATTATTATTATTATTATTATTATTATTATTATTATTATTATTATTATTATACAGAAAAATGGTCAGATTAATCTAGAAACCATCTGACAGTGCCAAAATAAATATACAACGAATGCAATTCCCTAACCTCGTGAAATGAAATTACACTAAATCAATCAAATAAACAATCAGTTATTCTATTTAATTATTCATGAAACCGACATTTAATTTAGTTCTCAACACATTTTAATTAACTGTTATTTAATCAATAGATTTACTTGTATTCTCGTGTGAATTGTATATGTCTCGCTTTTCACCGAAATCTATTTTCTCTTTTCTCTCTTTTTTTCTTAATTATTACCCTTAATTGCTACAACCGTTATCATCTTGCAAAACCTTCTGGTTCAAAATTGAGCCCTGTCAAATCGTCCAAGATGAAATACAAAAATGTAAACCCTTATTATCTGGTGTCATTTATCCACCGAATTTTTTTGTTTATTATAAATAAAGAAAGGGAAGAAAATGGCATGTTACACAGAAAAATAAAATAAGAAAGAAAAGAAAGAAAGAAAGAAAGAATGAATGAAAGAAAACGATTTGGGGAAATATAGAGAGAGGGGTGAGCGCGCGGAAGCGATAACGCTAAACTTTTTTAAAATTCAACACAACGAACAGATTAAAAGAAGGAAAGAAAGAAAAAAGAGTGAGATAGTTAAATTGAGATTATTACACTTTTTTTAGGTATTGAACCATTTAGCAATAGCTCTTAAGTAAACATATCAAACGTCGTCATAATTAAGTTATCGTACTGTGATATATCCAGAGGCCCGGCTAGTTTATATAGTTGATACATTATTCTATAACCTTTATTTCTGTTACACACATTCGCATCCTCTCTTTCCGGATTCCATGTTTGTCTTAGACAGTCCTGCGCTTCTACTTCGATAAAAATAGAATAAGAAATAAATACTAATCAGATAAATACGATCACAGATACTAGGTATTCGGTTCCATTATACAGAAAAACGTCCGTCCAATAATAGAAAAAGAAAATAGCTGGCAACTCATTATAGTCACTGTTTGTAAATGAATTAACTTGGGTCACTAAGTCCAGACTTTTAATGTTTGCCGCTTGTCGCTCATTCAATATAAGAAACAAATTAATAAATGTACTAAGAGTGTCACGAACTGTCTGGAAAATATTTCAATTGAACTAAATAACCGGGTATTTTAAACAAAGTTATCTCAATCGTATTATCTGCATTATTCGGACTATTGTCCTCATCTTCATTGTTATCTGTACAACATTTCGGTCGATGTGCCCTCCGTTCTTCTTCATGTATTTCATGTCGAACTTGGGAACCTCCGAGGACTCGGGAACCTTCTCGGACTTTAGACTTCTTGTGGTAATCCGGAACCTTCTTGTCGTAATCGGGAGCCATCACGGGACTTTGAACCTAAACCTTTATTCAGTTCACGGGGGTATCCTGTTCTCATTCCGCTAACCATAGCTGTGTTAATTTAATTCTATGTTACTGCTGTCCCTCAATCGTTTAATTCATAAATGTCTTATTCTAAAAACTTTGCCTACTTTAAACCGCTTACCGCGGCACACCCATCTCTGCGATCCTACCGTAAGCGCTGACCGTGGCTCTCACACTTGTCACTTGCTCACACTGAAAAATCACCAATGGAGGCGTGTGGTAAAATGCTTACTCCTCCCATAGTCGGACTCGGGAACCTTCTTGGACTCGGGAACCTTGGGATGGCACAACTGAAGAGATTTAATGATTTGATGTCTGGAAATAATACAGGTTACTGCTCATTGCAAGTACTCTATCATTCTATGCCCATGCATAGAGAGTACAGATCAGAACTAAAGAAGGTCTTGGTTCTGAGACTTCCCAAGAACTTCCTCAACTGGACATATCTTCATCAGTGAGAAAAATAAAAGTCATGCAACACAATGATTTTCCATAGCTGCTATGAAAAGCTCCCGAGTTCGAAAAGAAGGTTCCCGAGTCCGAGAAGGTTCCCGAGTCCGACAAGAAATACCTGAAGAAGGCCGGAGGGCATATCGGCCGAGACGTTGTATAAATAACAATGAAGATGGGGACAATAACGCAGATAATACTAATCTTCAAGCCTCATCTCAAACATTCAGTGAAATCAGTTGTACTCTCCTTAAAGACTGACCTTGTGTCACATCCTGTCCGAGGTGGAGATGTTGGGTAAATACATACACTGATTACAATGACCTCGTGTTATATCATGCCTATATTTTTTTTATTCCCCTAGTTGTGTTTAAATATAGGGATTATTAGGCTCATTTACCTTCGTAATTAAACCCGTCAAGTTGACGGAAAAGAATCGAATTCAAAGTTAAGAGATACTGAGCGAACACTATTGAATGAATAAAACATACTAGCAAATAAAACTGCAGGACCCTTATATACTCCCACGGAGTCTACTATACAGTTTGTTTTTGGAATCATGCAGACAAATCAAACAGAGTTATTAACATAAAGAATACGCAATAATACACAGGCAATTCTATAATATTGGTTTGCTTGTATATTTGTTAAAATATACACCATAATTCTGTTTAGAAAATTACGTCGAAAATTTACAAGATTAATGTATTCAATTTTAGAATATAATTTCAAATCCGTGTTCTTGAAAAATTAGGCAGTATAATGAAAAATCTCGATTTACCCAACATGTCGATTCTATTCTGTTTCTGTAAAATACCACTCAGTAATAAATATAGCGTTTATGGTTTAGAATTTTAAAATATTTGATTCCTTTTTCAACAAGTTAAATATGTTTTATTTAGATCTTTTTATAAAATTAGATATTGAATTAGATATTTACTCTCCTTTATACTTACCTAATGTCTCAGCCACGGCCGGGGGTCCAGTGTGATTCGGCCACTGGATCGGGTTAAAGTACAAATAATAGCGTCGATCCCAGGGGTCTCCCCCCCCCGCAGGCAACACCTGCCCCTCTACTTAAAGGCAGGGATCGGTTTATTGCCCAGTGCCCGAGGCGCCCCCAATAAGCGGGAATGCCGAAGGGATCGACGCAATTTTTGTTCTTCCCACCCGGCTTTCTTCGACTTGTGGGTGGGCCCACGTTAAAACGAGGTCTTGTGCCCAGTCCATACAAGTAGGGTATGAGGCAAATACCCTTTACTCTCCTTTATATAAGATAGCAATATCCACCAATTGTAACATCACATAAGAAAGTTGGCTACTATAGTATGTTGTATACAAAGATACATTCCCTAACAATACTCAATTGATTCGCCTATTTGTATCATTACAATTTTTAAAACTGTTTATCTTATCTTTATCTCACATACACAACGTTTCGACGAATGTGCCTTTCGGCCTTTAGGTTATTCTTGTATCTTGTTCTTTACTTGAATTACTAAGCTACGATTGTTGCATAATCGATGGGCACTCTGTTAATTATGCAAAGTTAGTGTAGAAAATAGATTTGAATTCGAATCAGGAAAATATCAGTTGAATTTAGACCTGGCAATTACAGCAGGGAAATTGATTGACGGGTCGTAACCTTAGCTCTGACCTCCACTTCTTGTTGTGAGACAAAGAGTGGGAATATATACTCAGTCTGCTGCTAGTCATCATAATGTAAAGACATACCTAGCCAGGCTCGTACGCACATGGTTATTGGATCCTAAGTCTTAAGAAATAAAAATGTGATTTACAAAAATGTTTTGTGTTAATCAAAAGCAAACTAACAATACAGAGCTATCTTAAGATGAAGAAAAAGCTACTCTGATGATAAATACCAGACCAAAGCTTGAAGAAGTAAGAAGAAATACAGAACCAGCCATTAACGAATAAATACCAGCCAAAATACAGATGAAGTATAAACTTCAGACTCACAAATAAGATCAAAGATAAGATTAAATATGAGAGACACAACAACTCCAGAGCCTTCATGTCGTATTCGGGAGCCTTCATTGATCTTGAAACTTAACCGTTTATTTTATTTGTACTCAATCTCTTAACCATTACCGGGTGCAAGTATTAAGTCATGTGAAGTATTCTGTTATTTTCATCTTAGTAATGACTGAACCTACAGATGATCGTCATTTAAAATTGTATTAAAACAACAATTATATCCTTTGGGCCATGAGTGAAAAAATCCGACAAATAAATTGGCTGTATCACTGCTTTCCCCAGAATAACGTAAGATTAATAAGTTCTGGTTTAAATGAAATACATATTTGCAAACAATGCTAGACATACTACAAGGTTCGATTTCAAAAAGAACATTTGAGATGCGCATTTTCTAGGCGAGCATCATAACCCTGTAAACCTGTTTTGATAGAAATAAACTAATATGTGTAAGGTTCGGAAATATCAGATGCCTTTATCGATTTTCATTCGGGATCCATAGACAATAGAGTTCCTCCTGTTATAATCCATTTCATGTATTCATCAAATTAGGTTCCATGATATTTAGGTGATTCCCTTTTTTTTTTCGATGAAGATAACCGACTTGTTGTAAAAGTTGAGGTCACAATATAAAGGAAATCTAGATAGAATAAAAAGAAAAGAAGACAAACAGACACGGCAAAAATAAATACTGGGTTCTTCGACTAAAACAAAAAATTAATCGACGACCAGTTCGCCAAAAGCCATGAGAGCCACATCAGAGACATTCTCATACGATTAATGAAGAGGAACAAGCTGAATACTTTTAAAAAAGATATTGAGTCAGCACATAAGGATCCTGCTAAACCCCCTATAACGGAGAAATCACCCCACACTGAAAGAAATACGATGTATCACTTAGGCAGTCAATTTCTCAACGTTAAGTAAAGGGTTTATGGTTCATTCTGCAATTTGCATTTTGCTGGAAGGGACAACCTAATGAAATAAAACTAAAAGTTCTAAGTAAAATAATTATATATATATATATATATAAAGGAAAGACGGATATGGAAGGAACGGATAAAAAGTTCCGACGTCCGTTCCAGTGAACAATCGAATTTCCGCATTATTTATCTGAACGTAATTTGCAATGGTGATCGTTTATATCGATGCATGAAGTAAGACGCCTTTCTAAATGCAACGGCTGTACTTAAACCCAAGATGAAACAAAAACAAAACAAACAACAAAAAAAACAACAACTCCCTAACCTGCGGCCTTACCGATTTGATTTTCTCATCGTCTCTAGCTTTTAAGTAACCCGAGATAGATAAGGACACACTGTTCGGGACATACATAATCCCTCCCGCCATTAAATACGAAACAAAAAAAACTACTATGCTACTCCGTAAAAAGTCCATCGGTTCATTACTAGTGAATAAAATGCTAATAAGATGATATAAATAATGCATTGAAAAACCTACATATAATATATATATATATATATATTATATATATATATATATATATATTGTGTGTGTATGTGTGTGTGTGTGTGCGTGTGCGTGTGCGTGTGTGTGTGTGTGTGTGTGTTGTAGTGGGATTCAGGTATGCTTCTTAGTTGATATATGCGTATTCATATATATATATATATATATATATATATATATATATATATATATATTTTGTCTATCATATATATTTTGTGATTTAGTATGAAGCATTGGGTAGGAAATATAAGAAACTCAGTTTTTGAATTGCAAGTTTCGTTTTATTTCATTAAGTTTTCGGGGATGTTCATAGGAAAAAGGGATATAAATATACCAGGAAACTTAACGAATAAAACCTTTTCTTATATATATATATGTATCTATGAATCTATATACACTGCATACACACACACATACACACACACACACATACAATATATATATATATATATATATATATATATATATATATATATATAATAAAATATGATACAAGTCAAAGCACAAAAAGAACCACCAATAATTTGGAACATGCCTGCAAAATTACCTACAAATTTTGTTTTACGGCATATCAACCTCGGTGGGTCATTTAATGCCGACAAAGTTGTGAAATGAATTCTATCTTAATGCATAATACAATTTTGTTTATCAACTCATTTTTTAAAATTTAACCCATAGATGGGACCCTAACAGGTACTGACAATCCGGGTCAGAATGGACCAGGGAGCAATAGTGATGAAGAGGTGCTCCACATTCCCAAACCTCCAAAACTGGAACCTCACCTTAACGCCATTCCCTGGACATGAAGACCCTCAGACACCGCCTCCTAGCACACATATGATAAAAAGGGGTTGGGGCTTGCCATAAGGGCAATAGGGTTGGGAAAATCATATAGGTGCTAGGGCTTGACGTGACCAGCCTATTGATCCGAGGAGGCCTCTCCGACCACCCGTCTAGCCCAAGATAGGGCCAAAGTGGAGTATGCAAGTCATGAACTGATCATCCACCTGGGCTCTATCCTTAAGCATCACGGGTCGCCACCCGCGGCCAACAGGTGGCCCCATTGGGGGAGTCTTACCCCTCTGCAGAGGTGCAGTCGGTGCATTCTAACGCCCTATCGACAGGGCGGCATTTTAGTCTAAGGTGTTATTGAGCGTCGACTGTATCAATAAAAAAGCAATTAAGTACAAAGTTACAGAAGACCACAAAATAAATCATCAGTTAAAATTAAAAACTCTCCTTTGATATTCCCAATAACTTTTAATATCATCCATGACGTCTCGGGGAGAGCCACGAGTGTAACACTGACGTGTAAATCGGCACGGAAAAATTTTTAGCAATAATTACGTGTTAGATGAGAATGGAAAAGTTTAAGGATGAATCATCATAAGACCACATTGTTTATTGGACGAGCCATGAGACGTGGCGAAGAGTGAGAGACGAGGAGTGAGGGCTAAGAGTGTGGAGATGAGTCTGACACGATGCGTTGAAAAAGTCAGAAGTGTTCTCGGCAGGTGTGACTTTGTGGAAAATAAAAATCTCACGAGAAAAAGAATTGACCTTGTGTTATAACTAAAATCCCCCCCCCCGCCCCAAGTTGGGTTCCAGACTCCAAACATCACAGAAATGCGAGTCAACTGTACAGCAGTCTTGCTACCAAGATTCGAACCACTCCAATGTTGTCCAGAAATAAGTATACAATTAATTTCTATATCCAGACATCATCGCATCATTCGAGATTAAAGAGCCATAACATCACAAACATTGACACGTCCTCTCTCCATTCCGACATGAGAACATAACGTTACACACGGACTCGACAAGAAGAGATTGAAAAATATAAGTGCTGCTTTAATTTGACAACTCTGCATGGTCAGTGAAAACGCGAAGGTTACTGAGTACGCAATTCAATGAATAACCCCAAGGAAGTTGTTATGTAGACGAATTGTTACATAATTATTAGATTCCTAATATCTATGTACAGTAGTGTTGAAACCAAAATGTCTGTTATAAGTTGCAGCCCACGCCCTTGAAGGATTGAATGACAACCCTTGACCTCATCCTGATCCTTCCGATGGATACCGTTAGAATCGGTGGAGAAGACCCTCTTCCGGTTTAGATTAGAAAAAGATTTTAGTTAGATAAGCCAAAAACCACGACGGTGGTAAGTCGTGTTTTGCACGGTGCTGACTCAATCTGCGCAGGTAGTCTGGTGGAGATTTCAGAATAAAATATGATCTAAGTTAAATCGAAGTCTTGTGTTATTATCTAAAAACTACCAATGACACAGGGCTTCTGATAAAGAGAAATCCCCAATGGAAGACCAGACACGAAGTCCCCAAACGAAGTCCAGACGCTAGAAGAGACGATAGAAGAATAGAAGTAAGAAAGTAAAGGAAAGAGTATACAACAGAATGACCCTTAACTATTTTCTTTGGTGTTTACTGCACAAAGTTACCGTTTGTCTAGTTGTGTCAGGTCGATGATAATTTTTCAGACAGGCTGTGTATTTCTACATTCATCTATTGTCATGGACGAGAAGAATAACAATGTGACATTTGATGATTGTTGAAGTGCTTAAAATCCTCTTCAATCTCTTGTGGGTATTATTAGTCTCCAGCCATTCGGAAATAGTTACGCTAAGCTGTAGATGAGGTAGAAGATTTTTCGAAAGTTCACTAGCTATTAAAGCACATTATCATCAATGTAGTTTTATGAATCATTATTGTTATTATAAACACCACTCAATCGTAGAATACACTGACTGCACCTCTGCACAGAGATAAAATTTTTACCGTATAACTTCGTCGCTAAGAAATCACGTCAAAAACTTTGTCGCTACGAAAATCGTCAAAAACAATCGAAGTACTTAGAATTAAATCCAGAATTTCATGATTGAGGGACCAGATTCACCCTGGAATGTTTTTAATTTTCTTATTCCAAAATGCTATTATGTACACTAGCAAATATATGCACCCTCCGGGTGCAAATATTTAAGTTTTAATATAATAAATTATCATGTTAAATTAGAAAGGCTAATGAAACTGAATAAGAATTCAGATAAAATTATTTGGAACAGAGGGGGTATGATTGAAAATTAGAACAACTTTGAAACTA
>CM042146.1:17484889-17497389 GCA_023376005.1 Doryteuthis pealeii
CACTCTACCATTCCAGCAAAGGCTAAAATAGTGACCATCTCACACTACAGTATATAATATATATATATTATATATATATGTAGTATAATAAGAAAAATGAAAAAAACACAGGTTTAAATGGGTTAACTGCTGAGTTTATTGGCCGACGCTGCAGTGTTTTGATCTATTAATTAGATCATCTTCAGGGAATTTGTTGGTATATGGAAGGTGATAAGAAATTATTTATCACAGAATAACGAGAAAAACGAGTGGTAGTCATTGTTATTCAGTCTGTTTAAACATTTTTGAGGTTTGAGAAAAGGGACGGTTTGAAATATGACGTCAAATATTCTCTTTTATGGCATGAGTATGGGACGGTGTATGTGTGTTACGAAAGGAAACAGTGTGCATTTTTTCGGTGTGTGTGTGTGTGTGTGTGTGTGTATAAATTTTTTGCGATGAACGACAGCGGAAATAAAAAAAATGCACAATGTTTCCTTTCGATACACACCGTATTTAAAAAAGTTTAAAATATTATATTATATTAAAAAGACTGACAAAACTAAATATGAATGAATATAAACAATATTACAGTTATTATTGTTTTATTTTAAATAATTTATTTATAAATTTATACATCGGACTTTTTTTATATATATTTGAGAATAAAACACTAATATTAGACATCATTAACACAAAGTACACGAATAGGAAAAGCGTGGTCGGCCACAAACAAATTATCAATAATATGGAAATCCGATCTCGCTGACAAGCTAAAGCGACATTTCTTCCAGGCGGTGGTTGTATCAGTGTTGCTGTACGGATGCACCACTTGGACCCTAACGAGGCGCCTTGAGAATAAGCTGGACGGGAGCTGCACAAGAATGCTGCGTGCAGTCCTGAATAAATCGTGGAAGCAGCACCCCACGAGGAAACAGCTATATGGCCACCTGCCGCCCATCTCACAAACCATACAAGTGAGACGGACAAGACATGCCGGGAACTGCTGGAGAAGCAAGGATGAGCTCATAAGTGACGTTCTTCTGTGGAAGCCAACACACGGACATGCTAGTGTGGGCCGTCGATCAAGGACCTACATTGACCAACTAAGCAAAGATGCAGGTTGCTGCGCAGAGGACCTCCCTGGGAAAATGAATGATAGGAAAGGTTGGCGAGAGATTGTCATGGATATCCGTGCTAATAGCGCGACATGATGATGATGATGAATAATTTATTAGATCTTGTTTTCTAGTATGAAAATTATCGACTCATTACACTATGTAAACCTTTATTTCCTCGTTTTATATAAAGTATTTTGCAGGATTCTAATGTTGTTAATAACATGGAAGTTTTGATCTAGACTTTAATAGAAACATCGTTTATAGATAAGATTACATGATGACAATTTAATTGGAAATATCACGTAAATATCTAAAGGAATTATGATATCAATGGTGATATACTCTCGGTTACAGACTGATACATAATCTCTATTATAATAAATTATATATACATCTTGAAAATATAAGTTATGCTTCCGTAATATGGACAAGGTACTGTTTACAAAGTCACAGCTTTTTCACCGCTCTGTCGGCTGGGGCATTAGAATGCACCGACTGCACCTCTGCAGAGGAGAAAGACTCCCCAAATGGGGTCACTTGTTGGCCGTGGGTGGCGACCCGTGATGCTTAACGATAGAGCCCAGGTGGATGAGCAGTTCATGACATGCAATACTCCACTTTGGCCCTATCTTGGGCTAGACGGACAGTCGGAGAGGCCCCCTCCGATCAATCGGCTGGTAACGTCAAGCCCTAGCACCTATATGATTTTCCCAACCTTATTGCCCTTATGGCAAGCCCCAACCCCTTTTTATCATATGGGTGCTAGAAGGCGTTGGCCCCGGGTCTACATGTCCTGGGAATGACGTTAAACTCTATCTGATGGTGAGGTTCCAGTTTTGGAGGTTTGGGAAATGTGGAGCACCCCTTCATCACCATTGCTCCCTGATCCACTCTGACCTGGAGTGGTAGTACCTGTTAGGGTCCCATCTATGGGTTAAATAGAAAAATGTATTTATAAAAAAATTGTATTATCCATTAAGAATTGATTTATTTCAAAACTGTATCGGCATTAAATGACCCACTGAGGTTGATATGCCGTAAAACAAAACAAACCAGACCAAACAGCCTTTTCAAAAGGGACCCCTACATTTTCGGCATGTATGTCTAGTACTTAAACTTTGACCCCCACCACTGAATGGTTCCATATTTTGCGTTGAACAATTGTGTTTGATCGTTGTGTTCATTTCCGTTCTGATTTGCATGGCAATCCAGATTGATTTCCATACTGGCCGCATAAGTGAGGGAAGCCATTCAACAGATTGGAGCGACTTTGTCTTTATTCTCCCAGCATGAACTGTGTAAGTGAATAGTGAAAATTAGTAGGCATATGCTTGTGGAGTGTGAACCAATTGAATCATGTCAAGGTGAGTGGATATCAGCGTAAATCGAATGGCTTCTGTTCGCAGGCAACGTCAGAAATATGGCATGCATCTCGAAGCTAATATGAATGCAAAACAACATGGTTATGAGAAATTGTCAATACTCCAAAGTTGATTTGAAGTGCTGTGTTGGTTTTGGTTATCTTCCAACACTGAGTGTCTTACCTAACTGACAAAAGTAATAATTGTATTGGTGTTATATTATTCAACCTGAACAATAAAACTATCTCAAAACGACCGTTATGAGTGTATAACTACATTATTTCTCTCACTTTTCTCTCTGTTCTCTCTCTCTCTCTCCTCTCTCTCTCTCTCTCTATATATATATATATATATATATATATATATATATATGCTCTTCTATATATATAAGGAATGGAGCACTCTATGACGGTCTTTACATACAAAGCGATATGTGTATCAAAACAGTTAAAATCCCCTTCCCATACTGTAAGTGATGACAGCCTAATGGTTAAGGTGTCAGACAGACACCCAACCGATCGGATTTCCATTCCGGCTGTAAGTACCTTACAAAATGTCTAGCCACACTGAAGAGACTTGATAGGTCGAAACACGTGTCTGTGGATCACCATATATATATATATATATATATATATAAATCTTCGACTGTCTCTTGTTTTATTTTCTCTGGCTCTTTAAATATATCTTTCTCTATTTTCTCCCCTCCTTCTATGTCTCACCCTTTATTTTCTCCTCCTCTCACTTCGACTCTTCCTATGGCATTTCTCGCTACTCTATCGCTATTACCTTATGTCTATTTTTACTTCTCTATTTCCCCCATACTTTACATATATTACCCCTTCTCTCTCTCTCTCTCTCTCTCTCTCTCTATAATATATATATATATATATATATATATATTATGGACCCTCTCGTCGATTTTCGACGCATGAGGGTTCACACACACAATGAACACCCACACAGTGATTTGTTTATAGTGGTGAAGGCTTGTGTTGGACCATCCACATTTTTGGCACAGTCGATAGGAAATAATTGGTGCATCAAGGGTTGCCACAAACCCAATCAACGACCGACCTCAGAAATTTTGAATTCAGAATTATCCCTCTCCTAGACTGGTTACCTACCCAAGGTATAAGGGCCCAGTCTGCCCTGCTATTTAACCCATAGCTGGAAGGAATTTTGAATTCAGAGTTATCCATCTCCTAGACTGGTTACCTACCCAAGGCTGAAGGACCCAGTCTGCCCTATATATATATATTAATCTTCTACTGTCTCTATTTCCTTCCATAGTTTCTATTTCTCTGACTCTTTAAATATATCTCATTTTATATTTTCTCCCCTCCCTCTATGTTCGCCCTTTATTTTCTCCTCCTCTCACTTCGACTCTTCCTATGGCATTTCTCGCTACTCTATACCTATTACCCTATGTCTATTTTCACGTCTCTATTTTCCACCATACTTTACATATATTTCCCCTTTCTTTCTCAATAATATATATATATATATATATATATAATATATATATATATATATAATAATATTTTTGCTTGAAGGCAATTACAATGCATGTATCGCATAAAATTCGATCCTTTTTTTATATAGATGAACTTGACAAGTGTAATCCCGGCAAAGGATCGCTGTGTGTAGAACATTGTACGGATTTTTCGATTTTATTAAGTCTCATCAGCGATGTATACTAACGACTACCCTCCGACAGAAATCGAAACCGGGACTCAGTAGGCATAGTCAAAGACAATATTGCCTCGGCCACAGTAACACAGCGAACAATCCTTGCGAAATTTACCCTGTCAAGGATACATACACGCCTCTACATGATAGGTAAGGGGACGTTGAGTGAATAATAACAACAAACCAGGCTTTATGCTCTTCGGCGAAGTGAATAAGATTTTTGGATGTTTGTTTAATAATAATAATAAAATAATGATAATTAATATAATAATAATAATATATATATATATTTAAAAAAAACACAATATGAGTCTAGGTAAAAAAAGAAAAAAAAGAAAGATTATACATAAGTAAAATAGGTAGATATTCTAGCCAAATCAAGACATTAGTTCCCAAAATTAACACTCAATTGTCCAATTGGACACATGGCCGAGTGGATTAGGCAGTTGGTTAAAAGACAGTTCTAAGTGACAGTTATCTCTGGTTCCCGAGTTCAATCCTGAGTGAAAGCAGTTAGAAAAAATAATTAATTAGCACAACTCCTACCGCCAGCTTTGTTAGCGGAATGAGAATAGGATACCCCGTGGAATAAATAACGGTTAGGTCAAAGTTCCGTGATGGCTCCGAATACGACAAGAAAGTTTCCCGAGTTCGAAAAGAAGGTTCCCGAGTCCGAAGAAGGCGGAGGGTAATATCGGCCGAAACGTTTGACAAATAACAATGAAAGATGGGGACAATAGTCCGAATTACACTAATAATACTAATCTTCAAGCCTCATCTCAAACATTCAGAGAAATTATATATATATATATATATATATATATATATATACTATATATAATATTATATACACTCCTAATCTCCCAATCAAACAACACGCCGACGGAAAAGATATATTTAAAACCCAAATTAATCAGAATGTAAATTTAAGAACAACCTTTTTTTTGTTTTTTGCTGTCTAAAATGATATTCATTTTGAACAGTTTTAAATGAATTATTATATGAAATTTAAAACTTTTTTACCTCAAATTTATTACTCGAGGTCAACAGACCGGCTTTATTTGTAAATATGAAAATTGTGAAATTATGGAATATATTTTGGTAACTTTGATCTTATGTCATCCCAGTCTCCTACCTAATTTACGCTATGTTTTAGCGAGCCGTTGTCAGGTTGAATATTCCCGGTCGTCTTAGATATTTTCTGAGTCGTGTTTTTTTAGTTTTTATACATACATATATATACAAGATGTTCATAAAAGTATTGAAATTTTTAATACTTTTTGACACACCCTTGAATTCTAAAAAAAAAAAAATTCATTCACTCTTCATTTCTATTCTTGGATAAATACAGCATTTAACTTGGTACTTTTTTGACGAGCACTTGTATCTTGAAAAAAACAAAAAACGTTCCATTCTTTCTTCATTTCTAATCTTGGTAGATACAGCTTCAATCTCAAACTTTTTTGACACACCTTGTATATATATATATTAATTTGTTATAAATCTCTTTTTAAAATACTTGTTTATTTTAAGTAGGAAAAATGTGAGTGTGGTGTTCAAAAATTTTAAGAGTTACAGATGACTTACCGTTGTGTTAAATGTTATTTTGTAAATTTATCATCTACAATATCAATACAATTCTAAACACAACGGTTTTAAGTCACTAGAAGATAAATATTCACCATCAATGCAAAAGCAGACTGGATTGCAACCGATCCTAGAAAATAAAATTGAACTCAAACCTGTTAAACTCTGCTTAAAACATTGGCCTAAATGGTGCTTATTATTTTTTAAAATCATTTTTAAACTTTTTTTTATTTTTTATTGTCGATATAATTACAAATAACAATCTAACACAACCGTAAGTGCATCTGTACTTCTTAATTTTGAACACCCCACACTCACATTTATTCCTACCTAAAAATAAACAGTAATTTTAAAAGAATTTTATAACAAATAATTATATATATAATAATTAGCAAGGTGTTCAAAAAAGTATTGAGATGGAAGCTGTATCTACCAAAGATAGAAATGAAGAAAGAATGGAACGTTTTTGTTTTTTCAAGAAATACAAGGGTGTCAAAAAAGTACCAAGGTTAAAGCTGTATTTATCAAGATAGAAATGAAGAGTGAATGGAATTTTTTTTTTTTTTAGAAATTCAAGGTGTGCAAAAGTATTAAAAATTTCAAATACTTTTATGCACATCTTGTATATATATGTTAGTATAAACTAAAAAACACGACTCAAAGAAAAATATCTAAGACGGACCGGAAAATTCACCTTGACACTGGCTCGCTAAAACATAGCGTAAATAGGGTAAGGAGACTGGGATGACATAAGATCAAAGTTAACAAAATATTTCCATAATTCACAATTTCAAATATTACAAATAAAGCGGTGTTGACCCTCGAGATAATAAATGAAGGTTAAAAAAGTTTAAATTCATATAATAATTCATTTAACTGTCCAAAATGAATTATCAATTAAGACAGCAAAAAAAAAAAGGTTGTTCTTAAAATTTACAATTCTGATTAATTGGGTTTAAATATATTTTTCTCGTCGGGGTGTTTTTTGGACTTGGGAGATTAGGAGTGTATATATATAATATATATATTATATATATATATATATATATATATATAATAATTTCTCCTGAATGTTTGTAGAATGAGGCTTGAAGATTAGATTATTCAGTGTAATTCGACTATTGTCCCCATCTTCATTGTTATTTGTACAACGTTTCGGCCGATATACCCTCCGGCCTTCTTCGGAACTCGGGAACCTTCTTTTCGAACCGGGAACTTTCTTGTCGTATTCGGGAGCCATCAACGGAACTTTGAACCTAACCGTTATTTTATTCCACGGGGGTATCCTAATTCCTCATTCCGCTAACCAAAAGCTGGGGTAGGAGTTGTGCTAATTAATTATTTTTTCTAACTGCTTTCAACTCAGGTTGAACTCGGGAAAGCCAGAATAACTGTCACTTAAGAACTGTCCTTTTTAACCCAACTGCTAAATCCCACTCGGCCATGTGTCAATTGGACAATTGAGTGTTAATTTTGGGAACTAATGTCTTGATTTGGCTAGAATATCTACCTAAATTTTAACTATGTATAATCTTTCTTTTTCTTTTTTTACCTTAAGACTCAATATTGTGTTTTAAATATTATTATATATTTATTATTTAATTATTAATTATCATTATTTTATATTATTATTAAAAACAAACATGCCAAAATCTTTATTCACTTCCCGAGAGCATAAAGCCTGGTTTGTTGTTTATTATTCACTCAACGTCCCCTTACCTATCATGGTAAGAGGCGTGTATGTATCCTTGACAGGGTTAAATTTTCGCAAGGATTGTTTCGCTGTGTACTGTGGCCCGAGGCAATATTGTCCTTTGACTATGCCTACTGAGGTCCCCGTTTTCGATTTTCCTGTAGGAGGGTAGTCCGTTAGTATACATCGCTTGATGAGACTTTAATAAAATTCGAAAAAAACTACCGTACAAATGTTCTAACACACAGCGATCCCTTTCGGATTACACTGTCAAGTTCATTTTCTATAATAAAAAAAAAGGATCGAAATTTTATGGCGATACATGCCATTGGTAATTGCTTCAAGCAAAAAATATTATATATATTATATTATATATTATATATATATATATATATATATATAATATTGAGAAAGAAGGGGAATATATGTAAAAGTATGGGTGGAAAAAATAGAGACGTGAAAAATAGACATAGGGTAATAGGTATAGAGTAGCGAGAAATGCCATAGAAGAGTCGAAGTGAGAGGAGGAGAAAAATAAAGGGGCGAGACATAGAGGGAGGGAGAAACAATATAAAATAAGATATAATTTAAAGAGTCAGAGAAAAATAGAAACTATGGAGGAAATAGAGAACAGTAGACTCGATTATAATATTATATATAGGGCAAGAATGGGTCTTCAGCCTGGGTAGGTAACCAGTCTAGGAGAATGGATAACTCTGAAATTCAAAATTCCTTCAGCTATGGGTTAAATAGCAGGGCAGACTGGGCCCTTATACCTTGGGGTAGGTAAACGCAGTCTAAGAGAGGGATAATTCTGAATTCAAAGTTTCTGAGGTCGGTCGTTGATTTGGGTTTGGTGCAAACCCTTGATGCACCAATTTATTTCCTATCGACTGTGCCAAAATGTGGATGGTCCAAACAAAGCCTTCACCACTATAAACAAACACTGTGTGGGGTTCATTGTGTGTGTGAACCCTCAATGCCGCGAAAAATCGACGAGAGGGTCCATAATAATTATATATACTATATATATAATATATATATGAGCAGGCGAGAGAGAGAGAGAGAGAAGAGGGGTAAATATGGTAAAGATGGGGAATAGAGAAAGTTAAAAATAACATAAGGTAATAGCGATAGAGTTAGCGGAGGAATGCCATAGGAAGAAGTCGAAGTGAGAGGGGGAAAATAAAGGGTGAGACATAAGAAGGAAGGGAGAAAGAGAAAGATATTTTAAAGAGCCAGAGAAATAAAAACAGAGACAGTCGAAGATTATATGAATATATATATATAATATATTTATATGGTGATCCACAGACACGTGTTTCGACCTTCAAGTCGCTTTCGTGTGGCTAGACATTTTGTAAGGTAACTTACAGCCGAAATGGAAAATCCGATCCGGTTGGGTGTCCTGTCTGACACCTTAACCATTAAGGCTGTCATCAACTTACAGTATGGGAAAGGGATTTTAAAACTGTTTTGATACACATATGCTTGTATGTAAAAGACCGTGCATAAGTGCTCATCTTACTATTATATAAGAAGAGCCATATATATATATATATATATATATATATATAGTATATATAGAAAGAGAGAGAGAGAGAGAGAGAGAGAGAGAGGAACAGAGAGAAAAAGTGAGAGAAATAATGTAGTTATACACTCATAACGGTCGTTTTGAGATAGTTTTATTGTTCAGGTTGAATAAATAACACCAATACAATTATTACTTTTGTCAGTTAGGTAATGACATCAGTGTGGAAGATAAACCAAAACCAACACAGCAACTCAAAATAACTTTGGAGTATTGACAATTTCTCAATAACCATGTTTGTTTTGCATTCATATTAGCTTCGGATGCATGCCCAATAATTATTTTTCTGACGTTGCCTGCCGAACAGAAGCCATTCATTTACGCTGATATCCACTCACCTTGACATGATTCAATTGGTTATCAACACTCCAAAGCAATATGCCTACTAATTTTCACTAAAATTCACTTAACACAAGTTCATGCTGGGAGAATAAAGACAAAGTCGCTCCATCTTGTTTGAATGGCTTCCCTCACTTATGCGCCAGTATGGAAATCAAATTCTGATTGCCATGCAAATCAGAACGGAAATGAACACAAACGATCAAACACAATTGTTCAACGCAAAAATATGGAACATTCCAGTGGTGGGGGTCAAGTTTAAAGTCACTAAGACATACATGCCGAAATGTAGGGGTCCCTTTTTGAAAAAAGGCTGTTTGGTCTGGTTTGTTTTGTTTTACGCATATCAACCTCAGTGGGTCATTTAATGCCGATTACAGTTTTTGAAATAATCAATTCTTAATGGATAATAACAATTTTTTTATAAATACATTTTTCTATTTAACCCATAAGATGGGACCCTAACAGGTACTACCACTCCAGGTCAGAGTGGATCAGGGAGCAATGGTGATGAAGGGGTGCTCCACATTTCCGCAAACCTCAAAACTTGGAACCTCACCATCAGATAGGAGTTTAACTCAATTCACCAGGACATGTAGACCCGGGGCCAACGCCTTCTAGCACCCTATGAAAAAAGGGTTGGGGCTTGCCATAAGGGCAAAATAAGGTTGGGAAAAAAAAATCAATATAGGTGCTAGGGCTTGACGTTAACAAGCCGATTGATCGAGGGGGCCTCTCCGACTGTCCGTCTGCCCAAGATAGGGCCAAAGTGGAGTATTGCATGTCATGAACTTGCTCACCCACCTGGGCTTATCGGTTAAGGCATCACGGTCGCCACCACAGGCCAACAAGTGACCCCATTTGGGGAGTCTTTCTCCTCTGCAGAGGTGCAGTCGGTGCATTCCCTAATGCCCAAGCCGACAGAGCCGGTGAAAGCTGTGACTTTGTAAACAGTACCTTGTCCATATTACGGAACAAATAACTTAAAATTTTCAAGATGTATATATAATTTATTAATAATAGAGATTATGTATCAGTCTGTAACCGAGAAGTATATCACCATTGATATCATAATTCCCTTTAGATAATTTTACGTGATATTTCCAAAATTTTAAAAATTGGGGGGGGTTCCCCATCCCCAAAAAAAAATGTTTTAAATCTTTAAATCTATAAACCGATGTTTCTAATAAAGTCTAGAATCAAAACTTCACATGTTATTAAACAACATTAGAATCCTGCAAAATACTTTATATAAAACGAGGAAAATAAGGTTTACATAGTGTAATGAAGTCATAATTTTCATAACAGAAAACAAGATCTAATTAAATTATTCATCATCATCAATCAATGTTCGCCGTATTAGCCGGATATCCATGAACAAATCTCTCGCCAACCTTTCCTATCATTCATTTTCCCAGGGAGGTCTCTGCGCAGCAAAACCTGCATCTTTGCCTTAGTGGTCAATGTAAGGTCCCTTGATCGAACGGCCCAACTAAGCATGTCCGTGTGTTTGGCTTTCCACCAAAGAACGTCACATTATGAGCTCATCCTTGCTTCTCCGTCAGTTCCCGGCATGTCTTGTCCGTCCTCAACTTGTATGGTTTTGTGAGATGGGCGGCAAGGTGGCCATATAGCTGTTCCCTCGTGGGGTGCGCTTCCAACGATTTAATTAGGACTGCACGCAGCATTCTTGTGCAGCTCCCGTCCAGCTTATTCCTCAAGCGCCTCGTTAGGGTCCAAGTGGTGCATCCGTACAGCAACACTGATACAACCACCGCCTGGTAAGAAATGTCGCTTTAGCTGTCAGCCGAGATCCGATTTCCATTAATTAATTGATAATTTGTTTTTGTGGCCGACCACGCTTTTCTATTCTGTACTTTGTGTATGAATGTCTAATATTTAGTGTTTTTATTCTCAAATATATATAAAAAAAAGTCCGAATGTATAAATTTATAATAAATTATTTAAATAAACAATAATAACTGTAATATTGTTTATATCATTCAATATTTAGTTTTGTCAGTCTTTTTTAATATAATATAATATTTTAAACTTTTTTAAATACGGTGTGTATCGAAAAGGAAAAGCATTGTGCATTTTTTTTATTATTTCCGCTGTCGTTCATCCGCAAAAAATTTATACACACACACACACACACACACACACGAAAAAATGCACACTGGTTTCGCCTTTCGTAAACAACACATAACACGTCCCATACTCATGCCATAAAGAGAATATTTGACGTATAATTTTCACCGTCCCTTTTTCAAACCTCCAAAAATGTTAAACAGACCTGAAATAACAATGACTACCACTTCGTTTTTTCTCGTTTAATTCTGTGATAAATAATTTCTTATCACCTTCCCATATACCAACAAATTCCCCTGAAGATGATCTAATTAATAGATCAACACTGCAGCGTCGGCCAAATAAACTCAGCAGTTAACCCATTTAAACTGTGTTTTTCATTTTCTTAATTAAGCTACATATATATATATAATATATATATATATACTGTAGTGTGAGATGGTCCACTATTTTAGCCTTTGCTGGAATGGTAGAGTGCTCAATATAAATAGAGCTGTTATAATAATATAATATAATAAGATAAATATATAAGGTTTTACATATATATTTTATATGGGTGACAAAGGAACCTTCAACAAACATATTGTTTCATGCGATGCATTCATCAGGTGAAAGTGTTTCAAATGTTTCAAAAAATGTTTTTATTTGAAACATCTTCACCTGAATGAATGCATCGCATGAAACCAATATGTTGTGAAGGTTCATTTGTCACCAAATAAATAAATATGTAAAACCATATATTTATCTTTTTATATTATATTATATTCATATTATATATAATAATATATATATATGTATATATATATATATATATATATATTAAATAAAACATGTAACATTACTGTTTAATTTGAAAGTCTAATTTCCTTCTTGTTTGTTTTACATTATTTAGTCAATGATTTAGCGTTAAAAAAATAAACTTGGAATTGTTTCAAATCTCTGTATGATCCCATTCATAATTGTTCGTATTCATTAACGCTTGCATTCGCGTTAGAAATAGCATTCCAAATAAGGCTTGGAAAAATTGTCTGTATCTGTTTTTCCATTAG
>CM042146.1:17499038-17516538 GCA_023376005.1 Doryteuthis pealeii
ACACACACACACAAGAGAGAGATAATGTGTCCAAAAAGTATTGAGATGGAGCTTATCTACCAAGATAGAAATGAAGAAGAATGGAACGTTTTGTTTTTTTCAGAATACAAGGTGTGTCAAAAAAGTACCAAGGTTAAAGCTGTATTATCAAAGATAGAAATGAAGAGTGAATGGAATTTTTTTTTTTTTAGAAATTCAGGTGTGTCAAAAAGTATTAAAAATTTCAATACTTTTATGACACATCTGTATATATATATGTATAAAACTAAAAAACACGACTCAGAAAATATCTAAGACGGACCGGAAATTCACCTGACACTGGCTCGCTAAAACATAGCGTAAAATTAGGTAGGAGACTGGGATGACATAAGATCAAAGTTACCAAATATCCATAATTTCACAATTTCAATATTACAAATAAAGCGGTGTGTGACCTCGAGATAATAAAGAAGGTAAAAAGTTTAAATTCATATAATAATTCATTTAAACTGTCAAATGAATTATCATTTAGACAGCAAAAAAAAAAAAAAGGTTGTTCTAAATTTACATTCTGATTAATTGTTGGGTTAAATATATTTTTTCTCGTCGGGTGTTTTTGACTTGGGAGATTAGGATGTATATATATATATATATATATAATATATATATATATATTATATTATATATTTCTCTGAATTTTGAGATGAGGCTTGAAGATTAGTATTATTAGTGTAATTCGGACTAGTCCCCATCTTCATTGTTATTTACAACGTTTCGGCCGATATACCCTCCGGCCTTCTCGGACTCGGCAACCTTCTTTTCGAACTCGGGAACTTTTTGTCGTATTCGGGAGCCATCACGGAACTTTGAACCTAACCGTTATTTATCCACGGGGTACCTATTCTCATTCCGCTAAACAAAGCTGGGGTAGGAGTTGTGCTAATTAATTATTTTTCTAACTGCTTTCACTCAGATTGAACTCGGGAACCAGAGATAACTTCACTTATAGAACTGTCTTTTTAACCCAACTGCCTAATCCACTCGGCCATGTGTCCAATTGACAATTGAGTGTTAATTTTGGGAACTAATGTTGATTTGGCCTAGAAATCTACCTATTTTACCTTAGTATAATCTTCTTTTTTTTCTTTTTTTACCTAGACTCATATGTGTTTTTTAAATATATATATAGATTATTATTATATTATATTATCATTATTTATATTATATAAAACAAACCCAAAAATCTTATTCACTCGCCGAAGAGCATAAAGCCTGGTTTGTTTTATTATCACTCAACGTCCCTTACCTATCATGTAGAGGCGTGTATGTATCCTTGACAGGGTAAATTTCGCAAGGAATTGTTCGCTGTGTATGTGGCGCGAGCAATATTGCTTTGACTATGCTACTGAGGTCCCGGTTTCGATTTCTGGTCGAGGGTATCGTTAGTATACATCGCTGGATGAAGACTTAATAAATCGAAAAACTCCGTACAATGTTCTACACACAGCGATCCTTTGCCGGGATTACACTTGTCAAGTTCATTTTCTAATAATAAAAAAAGGATCGAATTGTATGCGATAGACATGCCATTGTAATTGCCTTCAAGCAAAAATATTATATATAATATATATATATATATATATATTATATATATATATATATTATTGAGAAAGAAAGGGGAAATATATGTAAGTATGGTGGAAAATAGAGACGGTGAAAATAGACATAGGGTAATATATAGAGTAGCGAGTGCCATAGGAAGAGTCGAAGTGAGAGGAGAGAAAATAAGGGCGAGACATGAGGGAGGGGAGAAATATAAAATGAGAATATATTAAAGAGTCAGAGAAAATAGAAACTATGGAAGGAAATAGAGACAGTAGAAGAATTATATAATATATATAGGGAGACTGGTCCTTCAGCCTTGGGTAGGTAACCAGTCTAGGAGATGGATACTCTGAATTCAAAATCCTTCCAGCTATGGGTTAAAATAGCAGGGCAACTGGGCCTTATACTTGGGTAGGTTAACCAGTCTAGGAGAGGGATAATTCTGAATTCAAAATTTCTGAGGTCGGTCTTGATTGGGTTTGTGGCAACCCTTGATGCACCAATATTCCTATGCGACTGTGCCAAAAATGTGGATGGTCCAACACAAGCCTTCACCACTATAAACAAATCACTGTGTGGGTGTTCATTGTGTGTGTGAACCCTCATGCGTCGAAAATCGACGAGAGGGTCCATAATATATATAATATATATATATATAATAATAGAGAGAGAGAGAAGAGAGAGAGAGAAGAAGGGGTAATATATGTAAAGTATGGGGGAAATAGAGAGTAAATAGACATAAGGTAATAGCGATAGAAGTAGCGAGAAATGCCATAGGGAAGAGTCGAAGTGAGGAGGGAAAATAAAGGGTGAACATAGAAGGAGGGGAGAAATAGAGTAAAGAAAGATATTTAAAGAGCCAGAGAAATAAAAACAGAGACAGTCGAAGATATATATATATATATAATATATATGGTGATCCACAGACACGTGTTCGACCTATAAAGTCTCTTCATGTGGCTAGACATTTGTAAGGTACTTACAGCCGGAATGAAATCCGATCGGTTGGGTGTCTGTCTGACACCTTAACCATTTAGGCGTCATCACTTACAGTATGGAAGGGGATTTTAACTGTTTTGATACACATATCGCTTTGTATGTAAAGACCGTCATAGAGTGCTCCATTCCTTATATATATATATATATATATATATATATTATATATATTATAATAGAGAAGAGAGAGAGAGAAGAGAGAGAGAAGAACAGAGAGGAAAAAGGAGAAATATGTAGTTTAACACTCATAACGGTCGTTTTGAGATAGTTTTAATTGTTCAGGTTAATATATAACACCAATACAATTATACTTTTGTCAGTTAGGTAAGACACTCAGTGTTGGAAAGATAGCAAAACCAACACAGCACTTCAAATCAACTTTGAGTATGACAATTTCTCATAACCATGTTGTTTGCATTCATATTAGCTTCGAATGCATGCATATTTCTGACGTTGCCTGCGAACAGAAGCCATTCGATTTACGCTGATATCCACTCACCTTGACATGTTCAATTGGGTTACACTCCACAAGCATATGCCTACTAATTTTCACTATTCACTTACACAGTTTCATGCTGGGAGAATAAAGACAAAGTCGCTCCAATCTGTTGAATGCTCCCTCACTTATGCGGCAGTATGGAATCAATCTGGATTGCCATGCAAATCAGAACGGAAATGAACACAACGATCAAACACAATTGTTCAACGCAAAATATGGAACCATTCAGTGGTGGGGTCAAAGTTTAAGTACTAGACATACATGCCGAAAATGTAGGGGTCCCTTTTGAAGGCTGTTTGGTCTGGTTTGTTTTGTTTTACGGCATATCAACCTCAGTGGGTCATTTAATGCCGATACAGTTTTGAAATAAATCAATTCTTAAATGGTAATACAATTTTTTTATAAATACTTTTCTATTTAACCCATAGATGGGACCCTAACAGGTACTACCACTCCAGTCAGAAGTGGATCAGGGAGCAATGTGGATGAAGGGGTGCTCCACATTTTCCCAAACCTCCAAAACTGGAACCTCACCATAGATAGAGTTTAACGTCATTCCCAGGACATGTAGACCCGGGCCACCGCCTTCTAGCACCCATATGATAAAAAGGGTTGGGGCTTGCCATAAGGCAATAAGGTTTGGGAAAATCATATAGGTGCTAGGCTTGACGTTACCAGCCGATTGATCGGAGGGGCCTCTCCGACTGTCCCTCTAGCCCAAGATAGGGCCAAAGGAGTATTTGCATGTCAATGAACTGCTCATCCACCTGGGCTCTATCTGTTAAGCATCACGGTCCCACCTCACGGCCAACAGTGACCCATTTGGGGAGTCTTTCTCCTCTGCAGAGGTGCAGTCGGTGCATTCTAATGCCCAGCCGACAGAGCGGTGAAAAAGCTGTGACTTTGTAACAGTACCTTGTCCATATTACGGAAGCATAACTTATATTTCAAGATGTATATATAATTTATTATAATAGAGATTATGTATCAGTCTGTAACCGAGAGTATATCACCATTGATATCATAAATCCTTTAGATATTTACGTGATATTTCCATTAAATTGTCATCATGTACTTATCTATAAACGATGTTTCTATTAAAGTCTAGATCAAAACTTCCATGTTATTAACAACATTAGAATCCGCAAAATACTTATATAAAACGAGGAAATAAAGGTTTCATAGTGTAATGAGTCTAATTTTCATACTAGAAAACAAGATCTAATAAAATTCATCATCATCATCATGTCGGCTAGCACGGATATCCATGAACAATCTCTCGCCAACCTTTCCTATCATTCATTTTCCAGGGAGGTCCCTGCGCAGCAACGCTGCATCTTTGCTTAGTTGGTCAATGTATCCCTTGATCGACGGCCCACACTAGCATGTCCGTGTGTTGGCTTCCACAGAAAGAACGTCACTTAGAGCTCATCCTTGCTTCTCCAGCAGTTCCCGGCATGTCTTGTCCTCTCACTTTGTATGGTTTGTGAGATGGGCGGCAGGTGGCCATAGCTGTTTCCTCGTGGGGTGCTGCTCCACATTTATTCAGGACTGCACGAGCATTCTTGTGCAGCTCCGTCCAGCTTAATTCTCAAGGCGCCTCGTTAGGGCCAAGTGGTGCATCCGTACAGCAAAACTGATACAACCACCGCCTGGAAGAAATGTCGCTTTAGCTTGTCACGAGATCGATTTCCATATATGATAATTTGTTTGTGGCCGACCACGCTTTTCTATTCGTGTACTTGGTGTTAATGATGTCTAATATAGTGTTTTATTCTCAAATATATTAAAAAAAGTCGATGTATAAATTTATAAATAAATTATTTAAAATAAACAATAATAACTGTAATATGTTTATATTCATTCATATTTATTTTGTCAGTCTTTTAATATATATAATATTTTAAACTTTTTAAATACGGTGTGTAACGAAAGGAAACATTGTGCATTTTTTTATTTCCGCTGTCGTTCATCGCAAAAATTATACACACACACACACACACACACACCCGAAAAAATGCACACTGTTTCCTTTCGTAACACACATACACCGTCCCATACTCATGCCATAAAGAGAAATATTTGACGTCAATTTCAAACCTCCCTTTCTCAAACCTCAAAATGTTTAAACATGACTGATAACAATGACTACCACTCGTTTTTCTCGTTATTCTGTGATAAATAATTTCTTATCACCTCATATACCAAAATTCCCTGAAGATGATCTATTAATAGATCAAAACACTGCAGCGTCGGCCAATAAACTCAGCAGTAACCCATTTAAACCTGTTTTTTCAATTTTCTTATTATACTACTATATATATATATATATATATATATTATATACTGTAGTGTGAGATGGTCACTATTTTAGCCTTTGCTGGAATGGTAAGTGCTCAATATAAAATAGAGCTGTTTATAATATAATATAATAAGATAATATATAGGTTTTACATATATATTTATTGGGTGACAAAGGAACCTTCACAAACATATTGGTTTCATGCGATGCCATTCATCAGTGAAGATGTTCAAATGTTCAAATGTTTTATTTGAAACATCTTCACCTGATGAAAATGCATCGCATGAAACCAATATGGTTGTGAAGGTTCATTTGTCACCCAATAAATAGATATGTAAAACCTATATATATTTATTATTTATTATATTATATATATTATATATATAATATATATATTATATATATATATATATATATTAAAAACATGTAACATTACTGTTATATTTGAAAGTCTAATTCCTTCTGTTTTGTTTTACATTATTTAAGTCAATGATTTAGCGTTAAAATAAACTTGGATTGTTTCAAATCCTGTATGATCCCATTCTAATTGTTCGTATTCATAACGCTTGCATTCGCGTTAGAATAGCATTCCAAATAAGCTGGAAATTGTCTGTATCTGTTTTTCCATTAGTTTTCTATAAACTGCGCTGTCATTGAGATAAAGCCTTTACGCCAAAACCATAGTGTCAAGATGACATGTAAAACTGAAGAGGTTGATTTAAAACCGGTTAACACAAAAGAAAAACAAAGCAAATCGCTTAGAACAATAGGAATTTTATCACCCGTTCAAAAAGACATAACAAAACAAAAATAAAAAAAATAAAAAATAAATATCAAGGAAAACACAACAGTTGTTTCGTGTTTTCTCTCAAAACGCCAGATTTGAAATATTATATCTCGGTGACAACGTCAAACCCGACGCAATAATCAAGGCTTGCGATTACATTTTTCACTGTAATCCTTCCTCCAAACAAACAGAAAAATGTAGTCCAATATTAATTTGTTCAACGTTTCTGTTTATTAGTGTGTTTGTTTACAATATTCAACATGGCGGATGGAATTATTCTTTGAAACTTTTTTTTAGCTATTTATTATCGACTCCATTCCTTGTAATGGCGGCACGGCTCTTCTCATTATTTAGGAGATTTTGGTTAACATTAATTATTATTTCATCATATACAGAGAAATTCAACCATATAATCTATTATGTATTATATATATTATATATATATATATATATATATATATATATATACACACACACACACACATATATATATATATATATATATATATGTGTGTGTACATATAATATACATATACATGCATACATATATATTATACACATATGTACACACATGTATGAATGTATTATGTATATATATATTATATATATATATATATATATATTATATATATATATATGCGTGTGTATATATATAATATATATAATATAATACACATTCTCTAAAATAGTTATATGGTTGATTTCTCTGTATATATATATATATATATATATATATATGCATACACATATATATACACATATATGTACACACACATGTAATATATATACATGTGTGTGTGTGTGTGTGTTTGTGTAATATATAAATATACATAATTCTCTAAAATAGATTATATGGTTGAATTTCTCTGTATGTATATATATATAATATATATATATATAAATATATATATATATATATATATATAGCTTAAAGCAGTTGTTCATAATAAAAGTGTTATGGTTCTATCTCTCACCCACTCCTCTCTCTCTCTCTCTCTTCTTCTCTCTCTCTCTAAATACATATATATATATATTATATAATACTTAGAATATTTCAGCATTTATTTAATATAATTATATAATATAATTATATATAATTATATAGTGTTGTGTGTTTATAATAATACACATATATATATATTGAATATATTGTGTATATAATATAATATGCATGTTACACAACATATATATATATATTTCATATAAATGTAAATATGTATATATATATACAAATATATTATACATACCTATATATATAATACACATTTATATTTACTATGTACACACACATACACACACATACACACACGCACACACACCATACACGCACATATTTGAAATATGTGAAATTTTATTATTTATTTATTTTATTTATTTTAAAAATCTTTTTATTTTTTATTTATTTATTGAAAATAAATTCACTCTGATGAAGGTCGAATTTCTTTCTGTATAGAAATTTTTACATTTTTCTATTATTGTTATTTCAATTTCATTGGTTTATTTAATGATAATAATAGTTTGAATCGTTACACAGAGATGAACTGACCGAAACACATGTGTAAGTGATATTGATTAAATTCATCTTATTATTCCATTCTGTACTTTCTTTTCTTTATTCATTCTTCCTCATATTGTCGGATTCAATTCCATTTCCATTTTACACACACACACACACACACAACACACACACACACACATATATAAATATATATATATATATATATATATATATATATACAAGAGTGATGAAAAGATAGATATACGTAGCTGGAGAAATGATCTCAAATCATGTATTTAAATGGTAAGAATTTTTGACTTACGGCCTCTGACCAAAATTGATTCCAACCTCATTTGTAGACCTTTGATAAAATCATTTTCTTTCTTTTTTACAATTTTTGGAAGATACTCTTAGATCGTCGTCCTATACCAACATGATTAGGGTCATTTTTCTTTACTTTCGCTAGTAAGAGCAGGGATAAAGGGCAATTTCGAGCACAAAGCAAATACCTGAGCCAATTTCAAGAGTCTATTTTAGCGGAGATTCTTGGAGCTCAAGCACTGCAGGAAATTCTTGCGTAATCGTAATGGGATTCAGATCCGTCAATGATAAATACAAGAACGTTAAGCGTTGGGAAAGTCAAACAAAAAAAAAAAATATATGGAGTCTCCGAGTGTTTGCCCACAGCAGAGTCCTTGGTGAATACCAATTATCCGCAACCCTTTGAGGATTGGAAGTTTTATTTATGATAGAAGCTGAAAGAAGAAATGGACCGAGCTTGTCACACAAAAGTAAATTGATAGCGTCCCTCAAGATATATTCGGATTGGAATATGTTTCCATAAGGTCTTCTTAAAACCTCTCCAAATGTAAAGACAATTTCTTACCTCTCTCACTATTTTTTTTCTTTCTCTCAGTCAATCTTTCTTCTCTCTCTCTCTTTCTCTTCTTTCACTCTAATCTCTCTTTCTCTTTCGCTCCTCTCTTTCTCTCAGTCAATCTCTCTTCTCTCTCTCTCTTTCTCTTTCTTTCACTCTACTCTTTTCTTTTCTCTTTTCTCTCTCTCTCTCTCTCTTTCTCCTTCTCTCTCCAGTCAATCTCTCTTTCTCTCTTCTCCTCTTTTCTTTCTTTCACTCTTCTCTCTTTCTTCTCTCTCTTCCTTTTCTCTCAATCACTCTCTCTTCTTCTCTTCTCTTCTCTCTCCAATCACTCTCTCTCTTTATCTCTCACTCTCTCTTCTCTCAATCACACCTCTCTTTCTCTCTCCTCTCTCTCTATTCTCTCTCTCTCTTTCTCTCACCATCTCTCTTCTTTCTCTCTCCCTCTCTCTCTCTTTCTCTTCAATCACTGTCTCCTCTTTTCTCTCTCTCATTCTACTCTTCTCTTTCTCTCTCTTCATTCTCACTCTCTCTCTCTGTCTCTCTGTCTCTCGTCTCTCTTCTCTCTCTCTATATATTTATATATATAATAATCTTCCCTCTCCTCTTGTTCTCTCTCTCCTTCTCTCTCAACTTCTTCTCTCTCTCTCTGTCTCTCTCTCTCTTTCTCTTCTCTCTCTCTTCTCTCTCTCTCTTCCTCAAACTCTCTCTCCTCTCTCTCTCTCTCTCTCTCTCTCTCTCTCTCTCTCTCTGTGATTGTGTCTGTTTTTAACGATCTTCTTTTTCTTTCTAGAGAAAATCAGTGGCTTACTAAATCATTTCCCCGCCATAATTCCGATGGAACTACTCGGCTATGCATAAATTTAAATGAAACACTGAAAAAAGTTAATCAAGGTTTTTGCTTTAAAAGAGAACTAGAAGCAGGTACCGGCGTTGACGAGGTAGAGGGGAAAGTATTAAAGAAAATAACCTCGCAGATCCATTGACTCTTTTAATCTTCCATAATTGATTTGTTTATGTTAATTTCGAACACCACCAATGAATTTTCCTTCTCTTACTTTCTAATACTAATTTTAAACATCTTCACGATTATAACTCTTCATTTTTGCTCAACAATCAGACGCTGGTGATTTACATTGTCGTTAATTACTTTAATTAAGTTGTTTCACCCGACATACATACATACATACATAAACACCAAATTTCCGTTACCTTTGTAAGATGGGTTGCTAGAGACATTAAAATTTAGGGCACTCATAAAATTTACTAAAACCAACTCTTTGATTAACTATTCAAACTTTCGGAAAAATTCAAAAAACGAATTGTACTACTGTCATCGACAAAATACAAATCGCTTCATTCATTCTACTGGGCTCTAGTGCCTACCTTTTAAATATTTTCAAATTAATCCTCCACTTTTTTCTTAATTCAATCCAATATTAATTCAAACTTTCCTTTCAAATTATTTCAAGACCAACACTTTCAGCAATTTATTTATCTCAATATACTCGGGAAAAATTTCAAAAAACCGAAACTATGCCTCTGATAATGACAAAAATGAAAAACACAAATAATTCATTTAATATCATAAATAGCAATACTAATAAACAAGTCTGAACTCCAGTTGTGCGTTCATTTTCAGAGTAATTCCATTGGAAAACGTATGCACACCTTATCTCTCTAAGCTAATGGTTATTTAGTACTACTACCGTTCTATACAAGGATGGTTTTGGAAATCAATAAACCACGAAAGTGTATTTACCATTGAAACAAAGAAACCAAACCAAACTAATAATAAAGAGTAATAATTATCATTACGAAAACTTCGACTCATAATATCTATTTTGATAAAGAGAATCTTATGTTTTTGGTTATTTTAGTTTCCACGATATTCTAATGAATATATCATTATTCATATACGATTTCTTAAGTTTAACTAGTGTTTCTTATTAGGTGGAACGTGGTGGAAATTTATTGAACTTTACTCCCACATACCATAACCCAACATAAATATAAGGTGTAATGTTTAGGTCACACGAAATGGAGACGTCGAACCGAGTTCAAATCCTGGACGAAGCTGTTGCATTTCAACAGAGTGCTAATAAACTTGGAAAAGTTGTACATTCAACTTATTACTGCCTGTAGATATGGGGTAAAGTATGGTAACTGACCTCTTTAACCTTGACTAGGTAATCGGTCTCGAAGGTCAGCTTAATAAATTGACCTGGGTCACAACTGATCCTGCAAATGGGTTGGTAAATCTTATTATAATGGAGATTGTAGGTTCGTATGTCTGTAACCGAAACTATATTACTATCAAAGTCACACATTCCTTTGTTATTTACATCATATTCTCCATGATTTTATTTTTTATTTAAACCTCAATTTTAATAAATTGTTTTTACATCATTAAGAACTGTTGACCATATCTACATACTTATAACATGCAATTGTATTTATAATATACAACAAAATAGCGGTTTACAGTGTGAATTAGAAAGGCTAATTTGCAATATTGATCTTAAAAATTTGATTTTAAATAATTATATGCTTAGTATTATTGATTTCTAATTGTCTGGTTTTATATTAATGAATATTTATCAAAAATCTCGGGAAAATCTTAAAAGAAATCAATTAACAAGAAGAAATAACTGTAAAATTATATCTTTTACTTCCTATTCTAAGCTAAATATGTTAAATTAGGAAATTTTAGCAAGAAAGAGGGAGTAAGGGAAAATGATGGAAGAGTTAGTTTCAAAGTTTGTTCTATTTTTCAATCATACCCCCTCTGTTCCAATAATTTTATCTGATTCTTATTCAGTTCCATTACTTTCTAATTTAACATGATATTTATTTATATTAAACTTAAATACTTGCACCTGGAGGGTGCATATATTTGCTAGTGTACATAATAAGCATTTTGGAATAAGAAAATTAAAAACATTCCAGGGTGAATCTGGTCCCCTCAATCATGGAATTCTGGATTTAATTCTAAGTACTGCGATTGTTTTTGACGATTTTCGTAGCGACGAAGTTTTTGACGTGATTCTTAGCGACGAAGTTATACGGTAACAATTTTGTCTCTGTGCAGAGTGCCAGTCAGTGTATCTACGATTGAGTGGTGTTTAATAAATACAATATGAATCATAAAACTACAATGATGATAAATGTGCTTTAATAGCTAGTGAACTTCGAAAAATCTTCTACATCATCTACAGCTAGCGTAACTATTTCCGAATGGCTGGAGACTAATAATACCCACAGAGATTGGAAGAGGATTTTAAGCACTTCAACAATCATCAATGTCACATGTATTCTTCTCGTCCATGACAATAGATGAATGTAGAAATACACAGCCTGTCTGAAAAAATTATCATCGACCTGACACAACTAACAAACGGTAACTTTGTGGGCAGTAAACAACAAAGAAAATAGTTAAGGGCCATGTCTACATAACAACTTCTTGGGATTATTATGGATTGCGGTACTCAGTAACCTTCGCTTTTTACTGGCCATGCAGGGTTGTCAAATTAAGCAGCATTATATTTTTCAATCTCTTCTGTCGAGTCGTGTGTAACGTTTATGTTCTCAGTGGAATGGAGAGAGGACGTGTCAATGTTGTTATGTGCTCTTTAATCTCGAATGATGCGATGATGTATGAAGAATAAGAAATTAATTGTATACTTATTTCTGGACAACATTGGAGTGTGATCTTGGTAGCAAGACTGCTGTACAGTTGACTCGCATTTCTGTGATTTGGGTCTGAACCCAACTTGGGGCGCGGGGGGGGAATTTTAGTAATAACAAGTCAATTTTTTCCTCGAGATTTTTTATTTTCCACAAGTCACACCTGCCGAGAACACTTGTGACTTTTTCAACGCATCGTGTCAGACTCATCTCCACACTCTTAGCTCTCACTCCCCTTCTCTCCTCTTCGCCACGTCTCATGGCTCGTCCCAATAAACACAAATGTGGCCTATGATGATTCATCCTAAACTTTTCATTTCATCTAACACGTAATTATGCTAAATATTTTCCGTGCTAATTACACGTCATGTTACACTCGTGCTCTCTCCCGAGACGTCATGGATGATATTTAAAGTTATTGGGAATAACAAAGGAGAGTTTTAATTTTAACTGATGATTTTATTTTGTTGGTCTTCTGTAACTTTGTACTTAATGCTTTTTTATTGATACAGTCGACGCTCAATAACACCTTAGACTAAAAATGCCGCCCTGTCGATAGGCGTTAGATGCACCGACTGCACCTCTGCAGAGGGGTAAGACTCCTCCAATGGGGCCACCTGTTGCCGCGGGTGCGACCCGTGATGCTTAGGGATAGAGCCCAGGTGGATGATCAGTTCATGACTTGCATATTCCACTTTGGCCCTATCTTTGGCTAGACGGCGGTCGGAGAGGCCTCCTCAGATCAATTAGGCTGGTCACTAGCACCTATATGTTTTCCCAACCCTATTGCCCTATGGCAAGCCCCAACCTCTTTTATCATATGTGTTGCTAGGAGGCGTGTCTGAGGGTCCATTGTTCCAGGGAATGGCGTTAAGGTGAGGTTCCAGTTTTGGAGGTTTGGGAATGTGAGCAAGCTCTTCATCATATTGCTCCTGGTCCACTCTGACCCGGATTGGCAGTACCTGTTAGGGTCCCATCTATGGGTTAAATTTAAAAAAATGAGTTGATAAACAAAATTGTATTATGCATTAAGAAAGAATTCATTTCACAACTTTGTCGGCATTAAATGACCCACCGAGGTTGATATGCCGTAAACAAAATTCGATACTGTTTTTTTTTCTGTTGTTTCACTGTTATTGTAGCTTATATATCAACATTTATTTGTAGTAATTTTGCAGGCATGTTCCAAAATTATTGGTGGTTCTTTTGTGCTTTGCCTTGTATCATATTCTATTATATATTATATATATATATATATATATATATATATATATATATATATAATATATGTGTGTGTGTGTGTGGTGTGTGGTGTGTGTGTGTATGTGTGTGTGTGTGTGTGTGTATGCAGTGTATATAGATTCATAGATACAATATATATATAAGAAAAGGTTTTATTCGTTAAGTTTTGGTATTGTTATATCTCCATTTTCCTATGAACATCCCGAAAATTAAATGAAATAAAACAAAACTTGCAATTCAAAAACTGAGTTCTTATATTTCCTACCAATGCTTCAACTCAAAAATGGGAATATAAACATACCAGAACTTAACGAATAAAACCTTTTCTTAATATATATTGTATCTATGAATCTATATACACTGCATACAACACACACACACACACACATACACACACACACACACACACACACACACCACACACATATATTATAATAATATATATAATATATATATATATATATATAAATATATAATAGAATATGATACAAGGCAAGACAAAAAGAACACCAATAATTGGAACATGCTGCAAAATTACCTACAAATAAATGTTGTATAAATAAGCTACAATAAAATGTAAACAAACAGAAAAAAAAACAGTATCGAAATTTTTTTACGGCATATCAACCTCGGTGGTCATTTAAATGCCGACAAAGTTGTGAAGATGAATTCTTTCTTAATGCATAATACAATTTGTTTATCAACTCATTTTTTTAAATTTAACATAGATGGGACCCTAACAGTACTGCCAATCCGGTCAGAGTGACCAGGAGCAATATGATGAGAGTGCTCACATTCCCAAACCTCCAAACTGGAACCTCACCTTAACGCCATTCCCTGGACATGAAGACCCTCAGACACCGCCTCTAGCACACATATGATAAAAGAGGTTGGGGCTTGCCATAAGGGCAATAGGTGGGAAAATCATATAGGTCTAGTGACCAGCCTATTGATCTTGAGGAGCCCTCTCCGACCGCCCGTCTAGCCAAGATAGGGCCAAAGTGGAATATGCAAGTCATGAACTGATCATCCACCTGGGCTCTATCCCTAAGCATCACGGGTCCCACCCGCGCAACAGGTGGCCCATTGGAGGAGTCTTACCCCTCTGCAGAGTGCAGTCGGTGCATTCTAACGCCCTATCGACAGGGCGGCATTTTAGTCTAAGGTGTTATTGAGCGTCGACTGTATCAATAAAAAAGCCATTAAGTACAAATTACAGAAGACCAACAAAATAAATCATCAGTTAAAATTAAAACTCTCCTTTGTTATTCCCAATAACTTTAAATATCATCCATGACGTCTGGGGAGAGCCACGAGTGTAACACTGACGTGTAAATTAGCACGGAAAATATTTAGCAATAATTACGTGTTAGATGAGAATGGAAAAAGTTTAAGGATGAATCATCATAAGGCCACATTTGTGTTTATTGGACGAGCCATGAGACGTGGCGAAGAGGAGAGAAGGGGAGTGAGAGCAGAGTGTGGAGATGAGTCTGACACGATGCGTTGAAAAAGTCACAAGTGTTCTCGGCAGGTGTGACTTGTGGAAAATAAATCAACGAGAAAAAGAATTGAACTTGTTTTTACTAAAATTCCCCCCCCCGCGCCCCAAGTTGGGTTTCAGACTCCAAATCACAGAAATGCGAGTCAACTGTACAGCAGTCTTGCTACCAAGATTCGAACCACTCTCATGTTGTCCAGAAATAAGTATACAATTAATTTCTATATCCATACATCATCGCATCATTCGAGATAAAGAGCCATAACATAACAACATTGACACGTCCTCTCTCCATTCCGCATGAGAAAATAACGTTACACACGGACTCGACAGAAGAGAGTTGAAAAATATAATGCTGCTTAATTTGACAACCCTGCATGGCCAGTAAAAAGCGAAGGTTACTGAGTACCGCAATCCAATAATAATCCAAGGAAGTTGTTATGTAGACAAATGGCCCTTAACTATTTTCTTTGTTGTTTACTGCACAAAGTTACCGTTTGTTAGTTGTGTCAGGTCGATGATAAATTTTTCAGACAGGCTGTGTATTTCTACATTCAATCTATTGTCATGGACGAGAAGAATACATGTGACATTTGATGATTGTTGAAGTGCTTAATCCTCTTCAATCTCTGTGGGTATTAGTAGTCTCCAGCCATTCGGAAATAGTTACGCTAGCTGTAGATGAGGTAGAAGATTTTTCGAAGTTACTAGCTATTAAAGCACATTTCAAATCATTGTAGTTTTATGATCATTATTGTTTTATAAACACCACTCCATCGTAGAATACACTGACTGGCACCTCTGCACAGAGACAAAATTGTTACCGTATAACTTCGTCGCTAAGAAATCACGTCAAAACTTCGTCGCTACGAAAATCGTCAAAAACAATCGCAGTACTTAGAATTAAATCCAGAATCCATGATTGAGGGACCAGATTCACCCTGGAATGTTTTTAATTTTCTTATTCCAAAATGCTATTATGTACACTAGCAAATAATATGCACCCTGCAGTGCAAGTATTTAAGTTTTAATATAAAAAATATCATGTTAAATTAGAAGGTAATGGAAAACTGAATAAGAATTCAGATAAAATATTTGGAACAGAGGGTATGATTGAAAAATAGAACAACTTTGAAACTAACTCTTCCATCATTTTTTCCCTTACTCCCTCTTTCATTGCTAAAATTTCCTAATTTAACTATTTATAGAATAGAAGTAAGATAATAATATTACAGTTATTTCTCTTGTTATTGATTTCTTTTAAGATTTTCCCGATGATTTTTGATAATATTTCATTAATATAAACCAGACAATTAGAAATCAATAATACTAAGCAATATAATTATTAAAATCAAATTTTAAGATCAATATGCAAATTAGCCTTCATTCACACTGTAACCGCTATTTTGTTGTATTAATAAATACAATGCATGTTATAAGTATGTAATATGGTCAACAGTCTTAATGATGTAAAACAATTTTATTAAAATTGAGGTTTAAATAAAAATAAAATCATGGAAATATGATGTAAATAACAAAGGAATGTGTGACTTATAGTAATATAGTTTCGTTAGCAGACATACGAACCTACAATCTCATTATAATAAGATTACCAACCATTTGCAGGATCAGGTTGTGACACAAGGTCAATTTATTAAGCTGACCTTCGAGACCGATTACCTAGTCAAGGTTAAAGAGGTCAGTCTACATACTATTACCCATATCTACAGGAGTAATAAGTTGAATGTACAACTTTTCCAAGTTTATTAGCACTCTGTGAAATGCAACAGCTTCGTCCAGGATTTGAACTCGGTTCGACGTCTCCATTTCGTGTGACTCTAAACATTACACCTTATATTTTATGTTGGTTATGGTATGTGGGAGTAAAGTTCAATAAATTTCCACCACAGTTCCACCCTATAAGAAACACTAGTTAAACTTAAGAAATCGTTATGAATAATGAATATATTCATTAGAATATTCGTGGAAACTAAAAAATAACCAAAAAACATAAGATTCTCTTTACAAAATAGAATATTATGAGTCGAAGTTTTCGTAATGATAATTATTACTCTTTATTATTAGTTTGGTTTGGTTTCTTTGTTTCAATGGTAAATACACTTTCGTGGTTTATTGATTTCCAAAAACTCCTGTATAGAGAACGGTAGTAGTACTAAATAACCATTAGCTTAGAGAGATAAGGTGTGCATACGTTTTCCAATGGATTACTCTGAAAATGAACGCACAACTGGAGTTCAGACTTGTTTATATTAGTTATGCTATTTATGATATTAATGAATTATTTCGTGTTTTTCATTTTTTGTCATTATCAGAGGCATAGTTTCGGTTTTTGAAATTTTTCCCGAGTATATTGAGAATAAATATAATTGCTGAAAGTGTTGGTCTTGAAAAATTTTGAAAAGGAAAGTTTTGAATTAATATTGGATTGAATTTAAGAAAAAAGTGGAGGATTAATTGAAAATATTTAAAAGGTAGGCACTAGAGCCCAGTAGAAAATGAATGAAGG